>OX579654.1:1598301-2114423 GCA_951230895.1 Carpatolechia fugitivella | reverse complement strand
GCCGGAACAGAACTCAATTTCACTAAGCAAACAGACTGAGTGTGCTTTTATTATAATTTGTGTTATACTCATATATAGGTATAATACAGCATGAAATTTACATCGTTTTGTTCCCGCCGTGTAGTGATAGTACCCGTCAAACTGAACAACTTTTCACGAAAATAAAATTTCCTGCGACAAAAAAATTTTTGGTCTCTCCATACAAAATGGGTCGGTCAGGAGTCTCACTTTGTATGGAGAGACCAAAAATTTTTTTGTCGCAGGAAATTTTTTTTTCGTGAAAAGTTGTTCAGTTTGACGGGTACTATCACTACACGGCGGTAACAAAACGATGTAAATTTCACGGTGTATAAGGCAGCAACAGTGCTAAGTAGATTCTTTTATACAGGGTGTAAATGTAGGTAAGTGACAGGTTCCAAGGTACTGTAAGGATTAGCCTCCTTTGTTGTTACTGGCTGTTGGTCGGTTTTCGTATTTCGTTCTATAAATTTGTAATTTTTGAATTGCGAATTTTTATTTTTTGTTGGAAGTCTTGATGCTATCCCCGTCCCCGTTCATGCCCATCTGGCCACGTCTCCCACTGTACCCACCCGCACTGGCCCAGCGTGGTCGTATCCTTATACGACCAGACAGCGTAGACTAATTTGTGCAGTTTGTAGACCAAAACATTCGCAGGAGACAAATAAAGTCAATGCTATCTAGAATAGAATAGAATATACTTTATTGCACACAAGGATACAGCTTGAAAGTACAAAAGATAGATGAAGGGGTGTACAGTACAGATAGGCGGCCTTATTGCTTCTTCCAGGCAACCTTAGGGTACAAGAAAGCTGCATTGGAACTGTGGGACGGTGCACTCAATAAAACAGAATAGGATAAGCTATTTAATACTATATCTAGCTGCATTAAATCAAGTAAGTTTTGACAGATGGCGCTAATATAAACAAAATAAAAGGTACTGCCTGTGACACCCTGTATAATAAATTACAAACTATTATTGGAAGACATAGTTTCCATTTTTACGTGAGTATTTCCGTTTTAAATAAATAATAATGTATAAAAATCACGTATCGTACAATAATAAAAAACTATTGATCTTTCACTATCTATAAAAAGATATACAACGAAATTTAAAGAGTGTTAGTCAATGAAGCTGTCAGATAGTAGGATCTGTAGGATGTCAGATGAAAAGAAATAGCAATCAACAACTTGGGTTTAGTACATAACATCAACAGCTCATATACGTCCTCTCCCCACCGAGGGGCTCGAGCCTACCCTGATTTAGAGTGATTAGGTCTTAGTCGACACGCTGGCCCAGTGCGGGTTGGTTGACTTCACACACAACCTTTGAATTTCTTCGCAGGAGTGTGCAGGTTTCATCACGATGATTTCCTTCACCGTAAGAGCGTAGATATTATATGAATTCGAAATTCAAAAACATATTGGTACGTGGTGGGGATCGAACCCGCGTCTCCCGGACGGGAGGCAGCGGCCCTAGCCACTAGACCACCGACGACGCTCTAACAAAAATTTTCGAACGCCAAGACGTTGACGATCTAAATATTTTTTCAAATAACTGAAAGTACAAAGCCAAGTCGAATCAACTGGGTCTAGAAAGAAACTTGAAATTTGAACTGTAGGTTATTAGGACGGACGGAAGCAAACACTAAAAAGTTATTTTTGTAAATTCTCTCTCTAAGGAGGAAAAAGTAAGTTTGTATGAAACTCTGTCGTTTTAATAAGTCGCAGGCAGAACGCTAGTAAATTAATAAATTATTTACGCCTTCTACGTGATCCTACCACACATTTCACAGAAAGCGCAAAGTCCCTCCAAAATTATTAATTTACTGTCCACACCAAGAGGAATAAAATGAAACATTATATTGCGCAGACGTCAATAATGGCGGACAAAAAACGAGCAATCTCGGAGCGAATAAATCATATGACAGACGTAATAATTCACAGTTGGATACACTGTCCGTGTTCCGGTTACAAAATGGCGGATACACACGTTACGATATAGCCTACTTGTTGTTGCTAGCTAATATAAGTACGTCCCCACCGAAGGGCTCGAGCCTACCCTGAATTAGACCTGAGAGCGTCGGTGGTGTAGGTCGAGGGTATAGGGGTCTCCTATACGGAAGGCAGCGGCCCTAGCCACTGGGTTCGATCCTACCACATATTTTCGAATTTCGATGTGCGCGTGCGCTGGGTCCAGAACCAGGTGGACACTTTCCGTAATTCGTTACTCACACTCTTGCGGAGTAATCAAAGATTGTGTGTAAAGTTGACCAACCCGCACTGAGCCAGCGTAGTCGACTATGACTGAACGCCGTACTTCAGGGTAGGTTTGAGCCCCTCCGTGGAAATTTATAGTATGAGCTGTTCATCATCATCGTCATCATCTCAGCCGAAAGACGTCCACTGTTGGACAAAGGCCTCCTCCAAGGATCTCCACAACGACCGGTCCTGCGCTGCCCGCTTCCAGCGGCTTCCCGCGACCTTCACCAGATCGTCGGTCCACCTTATGCGTCTTCCGGTGCGTGGTCGCCATTCGAGAACTTTCCTGCCAAAGCGTCCGTAGTCGGTTCTCTGTGCAATGTGCCCCGCACTCCGCCACTTAAGTTTCGCAATCTCGAGCTATGTCAGCAACTTTGGTTTGCCTGCGAATCTCATCATTTCTGATTCGATCCCGCATAATAATGAAGAAGAGAAGAGAAGATGAATGAACATGAACATGAACGGCCCGTTACAGTCCACGGCTGGACTATGAGCCTCCTCCACTTGAGTGGAGGGTTTTGCCATAATCTCCACGCTTGGCAGGCGGGTTGGAGATCGCAGATTAAAAGCTTACTGTATCAGAGAGCGCTGCTGCCCGTTCCCTGTTCAATGTGTAGTCCCTAAGTCACCTCTTACGACACCCACGGGAAGAGTAGGGGTTGGTGACAAATGTATTCTACTCTGCCGTCACACGGAGAAGATGAATAGGAAAGTACAAACGCTGCTTTGTGATAGGGCGCGACCGTATGTAGTCGCATACTATTGGATCTCATATTTTATATTCCTGTCTACTTCTGAATATATCATATTTTGACACGAGTGCACTGACCGGATTCAAGCGATTTTTTATTATTCCAAGAGCTGGCAACACTCACGAGGATTATGGCCAGCAAGAAACATTAAGAATTTGTCTACGTATATGTGATTGATTATTGTAAACAACATTTTTATTTACATCATCGTCATCATCATCATCATCAACATCATCATCTCAGCCAAAAGACGTCTACTGCTGGACAAAGGCCTCCAAGGATCTCCACAACGACCGGTCCATACTACATACGTAAATCACGCTCCTCTCCCCAGCGTTGCTAACTCTAGGATCAAATGAGTTTTTAAAAACCAGTCCATTTGAAAAACGTCTGAAATAAAAAACAAACATTTCTCCATCGAAATAATCTCCCCTTTTTAAAGTAGAGTGCTTCGCGTAAAAAGTTAGTACGGTTACTGACGTCGTTCGCTATACATTTTTACTGCGGTTAGTTAAGTAATTTTCATTACTCAGACTCTGAAAGTAGTTCGGAAATTGCCTGAGGAGCGGATTGAAGGTAATACTTTTCAGCCCGGAGGGAGAATCACTTTCAACTGACAGCTGTCAAATTATTTTAAAAAACTGGTTCCAATTTCACATTTCCATTGAACTATGTTCCATCTTTCTATACAGCCACTCAATTACAGCGCAATGTTAAATTGAAATACGTAACATAAAGTTAAGTATTAATTAAAGAATATATATTTTTTTAATGACTTTATTATAATTAACTTTCAACTATTTCTTAAAATAAAATAGATTTGGGCAAAATATTAAACATTTTTCAATGATGGAAATTAAAAATAATGGCTCAAAAGCTGGCCGGCACGGCCACATCAAAAAATGAAAAATAGGCGGGAAAGCAACAATCCGATTATCATTTGTTTCTCGAGTTGTAGGGTTTTGTTTACAATGAGTTCATCTGATTCAGATATGGAAGTCACTCATTTTTTCTTTAGCTAATTCGTGTTTTTATTTTTACTTTCTTTGTATTCGTAATGAAAAGCACAGTGTTTACCCCTGGTTAAAGACTTATTTAGTGCCTCGAACTATTAGGGCCCTCGCTACGCTCAGGCCGAAACCACCTCTCGGCGCTAAATAAGTTACTTTCACCCCTCGTATAACAATGTACTATTGTTTATTTTTGTAACCTGTGTCCAGGAATCGATGTCTCTTAGGTAAGATGGTGATGATGATGATGATAAGTGGGTATGACCTATAGTCGTACTAATTTGACAGCTCCGTAGCCCAGGTGATAGTGTATTGCCTCCAACGCAGGGTCGCGGGTTCGAATCCCGCCCAGGGCAAACACCCGTGTGCTGAGCACTTGTGTTTGCCTTGTCGGGTTGTTGTTTATCTATACAAGTATGTATTTATCTATTTATGTAATGTACATCAGTTGTCTGGTATCCATAGTGTTCAAGCTCTGCTTAGTTTGGGATCAGATGGCCGTGTGTGAAGATGTCCCCACATATTTATTAACTTTTGCACCTCAGAGCGGAAGCATACATTTAAAAAAAGACTTTTTAACTAACTAATGAACTAAATATTATGAGACGTGGTAGCATAATTAATTCTAATAACGATTCTTCGTCATAATCTTACCGTAATATGATACGTTTTTTAAAATTAACCCTTAAACTTTCCGTTTCGTGATTAATTAATATACCTTTTTTACTAAAGATGGATGCTAGCAAATGTAATGTATTATCTGCCTCGACCTCACTGTCCAGGGCCCTAGATCACGTGGTAGTCCTAAAAAGCGCTGGCTGGACGTCGTTAAAGCGGATATGGAGGAGAACAACCTCACACCTAAGGATGCCGAAGACTGGCCAAAGTGGAGAAGATTCTCTGTCTGGTGGTACCAGTCTAATCGGTCTGTCTCAAAGTGTATGACTACGACGTTGGATGGAAGTTGAATTGGGGGGTTTTGCAGGATGCAGAACCCCCAATTCTACCCTACTTAAGTAGGAAAGCGGACCCCAGCACCAGACCGGGAAAACGCTATGACGAAGAAGTAGAGATGTTAGCAAATGTCAACAATGTGAAGTGGAATATTCTCCATTTCATTCTCTGAAAACTTCCGGCGAAGCTTTATTTCAACAATAGATATACTCGATTTTTCCTGCGGGAATAAGACTTTTGACCCTTAAAAATATCCGATGTTAACACATAAAGAAAAAATAGTGGTAGAGAGCGTCGGTGATCTAGTGGTTAGGGCCGCTGCCTCCCGTCTGGGAGACGCGGGTTTGATCCCCACCACGTACCACTGTGTTTTCGAATTTCGAATTCATATACCGTTTATTCGCCGCTCTTACGGTGAAGGAAAACATCGTGATGAAACCTGCACACTCCTGCGAAGAAAATCAAAGGTTGTGTGTGAAGTCGACCAACTCGCACTGGGCCAGCGTGGCGCTCTAATTCAGGGTAGGCTCGAGCCCCTCGGTGGGGACGTTAATGAGCTGTTGATGAAAGAAAAAATAATTAAATTCTACAACGAAACGTAAAACGGCCTACCGACTGTACTAAAAAGAAAAGGCAAACGAACATCAGTCTTCGGCTTTAAATTTACTCGGAGACCAATTTATTTCACTTTGCTACATTATCAAGATTCCCATTTTGGGAGACTGTTGATCCCAAACGCCTTTTTTGCATATTTATCTTTTTTTCCAAAGGTTTCCTCATCTGAAGGTTGACTTTTACTTTTTAGGGTTCTGAATGCAAATAAAACCCTAAATCACAGGCGAATGAATTCGTGATAATGTTGTTTTAGGGCATTTTTAAAATGTGTTTTTTTTTTATGTTGGATATTGGCCATTAAAATCTGAAGTTTTCTTGTGACGACTACGGGGTAAGTAAGGTCGAACCGACCTCAAAAAATAAAACACCAAAGGCCTCCGACATGATTATTTTCCATAGATAAGTTCAAAGCTATCGTTAAGCAAAAATTGTATAAAAAAGCTTATTATAGAATATCTGACTACTAGAACAGATATCTATGGGAATAGATTTCTTGAATGACAGGCTATTATAACATGCATGAACTTTGTAAATGACTATATTATTATTTGTGTGAAGCTGGCCCATCGGCTACATGTCACTCAGCGAGCCATGGAAAGATCTATGCTTGGTATTTCGCTACGGGATAAAATCCGAAACGAAATCATCCGGCAGAGGACCAAGGTAGTTGATATCGTCCAGAAGTGTAGCAAGCTGAAGTAGCAATGGGCTGGCCACGTCTGTCGCAGAATCGATGAGCGTTTTGGAGCAGACAGGTTCTCGAATGGAGACCACGTCTCGGGAAACGTACTGTGGGACACCCCCCTGCCAGGTGGACTGATGACCTGAGGAAGGTCGCTGGTGGTGGCTGGATGAGGAAAACGGGCATTCGTGCGCTTTGGCGTGCCCTTGGGGAGGCCTACGTCCAGCAGTGAACTGCAATAGGCTGATTGATTGATTAATTTATATTATTATTTGACAAAAAAAGAAACGCAAAAGATGCGACGCACGTGGAGTCTCTTTGGTTGGAGTTTGGAGGACCCAGAGTCCGCACATCGTGTAGTGAACTCACCCAAAAAAATGTAATGACGAAACTAAGAGATGTAACATACAAAAGTTAATAAACTATTCATTTCATTTCAGATAGCCCTTCGATGGGGACGTATGAGCTGCTATCTAACTAATAGCCGAGACCAATGGCTTAACATACGCTCCGAAGCACGGATTATCTTACTTTCCGGTAGAACTCTAAATACTTGCCAGTCCGAAATGTACTTAGAAATGACCCATTTTTAAAACGGAAAAGTTAGACACATCGACGGATTTGATAGTTTTTTTGGGATAAGTATTGGAAAAACTTTACATTCGAAAAGGGTTTGAAACAGTGGTAATAGCAAACTAATACTTTTGTTATTTTTTTTTTACTTTTTACTTAATGAATTAGGTTAGTTAGCTTCATCATTTTGTATAATTTTCTGTTTATCTATAAATGACTTGGAATCACTTGGAATGCTTGCGAAGAAATTCAAACGTTGAAGTCGACCAACCCGCACTGGGTCAGCGTACTCCATTAGCCTAATCGCCTTTATGCAGGGTAGGCTCGAGCCCCTCGATGGGGATGTATATGAGGTGGTACAATGAATCCTAGTGAGCTATTTATTATTCACTAGCTGTCCACCCGTAGCTACTCACGCGTTATGTAAGATTTTCCCATGGGAATAAAACTTTCCCCAGTAAAAATTATCCTATGTGTTAATCCAGGTTATAATCTATCTCCATTCCAAATTTCATTCAAATCCGTCAAGTAGTTTAGGCGTGAAAGCGGAGCAAACATCCAAATATATTTTCACATTTATAATATTAGTATTAGCCGTGTGGTGACGGCAGAGTAGAATACATTTGTCACCAACCCCTACTCTTCCCGTGGGTGTCGTAAGAGGCGACTTAGGGACTACACATTGAACAGGGAACGGGCAGCAGCGCTCTCTGATACAGTAACCTTTTAATCTGCGATCTCCAACCCGCCTGCCAAGCGTGGAGATTATGGCAAAACCAAACACTTAAGTGGAGGAGGCTCATAGTCCAGCAGTGGACTGTAACGGGCCGTTGATATATTAATCGATTGATTGATAATATTAGTGTGATAAGAGGATAAACATACAAGATCCTCAATTCCAGCAGGTATTAATAAGACGCATAAATTACGCCCTGATATTATTTCTCAAGTCGTGTCGTATTTCGAAACCGACTCGTAATGCTAAGCTAATATTACCTGGATGGAGTATGCACTTCGAGCGCTAGGCTTTGGTTAACAGGGACGTATTCTGGTGAAGAGATTTGAGTGAAGAGAAACATGGTGTACCAGCGTATGGAGATTAGGGGTTCAATTTGTCAATTCAATTTCTTAAGTTAAGATTGTTAGTATTTATTGATGAGAGTGTCGGTGGTCTAGTGGCTAGGGCCGCTGCCTCCCGCCCGAGAGACGCGGTTCGATCCCTACCACATACCAATGTGTTTTCGAATTTAGAATTCATTCGACGCTCCTAAGTTAAAATGAACAATTTTCCCCAAGGAACACGGGAGAATCATTAACTGGTTGATTTTCGTTAATCAACCAGTTAAATTTCACTGTGTATTTTCTGTGCTAGGAGTCAAAGTGGTCGATATGGCCAAAAAAAACCTACGTTTTATTCAATTTCAGATTTTACATTTCTAGGCACATACTGTCTGCCAATCTAAATTAACGACGAGTGTTAATCATGTTCTTTTTATCCCATACATCTTATTCGTTATTTTTATAATTTTATCTGAAATTAAAAATAGAACAACTATTAATTCTGTGCCAACGACCGACCCTGGCCGTAGCTGGATATTATCCGCCCAGGGTGAAATTTACACACGGGCTTATATCCGCAGTGCATATTGCGCGCTATTCAAATTTACCGGTTCATACCAGTCGCACGGAGCCAGTGCTTTTCTTGAAGTAATTGGCTGGCTTGGCTGAAACCTGAGCCGTAAATTTCATGTTGCTCTTCTTAGTAATAAGTTAAAAATTACTAATAACTTTTTTGTCCCACTGTCATCGACTTATACATCGCAGAGCAGCAAAAATGTGCTTTTCTAACATATCCCATATTTAATTATTTTTTCAAAAAGTTATTAACACCATTTCTTGTGGAGCACTTTTAGTAGCCGTAATTAGTTTCTTTCTCGATATCTTGTATGGTTTTAGAGAAATCGAGTGAACACATAAGTGTTTTACTTTTCCACTCTGTATATTACTTAAGTCCAGAAGTGTAGCAAGCTGAAGTGGCAGTGGGCTGGCCACGTCTGTCACAGAACCGACGAGCGTTGGAGCAGACGGGTTCTCGACTGGAGACCGCGTCTCGGGAAACGTAGTGTGGGACGCCCCCCTGCCAGGTGGACTGATGACCTGAGGAAGGTCGCTGGTGGTCTGGATGAGGAAAGCGGGTGCCCTTGGGGAGGCAACAGTCCAGCAGTGGACTGCAATAGGCTGATTGATTGATTGATATTATTACTTATACGACTTAGTTTAAAACATTTTAAGAGTTTAAAATAAATAGATAGGTTAATACGAACACACAGCCGACCGTGACCAAAATCATCTGACATCCTATGCACCAAAAACCATCTGACATCCTATGCACCTAAAATCATCTGACACCCTATGCACCAAAAATCATCTGACATCCTATGCACCTAAAATCATCTGACACCTTATGCACCAAAAATCATCTGACATCCTATGCACCTAAAATCATCTTACATCCTATGCACCTAAAATCATCTTACATCCTATGCACCTAAAATCATCTTACATCCTATGCACCTAAAATCATCTTACATCCTATGCACCTAAAATCATCTGACATCCTATGCACCTAAAACCATCTTACATCCTATGCACCTAAAATCATCTTACATCCTATGAACCTAAAATCATCTGACATCCTGTGCACCTAAAATCATCTAACATCCTATGCACCTAAAATCATCTGACATCCCATAGGTACATATACCTAAAAACCATCTGACATCCTATGCACCTAAAATCATCTTACATCCTATGCACCTAAAATCATCTTACATCCTATGAACCTAAAATCATCTTACATCCTATGCACCTAAAATCATCTTACATCCTATGCACCTAAAATCATCTTACATCCTATGCACCTAAAATCATCTGACATCCTATGCACCTAAAATCATCTTACATCCTATGCACCTAAAATCATCTTACATCCTATGCACCTAAAATCATCTGACATCATATGCACCTAAAATCATCTTACATCCTATGCACCTAAAACCATCTTATATCCTATGCACCTAAAATCATCTTACATCCTATGCACCTAAAATCATCTGACATCCTATGCACCTAAAATCATCTGACATCCTATGCACCTAAAATCATCTGACATCCTATGCACCTAAAATCATCTTACATCCTATGCACCTAAAACCATCTTACATCCTATGAACCTAAAATCATCTGACATCCTGTGCACCTAAAATCATCTAACATCCTATGCACCTAAAATCATCTGACATCCCATAGGTACATATACCTAAAAACCATCTGACATCCTATGCACCTAAAATCATCTTACATCCTATGCACCTAAAATCATCTTACATCCTATGCACCTAAAATCATCTTACATCCTATGCACCTAAAACCATCTTACATCCTATGCACCTAAAATCATCTTACATCCTATGCACCTAAAATCATCTTACATCCTATGCACCTAAAATCATCTTACATCCTATGCACCTAAAATCATCTTACATCCTATGCACCTAAAATCATCTTACATCCTATGCACCTAAAATCATCTTACATCCTATGTACCTAAAATCATCTTACATCCTATGAACCTAAAATCATCTTACATCCTATGCACCTAAAATCATCTTACATCCTATGCACCTAAAATCATCTTACATCCTATGCACCTAAAATCATCTGACATCCTATGCACCTAAAATCATCTGACATCCTATGCACCTAAAATCATCTGACATCCTATGCACCTAAAACCATCTTACATCCTATGAACCTAAAATCATCTGACATCCTGTGCACCTAAAATCATCTGATATCCTATGCACCTAAAATCATCTGACATCCCATAGGTACATATACCTAAAAATCATCTGACATCCTATGCACCTAAAATCATCTGACATCCCATAGGTACATATACCTAAAATCATCTTACATCCTATGCACCTAAAATCATCTGACATCCTATGCACCTAAAATCATCTGACATCCTATGCACCTAAAATCATCTTACATCCTATGCACCTAAAATCATCTTACATCCTATGCTCCTAAAATATCTTACATCCTATGCACCTAAAATCATCTGACATCCTATGCACCTAAAACCATCTTACATCCTATGAACCTAAAATCATCTGACATCCTGTGCACCTAAAATCATCTGACATCCCATAGGTACATATATCTAAAAATCATCTGACATCCTATGCACCTAAAAATCATCTGACATCCTATGCACCTAAAATCATCTTACATCCTATGCACCTAAAATCATCTTACATCCTATGCACCTAAAATCATCTTACATCCTATGCACCTAAAATCATCTTACATCCTATGTACCTAAAATCATCTTACATCCTATGAACCTAAAATCATCTGACATCCTATGCACCTAAAATCATCTGACATCCTATGCACCTAAAACCATCTTACATCCTATGAACCTAAAATCATCTGACATCCTGTGCACCTAAAATCATCTGACATCCCATAGGTACATATATCTAAAAATCATCTGACATCCTATGCACCTAAAAATCATCTGACATCCTATGCACCTAAAATCATCTTACATCCTATGCACCTAAAATCATCTTACATCCTATGCACCTAAAATCATCTTACATCCTATGCACCTAAAATCATCTTACATCCTATGCACCTAAAATCATCTTACATCCTATGCACCTAAAATCATCTGACATCCTATGCACCTAAAATCATCTGACATCCTATGCACCTAAAATCATCTGACATCCTATGCACCTAAAACCATCTTACATCCTATGAACCTAAAATCATCTGACATCCTGTGCACCTAAAATCATCTGATATGCTATGCACCTAAAATCATCTGACATCCCATAGGTACATATACCTAAAAATCATCTGACATCCTATGCACCTAAAATCATCTGACATCCCATAGGTACATATACCTAAAATCATCTTACATCCTATGCACCTAAAATCATCTGACATCCTATGCACCTAAAATCATCTGACATCCTATGCACCTAAAATCATCTTACATCCTATGCACCTAAAATCATCTTACATCCTATGCTCCTAAAATATCTTACATCCTATGCACCTAAAATCATCTGACATCCTATGCACCTAAAATCATCTGACATCCTATGCACCTAAAACCATCTTACATCCTATGAACCTAAAATCATCTGACATCCTGTGCACCTAAAATCATCTGACATCCCATAGGTACATATATCTAAAAATCATCTGACATCCTATGCACCTAAAAATCATCTGACATCCTATGCACCTAAAATCATCTTACATCCTATGCACCTAAAATCATCTTACATCCTATGCACCTAAAATCATCTTACATCCTATGCACCTAAAATCATCTTACATCCTATGTACCTAAAATCATCTTACATCCTATGAACCTAAAATCATCTTACATCCTATGCACCTAAAATCATCTTACATCCTATGCACCTAAAATCATCTTACATCCTATGAACCTAAAATCATCTGACATCCTGTGCACCTAAAATCATCTGATATGCTATGCACCTAAAATCATCTTACATCCTATGCACCTAAAATCATCTTACATCCTATGCACCTAAAATCATCTTACATCCTATGCACCTAAAATCATCTGACATCCTATGCACCTAAAATCATCTGACATCCTATGCACCTAAAATCATCTTACATCCTATGCACCTAAAATCATCTTACATCCTATGCACCTAAAACCATCTTACATCCTATGAACCTAAAATCATCTGACATCCTGTGCACCTAAAATCATCTGATATGCTATGCACCTAAAATCATCTGACATCCCATAGGTACATATACCTAAAAATCATCTGACATCCTATGCACCTAAAATCATCTGACATCCCATAGGTACATATACCTAAAATCATCTTACATCCTATGCACCTAAAATCATCTGACATCCTATGCACCTAAAATCATCTGACATCCCATAGGTACATATATCTAAAAATCATCTGACATCCTATGAACCTAAAATCATCTGACATCCTGTGCACCTAAAATCATCTGATATGCTATGCACCTAAAATCATCTTACATCCTATGCACCTAAAATCATCTTACATCCTATGAACCTAAAATCATCTGACATCCTGTGCACCTAAAATCATCTGATATGCTATGCACCTAAAATCATCTTACATCCTATGCACCTAAAATCATCTTACATCCTATGCACCTAAAATCATCTTACATCCTATGCACCTAAAATCATCTGACATCCTATGCACCTAAAATCATCTGACATCCTATGCACCTAAAATCATCTTACATCCTATGCACCTAAAATCATCTTACATCCTATGCACCTAAAACCATCTTACATCCTATGAACCTAAAATCATCTGACATCCTGTGCACCTAAAATCATCTGATATGCTATGCACCTAAAATCATCTGACATCCCATAGGTACATATACCTAAAAATCATCTGACATCCTATGCACCTAAAATCATCTGACATCCCATAGGTACATATACCTAAAATCATCTTACATCCTATGCACCTAAAATCATCTTACATCCTATGCACCTAAAATCATCTTACATCCTATGCTCCTAAAATATCTTACATCCTATGCACCTAAAATCATCTGACATCCTATGCACCTAAAATCATCTGACATCCTATGCACCTAAAACCATCTTACATCCTATGAACCTAAAATCATCTGACATCCTGTGCACCTAAAATCATCTGACATCCTATGCACCTAAAATCATCTGACATCCCATAGGTACATATATCTAAAAATCATCTGACATCCTATGCACCTAAAAATCATCTGACATCCTATGCACCTAAAATCATCTGACATCTTATGCACCTAAAAATCATCTGACATCCTAAGCACCTAAAAATCATCTGACATCCTATGCACCTAAAATCATCTGACATCCTATGCACCTAAAATCATCTGACATCCCATAGGCAGGGGCGTGCACAAGCATTAGGGCCAGGGTAGGCAGGCAGGTATAAAAAGGATAAAAAAGCACTTACCAAAAAAAATTCATGAATTAGGTTACTGTATTGTGTTGACCGGTGGTGTTTCCATGCAATGAGTGATGTAATGTAAGTTTGGCCACCTCAAGCATCTAACCAGGTGATTGTATATTATTGTGAAGGTATTTATCTGAAAATTACAGGGTAGGCAGTGCTTTTCTGCCTCTATGGAGTGCACGCCACTGCCCATAGGTACATATACCTAAAAATCATCTGACATCCTATGCACCTAAAATCATCTGACATCTTATGCACCTAAAAATCATCTGACATCCTAAGCACCTAAAAATCATCTGACATCCTATGCACCTATTGGGAATACATTCTAATTTTATTAAGGACTAGCTGACCCGGCAGACGTCGTCCTGCCATTTTGTATTGGAAAACTAAATTGTAGTTACTTATTATTTATGTTTCTCACCGTTTAAACCTTCCCTGAACATCCACATATTTCAAGATCAAAATTTGCCGAATCGGTCTAGTCCAGCCATTCTCTATTAGCAAGACAAAAGAACAGCAAATTGATTTTTATATAATTAGATTAAAATCCTACCTATCTTATAAAGTAATTCATTCTAAATCTTAAATAAAGTTGTTTATTTCTATCAATTACCATTTTGTTTTTTAATCCTGTATTAACACTTTTATTTGCTTTTACCAAACTAGCGGGCGAGCGCGGTCTTGCCTGTATGTATTTATACAATAATTTATTGTAATACACACTAATGACGACGACGTAGTCATCCCGTGAATTACGTCACGTATTTTCGACATGACGTCACAGTCACATAAACCGGATAAAGCTGTCGCAGCGCAGATGACAGGAAAACGGTCATACCGGGTCTTTTGCGACAATACACGGAAATTAATACGAGAAGTTTTATCAAAGGCGAAGTTTTCCAATCAGAGGCGCGCTTTTGTGCCGAATGTAATTAATGGCGACAGCCCTTGTGTGGCGCATTCTGGGGTGTGGGATGACCATGCATCTCCTTTTTAAATGGACTGCATTATTATTTTTATTAACAAGGACATGAAAGTTGACAAGCGTACATCGGTCTTCAGTGCATTCGAACTAATATTACGGGAGCCCACGACAATAGGGAATTTATGCATTAAAGAATATTCGCTTTTTTCATAGTTCATCTGAAAGTATAGAAAAATAGAATACTTACTGACAGTCAAAACAGAATCGAAATTGATCAAAAAACAAACTAGATACAATATTATCAAAGAAATATATCTGTCCCTCTTACGAAAACAACATTTTCTATGGCGGGTGTATGGCCATATGACGTCACATGTCACGTCGGACCTCTCTGCCTGACCATCAACTTTGAAGCCTTATAACTTTGTTTCTGAGCAAGATATTAAATTTGAAAATTATTTTTCATGTGTTTATCTGGAACTTGAAATATTTCGATTAATGAAAATAAAAAAAAAGTGCCCAATTATGGTAACGTTAACCAAATTAATTTCTCTGGTTGGATATGATAAATTCCCACTCCAGATATCTCCGTCTGCCTGCGCAAGTTATGGCGCCTAAAAAACTTGTTATCGCCAGGTTTTCGTGAGTCTATAACATAATGCCAAACTAGCGTATAGTCGTCCTATCGTTCTTCGATCTCCGTGCGTCGCATTTCAGTATTGCACTATGCGCAACTATACATGGCTTGATTTGGGTTTTATTATGAGATGAGTGTATTATGTAAGTAGTTTGCTTTATCATGATTAATAATCAAACCAACATCGTGAGCCCATTTGCAAAGCAGATTAAAATTTCGTTGAAGGATTTCTTGTGCAACCATTAAGTTTCTATCAGCTGCCTTCGCCAAGGTTCTCCACAACGACGTCCAATTCAGCGATGCCCAGCGTCTTCCTAATTTGAAGATGAGATAAAAAACTCAAATTGCTAAAAAAAACATTTTATAATTCATTCAAATATAAACGCGCAACAAACCCACCTAAAACTGAAAAGTAAAATGAAAGAAATTGCAATAGGCTTGTGTCAACTAACAATGAAATCAATGGATGAATGTTTCTAGACGTAAATTGTAATATTTAAACAGGGAAAACCGAAATAATTCCACATAAAAATTAATGATTATTGTTATTTTTACAAATTAAAATCAAATAAATACCCCCCGGGGCCCCTCCGCTGTGAACGTCAATCAGAACGTATTACATTATCACATAGTGGTATGCCGCCTTTTTTTTTTTTTTTTGACAAGGACCTAATGCTTGTGTCGCAAAATCGACGTATCAAGCGTAACCGGACTTTTGGGGGAGCGGAAGGCTCTTACCCCTAGTATTATAGCAACAGCCTAAGGGCGCCCACTTGGGGGCACGGACCTCGGCCTAGGACGTTGCCATGGCGAGAAGCGCGTGGGAGAGGAATGACCCTGACGGGGTCTTCCAGGATTATGCAGAACTTGATTGGGTCTACAGCGTCCCCGCCGGCGGGTGCGGTTGCTACCAGAAGGGCATTCTGTGGAGTGTACTCTATTGGCAATGGCTCTCTCAACAAAAGACTGGATGGGATCAACAGGATCGGACAGAACATGCTTAGGCCGACGTTTTGTACGCGTAGCGGGGAAAGGGAGAATAGCGGGGAAAGGGAGGTATGCCGCCATTGTTGTTTTGACGCTTGGTTAACTTTTTCATACAACAGCACAAGTGAACACAATCGTTTGCCACTATGTGACGTCATTCACGACGCCATGACACTTTCTTGTGCTTTTACGCCAGATTAAAAATATTTTCTTAAAACTTAAAATATGTGTTTTAAATATAATTTTTATCATGAAATATTATTTTTTTGGGGTAATACAGGTACTAAACTAACGAAATAAGCCAATTTACGACACAGGCCTATTCTGCTAAAACGACATAATATATATAAGTACATTCGAATGTATTCTTAAGATCATTTCTTTTTTTCTTTTCCGTTTAAAAACAGATCACAGCTTCATTGACTGAATCAATCAAAGTAATAGTTAGACACGAGAAAGAAAGGTTCTTTATATTTTCTACTCAATTAATCAATCAGCCTCCTGGGGGCCGTTTCACGAAGCTACAAGTTACAAATTACAAGTACAATTCGATGTACGAGTACATTGCGTAGACAGTGAGATTAAAATGATAAAGCCTTACAGTTTAGGCGAATTAACTACGCAATGAATATCAAATTGTAACTTGTTACTAGTAAATTGTTGGTTCGTGAAACGGGGCCCTGAGCGACCTTCCTCAGGTCATCAGTACAGCGAGACGTGGTCTCCATTCAAGAAACCGTCTACTCCAACGCTCATCGGTTCTACGACAGACGTGGCTACACTCTTTTCTACTCAAGACTTACTAAATAGGGGATCTGACTACTTTTTTTTATTTTATAAATCCAAACTACTTAGTTTCTGCTATCGAACACTAAAATAATTTTTGCTCTATCTTTAAAATTGACCGAGTTTTAAAGGTTTGAAATTCAAGATTAGACAGAACAGAGAGGCACATACCCACTTGTGACGTCATTTGTTAGTAACGCCACATAATCGCCATACAAAAAATCGTTTTTGAAAGAGACAGACATATTGAAACTTTAAAAAATCACTGTAAATTAGTTTTTCAACCGATTCTGTTGTTTTCTTCGCGAATTGTCTGCTACTAATCTATATTTAATTCATAAAATATGGTGAACAGTCCGATCCCCTATTAAGACACATGGACACCCTTGTCTTAGCGTCCATGAGACATTCTTCATTCATACACCATTACACCTATGCCAGTTTTGTTATCGGTAGCCAAATTCTATCATATTTTATTGTTGTAAGTGCTAATTTTAGGCATAAATTAAATTAACCAGGAGTAAGTGAGAGCGTCGGTGGTCTAGTGGTTAGGGCCGCTGCCTCCCGTCCGGGAGATGCGGGTTCGATCCCCACTACGTACCAATGTGTTTTCGAATTTCGAATTCATATGTACGTTTATTCGACTCTCTTACGGTGAAGGAAAACATCGTGATGAAACCTGCACACTCTTGCGAAGAAATTCAAAGGTTGTGTGTGAAGTCGACCAACACGCACTGGGCCAGCGTCGACTATGGCCTAATCACTCTAAATCAGAGTAGGCTCGAGCCCCTCGGTGGGGACGTATATCAGCTATTGATGACGAGTATGTTGATTTTTCGCTTCAAATTAAATTAATAATTATAATACTTTTAATAGATTTTCATAGAGGCCATCCTGATTGTCGGGCGGGAGAATAATTCCCGTCCGTGTGGACGCAGGTTCGATCCCCAGCCATCCAAAGTGTTTTCAAATTTCGAATTAACAGTAATGGAAAACTTCGTAAAAAAACCTGCATACCCCTGTATTAAAATTCGCATTGGCCAAGCGTAGTCGACTAAATTTCAGGGTAGGTTCGAGCCCCTCGGTGGGGACGTATATGAGCTGAATAGATAGATCTTTCTAGAAGTGAGAACTGCCAAGTGGACTGATGACCTGAGGAAGGTCGCTGGTGGTTGGATGAGGAAAGCGGGTGATCGTGCGCTTTGGCGTACCCTTGGGGAGGCAGCAGTCCAACAGTGGACTGCAATAGGCTGATTGATTGATTGATTGATAGAAGTGAGAATGCAGAAAGTAATCCTACATGGCACCCCCACCCACGGAGGTAATAATGAGCTTGAATGGATTACATAGACCTACAAAGAACTTGTCAAATTTGTGGTCTCGTCCGCAACACAACATCTTCGCGATATAATGGCGAAACGAAATAACAAAATATTGTTTATCGGTCATTAGTTCTTGTAACAGGCAAAGGAAATAAGGAAGTTGTAGACGAGCATTTTACAACCGCCGATGCGAGCGTTTTAAAACCGCATTAAGATGATGAGAACCGCAGTGAGGTATTAAGGGATGAGTGCCTAAGCAAAATATTTGTTTGAGAGTTAGATTAAACAACAACGAAAAGATTTCATTTTTCCAGAAGTTAGAGGTACTCCTCTTTTTCTTCAAATACACCCTACCCTACCCCCTTCGCTCTCATCTGCCCGAGCGACATTAAAAAAAGGAATATCGTGATGATGTTTGAACTGTTATTATTAATAAATACAAGAAAACGAGCACTAAGAAACAAATTATTCAACATTAAGGTTTAGTCTTAGGAGGTTACCCTACAATTTCGCCCAACCTGGTTTAGTGCTTTCCCGTTCTCCTTGTAACCCAACTAAAGAAAAGGGCGATTTAAATAATGTATGTAAACGTATATAAACCGCTCGTCTGTTCACTTCTTGTAACAATGAAATAAAACCTTCATAGTTCATGGGACATTAACTCAACGCAACGGGCAATAATATGTCGAATAGTTGAGGAGTTATAGGCTGGACGAAGGATAAACAAACGCGTAGTAGCAACTTGATGAAGATTATAATCACAAAACTAAAATTTAAACATATCGAACTAATGCAATGCAGTGCCGCTCGGGTAGAAGTCATGAACTGTTTCACAAGTTTTTAAACAGCATAAAAATAAAGTTTGTTATTTTTTATACTTTCAATTCACTTTTCTCTAAAATTGTACTTGACATTTCAGTGTTATTTTTGTTTTTCTTATCTGTTGTAAGTTCAATTTACGGCACTAGTGCGAATTCGAATATTCTACTTGTTTTTCTTTTTGGATTTTGTGGATTTTGTTGATCGGGTACTGTCTGAACTGGAACCATGGTTTATACTTATTTATTTCACCGTGTAATACATACTTCTTGTGTCTTTTCAATCGCACTGCCTAGCTCTAGGGCTGTAAGTCTATCGTAACAAACAGTTGAGTGCAAAGGCACGTAATACGATGCAAATCCGCGCAGCAGTCCGGCGGATGCAGCGCTATGTGCACCTGCAATGCGTGCAGGCGTTTTGGAGGGACAGATACAGCCAGTTTCTTTTTTATTTTGCTTGAAATTTTTACTATTTATATGGCAGTAAACTGTGTCTGTAACTTAAGTGGAGAAGGCTCATAGTTCAGCAGTTTACTGTAACGGGCCGTTGATGTTGTTGATGTTGAAACTGTGCCGCAAATTTAATTTACGACACTAGTGCGATTATTCCAGTGGAATTTCTCAGGCCGTTCTTCTCCACAGTGAATACTCGGTGAAAGTGACAACCATGGACAAACAATTTTTTTCCTTGGTATTGTGTTTAAATAAATAAATAAAATTATAGATAAAATGATTTATTGAACCCAATTACAATAATTGCTTAATTATATCTAGGTAGGTACACAAAAGTTGTAACTTATGGTATGTATATGTGTATGTATCAGATATCCAGAGACCCTGCTCCTCTTGTATCTTAAGTAATCTTGTAAGCAGTTTATTTTTATATTATTTTCTAAAGATTATTCCGGGTTTTCGGTCATTCTCAATATATTGGTAATCGTATTTTTGATAATCTATTTATGTATTTTTTTGTATTTATTAGTCATTATAGACGCCGTGTGGTGACGGCAGAGTAGAATACATTTGTCACCAACCCTTACTCTTCCCGTGGGTGTCGTAAGAGGCAACTTAGGGACCACGCATTCAGGGAACGGGCAGCAGCGCTCTCTGATACAGTAACCTTTTAATCTGCAATCTCCAACCCGCCTGCCAAGCGTGGAGATTATAGTAAAACCCTCCACTTGAGTGGAGGAGGCTCATAGACCAGCAGTGGACTGCAACGGGCCGTTGATGAGTCATTATAGCAAAAAAAAAACAAAAATCAAAATGGCGACGGAAATTAGGTTGAGAACGCCCTGCATTGATAATGACCATTTGACTCCAGGCTGGCCTGACAATCGTGAAGAACGGCTACGCTTCACACAGCAGCCAGCCATCTACAGTTTAATAAGGAGAAAAATCAAATAAAATAAAAAATAAAACTAAAATAAAAAAGGTGGCTCTGTTTCAAAACATTACTCTGTGCGAGTTGAATCCACGTGCGATTGCAAATAACCAAGCAATTTCTTTAACGTTTCTTTAATAAAAATGTAAAGAAATAGGTACATATCTAAGACATGCAAGATTTTTATTGAAAGATTTACTTTACTTATCTATGCTATCTAGGATATAACCTATACAGCATGAAATTTACATCGTTTTGTTCGCGCCGCGCGCCGTGTAGTGATAGTGACCGTCAAACTGAACAACTTTTCGGGGAAAAAAAAATCCTGCGACAAAAATATTTTAGTGCTCTCCATTCAAAATGGGTCGGTTATCTCACTTTGTATGGAGAGACCAAACATTTTTTTGTCGCAGTAATTTTTTTTTAAGTTGTTCAGTTTGACGAGTACTATCACTACACGGCGGGAACAAAACGATGTCAATTTCACGGCGTATAGTATGACCAACCAATGAGGCTGAGACGTTTAGGTATGAAATGAACACATACCTAACAAAATTGTTTAAATGGTTTAAAATGGCAGGGCATCGTCTGCCGGGTCAGATAGTATCATATAAATAATAATTTACATTATCCACCGTTTATTTGCATCATCATACGGGATGTAAATGGGTTAGTCGACTTCACACACGACCTTTGAATATATTCGCAGGAGTATGCAGCTTTCCTTACATTGTTTTTAACACCATAAACGTTCATATGAATTCGAAAACATGTTGGTACGTGGTGGGGATCGAACCCGCGTCTCCTGAACGGAAGACTATGGCCCCCTATATTACTATGGGCCCTCTTTGGCCCCAGCATTTACACTACCGACGCTCACAGACACGTAAAATAAGTAAAGTAAAAACACTTTATTGCACACAAAAGTATCATACGAGCAGTTAGGTATAGGTTAATTAGGTGCGCAAAGGCGACCTTATCGCTTACAGCGATCTCTTCCAGGCAACCTTTGGGGAGAGGATACTTATAAAGAAAACTGAGGTGTATTGCATGTAAGAGTAGAAGCCAGGAGATATTAAAAATAAAAATATTACTTGGATACTAAGATCAAAAGAATCAAATAAAAATAAAATAATAAAAAATACCTAAATAAACTAGACTATTACATACATTGTAAAGATCAGATATAGTACATAAGAATATATATACTTATAACCATAATAAAAACCGTTTTTATCAATAATCCAATTTCCACATCATATTAGAGCTCTTCTCCACAGATTCCGCCACATTGTGTTAGTGAACTCACCCAAAAAATGTAATGACGGATCTAAGTGATGTAATAACATCCTATGGAAATAAATAATTTTGACTTTGACTTTGAATTTATTACAGGGTTTGTTCGAGCGTACCCCATTTTCCACATACGTTTTGCTCAGAATCTATCTATCTACCTACCCATTACACCATCAACCCACATTAACGACTTTACTCCACCATTTTAATTACAAAAACAGTATAAGATTAAAATAAATAAATTAAAACTTTTTAAACTTTACGTTTGTATTTATTAATTAAGTACTTAGCATTTTATTTACTTGAACGAATTCACATTTTTTAAACTAAACTTGTTTAATTAAAAAAACTTTAATTAAGAGGTTCAAATAGAATTTGAAATTGAAAGTTATTAAAAAATCGTCTCGCTCGGCAAAATGGGGTTGATAGTACTTAAGAAGGGCTTTTCGGAAAACGCTGATGGCTTGGACATTACGAAACTCAGATTCCTATTAAGATACCGAACATTAGTCTCACTTAAGTCTCGTTTGCAGTGGTCTAGTTACTTGCTTGCTAGTTGCTGGCTAGAGAAAAAAGGCTGGAACGTAAATCGCGCCCGAGTCCCAAAGTCTTCAGTAAAGTTTTTCTTTTTTATTTGTTTCGTTGAACAGTTCTGAAGGGGCTCGAGCGAACCCTGAATTAGGGAGTTTAGACCGTAGTCGACCACGCTGGCATTTCTTCGCAGGAGTGTGCAGGTTTCATCACGATGTTTTCCTTCACCGTAAGAGCGTCGAATAAACGTACATATAAATTCGAAATTCGAAAACACATTGGTACGAGGTGGGGAGCGAATCCGCGTCTCTCGGACGGGAGGCACTAGACCACCGACGCTTTCACGCTTATCGTTTCTCGCTCCACATTTTATCGCTTTCCTTAAATTATCTCCGTGGTTTAGCAGTCAAAGGATTAGGACGTTCGGTTTTCGATCGAAGGTTTGGGATTCGACACTCGATGGGAACATTGTCAAATATAATTCACTACCACTTTGTGCCACTGTTCCTTGTTTGGTTAGGTTGAATCACCTAATCAAAATGATATCGTGCTACAGAAAGCATGGCTATAATTATCTACAGAAGAAGTTGCCTTTGACGGTTCATTTCACCAAGGTTTTGGGGTTGGTCTCTAACCTGAAGTTTCAACTCCGACAAATCTTTTCGCTAACTATGAAGTTAGAACACTACTGCTCGCTGTAAAACCGACTTTGCAGTTTTCAAGTCGTCTTCCACCTTCTAAGCCGAGTTTAACTTAATTTGCAGCTTTTATATCATCATTTAAAAAATAAACAAAAGAAACGGCAATGGGTTATATTTTATTTACTAGGCTACACTAAACAACTACTCGTACTACACAGACTTACCAACTTATTTGTGAAATGAAAGGCGGCGCTAGTAGTAATACAAAATGTATTTCAACCAATCACGACAGATTTGAAAGTTAACATTTCCATACTAATCGCCGTAGTTGAACCTGCCTGTACTAAACATTGAACAACATGCCGTGTAACGAATCCAATAGGTCTTTTCTTTAATATTCTGGCTAGACATTACATGCCAGTACACTAAGCCAGTCTAAATATGACACTAAGTAGATATTATTTTCACGAATCCCAAGATATATGATGTACTTACAGAATATTATTCATTAGAGAAAATGAAATTTGACCTCTCCAATTGAGGATTTTGCTAAAAAGGTATTCTTTGCGAATACCGAAAGAGAAAAAGATAATGGACCTGGTAATGTGCAGATTTTTGGGATTTTGTGATTTAAAAGAAAAGATACTTATTTGTTTTAGGTTAAGAGGTCGTCGATTCTACTGATGTAAAATTAAAGAGGCAATGATAAATTAAATTACGTAGCCAGTTACCCATTTATTCTTGCTAATAGCATTATCTCTGCTTGTAACAATGACAAAATAAACCCTAGCTTGTAACAACTAACAGACAGATTTAAAAATTACGCGGGTTTATGTTTCCGTTTTACTCAATTTACCTATTATTAGAATAATAGATAACGATAGGCAAATACAAAAGTATTTTGTTTTCTCTTGTTTTTAATAATGCAATTCTTTTTTTTTTGAAGTTTTTATCATATAATTTATTTTAGAATGAAAAAAATATATAATAGGATTTATTTTGATGAAAAAAATCTTTGTCTGTCGGCAAAACAGCTTTAAAAGCGACCTCTACTGAAACTACGTGTAACCATTTGTTATGCTATCTCTCCAATCTATGGCGGGAAAGAAGACAAATCTAAAATGAGTTTCGTGAACTTTTTTGTCCACAAATACAACGAACAAACTTATAGCGTAAAATAAAAAAAAATATAAAAGCAATTTGGAGTAACTTTAGAAGAAAAATTACACTTAATTTGTTTGTAACTTGTGAATTTCAATTAAAAAGTAGTGGCATCTATCCATATTTTAGAGAAACTTGTGCTGGCATCTAATGCACTTTGAAGATAACTACGACGTAGTTCCCACATTTGACGTGGCGCTCAGAACCCAAACAATGACTTCCAACATGGTGGCAATGTGCTACACAGTTTGAAAATGCAGGTCGTGTCATGCTTTGAAAAAAATCATTTTATACTCGAATTTGGTGGAAAATGTCGGACCCTAAACGTGCTACGCTTATAACAGTGGGTGCTACTAAAAGTGAAAAGAATAAAGTGAACAAAACAGTGAGATTATCTATAAATTTAGTGGAAAGCAACGAAAGTAAATACCCGGAGCTGAATTACAAGGAACTAGTCATTGCAGAAGAGGTAAGTTATAACAGAAAATCATAACGATTTACGCAACCATGCTCGTTTTCCAGCTCTTTGTGATGCAGGGAATCAGCCCAAAAAAATTTGAGCTCAAAACTTTGACGGCTAGGCAACAAAATGGTTGTTTCCTCGGAGCCCTATCGAGATCATTTTAGGATACTTTTTGCTTACGTTATGCAGCTCTGTATTAGGTTTGTAATGTGAATTTGCGACCACGGGTTGTACGAGAATCCCAGAAATCGGTCGCCATGTTTGCAACCATCTGAGAAGATCGTTGTCAACCAGGGATGTGATATCAAAGCGCAATGTTTTGGCTGTCGATCACCTGATTACAGATGTTTTCCCGTCATTATTACTCAGGTTTTCTATGTAAAATTGAATATAGTGACACGCCTAATGATTGCTGACGAATGCAATAACCTGTGAATAGAAAATTTAGACTTGAAAGTCGATTCAATGACCTAGGATAACCTATGTTTCGTCGAATCCGGTATACTACTTAGATTTTAGGTTACTTTCTAACTTGATCTCTTAAATCCCTTTAATATTACAGTAAATTATTAACAATGTTCAATTTATGTAGGTATTTTCGTGCATATGTTTATCATAAATAAAGATATAGTAGGTAGGTAGGTGTTGCGTGTGTGCCTACGATATTATTCGCTGTACTGCTCGCACCTACCAAAGCATTCTATTATTTTCGCAATATTGCAAGGTTTGTAGCTCATGTTTTTATTACCTAGCTAATCTTTTAGCTTATTTGGTTATGTATCAAGCCCAAGTTAAGAGGGAGTGGTGCTTACCATTTTGGCTCAAATTAATGCAGTTTGCCAAGGGAAAAAACCTATCTTTCCTTGATACGGGAATGTTTTTGTTCTATCTTGCGGTCTCTTTTATCGATTTGTGTCTGTATAAATAGTGCGATCGTCCGTAAAATGCTTTATGTGCCCTTATGTACTGCTTATTTACTCATGTTAGTGTGCGTGAGTGTTCTATCTAGGTGATTTTGGACTGTAATCGTGACGTATTGGTATTTTCGTATGTCGCACGTACGGTCAGCAGCTGTTTTTTTTATTGATGCGCTTGTAAGACGAGATTATTATTAGTATTACGTGTGCTAGGGCGTCGACATCGGTTTTATTAGGGTACCGTTTTTTTTGTAATGTTTTTTAGGGGATATTTAATTATACTGCAGACCTTTTGAATACGGTTTTTGTTTGCCTTTTAGGTAGGTACCTAGTCTAGGTAGGTAATTTGACTACTAAATTATTTATTAAAATAGGTTGTCTATTAAAAGAATTGGATGGATAGGACAAGGAAATACATACGTATCTACATTTTGTATTGTTTTTGTGTGCGATGCATTCGCGACCCTTCGTTCTATTTTTGGAATGTTCCACGACAAAACATGTTTCTTACATTAAAGTTCAGTGGTTTCTTACGATATCTACTAGAGCGGGTGGTGATTGTAAGCGCAATTAGGTTGAGATTCGCGCGCATTTTACGCGGGCAAGCGCGCGTATTTGTAATTTATGTGAATGAAATGACTGGCGGTCGGGGGATTTATTATGTTTAGGGGCGAGCACTTTTTTGCATGACTGTACTTTGCTGCTTTGAGGTTATTTTTGACAGTTATTCATAAACTCTCGATTGTTTTATTGTGTGATGCTTATCTTATCTATGCACTTAGAGTATAAGTACCTACCAACTATACCTTGCTACCTTAAATTCGTAACTTGACGTGTCATAGAAGATTATCTAGGAATTTAATTTTACCTAAGTAGGTAAATTGATAGTAGATAGCTACACAAATAACTCATTGATTGACATTAGCCAATCAATGAGTTATTTGTGTAAGATGAGAAATATGATCCTAATCTTTTATTTATTTATTATTATTATTGTGTTGTGTTGCTGTCCTAAGGCACCCCACTGGTGCAAAGGGCCCTCGAGAGTTTCTTCCATTCCGCCCGGTTCTGTGCCACGATCTTGGCCTGGTCCCAGGAATTATTATATTAGGTACTATAGAATTATTATATTTATACACACATTTTTTAAAGGACAATCATTAGGTATCATTAAAATAAAAGCAGAGACAGGTTCAAAACTTACTTATTTCACTATTTATGGTGTTTGATAGCAGCAACCAAAATGGACTAATGTCTGCGCTAGGGTTAACTACATAAGTTAAATCTTACCTAACTTTAACGTCATCCTGTTACTTATATCTTGTAATGCGTGTAACTCATGCAACTTATCCTCCTAGGTTTAGGAAACCTAATTCTATTTAGTCTGCTTCTCACTAAAAGATACAAAGTTAATGTATTTTTTATTGAAGTATTTTCATCCTTTTTTGTAGCTTAGTTTAAATCTTACCATACAATATAATTATACTTTATTGACACCAAAAAGTTACAGAAACCCAGTAGGTACATATAAGTTGTAGAAGAGTCAAGAGGCGGCCTTATCTTGATGAACTTAAAAGCTTGTAGCATAACTTTGCATGTATCACTAATGTAAAATGGAATTTAAATAATTTTGCTAGCAAGAAACATGATTAATATGTGATAAGTAAATTTTTTATAGAATTAAAATGGAAGTAGGTTAGTACAGTAAGCCAGTAAAGTAACTCCTAGCTTAATGAATAAAAAAGATTAATTCATTAACATTGTTTTAAATTTCAATACTGTGTTAAAAATATCTAACATAACGACACCTCCTATGAACAACAACGTAACTTGAGATACGTGACTTGGGATACAAAATGACTTTAGTTAATATTATTCCTTATCATAATTTTATTTACTCTTAATTTTCTGTCCAAGCAGTCTCTAAGTACAATAGAACTGAAGTTAGCATTAGTCAAAAAAACCTAACTATAGGTAAAACATATTTTTTTTTTCTCTTTAAACTGCTGTACTGATTAGTTGCTAAAATTGAGTTACGTTGTTGTTTATAGGAGGTGTCGATAATTAGATAATATCAAATCTTTTCTACTCAAATGAATATAAATAAACCAAGGGTAGCACAATGTTACATCTAGGATAAAAGGTTAACACTATGTTACCTACTTAGTTGTAATTACTTGTAATACATAGATAGACACCTACATAAATATTAAATGTGATTGATGATCTAGTTAACCTTTAAAGGGATACATAATAAGATATATTTAAATTAAAATAATTTATTGACCTTATAACCAAGAAAAGGCAAGTCCAACATATTTATTTATCAATCATTTATCCATCCGTTTCATAAAACATTAAATTATTAATTAATTTATAGTAGAGGTGTCTCAGACAAATACTTAATACATGCACTAAAATCAGAAATCTACGCTTCTTCTAGTCAAAATCATACTAATATTATAAATGTGAAAATATATTTGGATGTTTCGATGTTTGTTCCGCTTTCACGCCTAAACTACTGGACGGATTTGGACGAAATTAGGAATGAAGATAGTTTGTAACCTGGATTAGCACATAGGATACTTTTTACCGGGAAAGTCTTATTCCCACGGGAAAATCTTACATAGCGTGAGCGTGGCCGCGGACGGACCGCTGGTATAAAATAAATAAAATAGTAATTGGCTATTAATTTTTCATTTCCTCAATTCTGTCAGTATTAATAATTTTAATTTATAACAATAATATTTTTTTAACTTGATTAACTTTTAAACTATATGTATTTTCTTCATGGCCTTTTGCCATCATAGGCCTCCCCTGTAGATCTCCAAACCTCTCTGTCTTGCGCTTTCCTTGTCTACAATCAAAATATAGGCATATTTCGCAGACGTTATCTGTAACAATAATAATCTAAAATATAGGCAGTTATAAATTGATTACTCCAAATAAAAAATGTTCTTTTCTTTTTATTACAGAGAAGGAAAAGATCTAACATAGAGAATGGCAAGAATGGTAAAACAAATGAAGGTTTGAACCCATACTCCGACAATGATGAAGATGTGGAACGAGTCGCCAGGAAGTTTGAACAGAAATATGTGAGTATTCCATTCTTATATGTCCTTCCTATTAGTTATCGATAATAATAAGCCCTTTAATTCTGAATTTAAATTTTATTAGTGTACAGTTTTAAGCAATTAAAAGAATATCTTTTAATTCATTTGGTGTGCCTCTTGGCAAAGGCCTCCTCCAAATCTTTCCATTGCTGTCGGTATTTGGCAACCCTTCTTCAAAGTGGTCCTGCTGTCATCTTTATCTCGTCTTGGGTACCATCCTGCAACTTCCCTACTCCATTTATCCCTTAGTATTAGCACATATTAGTTAAAAGTTAAACAAATAATCACTTCTTGGGGTCAGTGGTTGATCTTCAACCCATATGATGAAGATTATATTTTATATTTCAGTCTTTTTTAGTCCAATAATTATGATCTGCAATTTTGTAACTAGAAATTATTAAACTTTATGTAAGTAAGTACCTATATAATCCTTATACCTATATAGTCCTCCTGTAAACGTAGCGTGGGACGCCCCCCTGCCAGGTGGACTGATGACCTGAGGATGGTCGCTGGTGGTGGCTGGATGAGGAAAGCGGGTGATCGTGCGCTTTGGCGTGCCCTTGGGGAGGCCTACCTCCAGTAGTGGACTGCAATAGGCTGATTGATTGATTGATTGATATAATCCTTTATTTTCCACAAAAATAAGCATAGACATTTTTTGAAATATTTTTGATTAATAAAGTAATTGTAAATTTTGCTTGAAAACTTTTGCGATTAAATGTTTGTACTCAAATGCTAAATACGGACAGCGCAGTAACGGTCAAGTGTAATGCCTTTATCCAGTAGTGGAAGTTTACATGCTGAAATGATGACTCGGTTGTAAATATAATATTCTTTATGAATCTTTTTTTTATCTATTTTTACAACCAGAAGAGTAGTTGCTAGAGGCTGCCCGCAAGGGGGAGTCCTCTCCCCTCTGCTGTGGAATCTTGTGGTTAATGAGCTGATCGAGAATCTTAATGGCAACGGGTACTATACAGTCGGTTATGCGGACGACCTGGCCATTCTCACCAGAGGACCTTTTGAGAATGTGCTATGCGATCTCACCAGATCAGCCTTCAAGGTTGTCGAACGATGGTGTAGCAAACACAACCTGACTGTCAACCCGTCTAAAATAGAGCTAATAATGTTCACAAACAAACGCAGCCTAGGTTAGCTTAGACTGCCAAAGTTATTCAATACCGAGCTATACCTGACCAATGAAGTCAAGTACCACTTGACATTTAACAGTTGACGAGTGACACTTGACAGTAAGTTGCTCTGGAATAAGCATATTGACCACAAGCTACAAAAAGCTTGCATCACCTTTTGGCAATGTAAAAGACTCGTCGGGAAATCCTGGGGTCTATCGCCGAAGAACACCTTATGGCTATATACTTCTGTTATACGGCCTATAATCACATACGGTGCCATTGCTTGGTGGCCCAGGACCAAGCTAATTACCATCAAATCCAAGCTACAGCGCTTTCAAAGACTTGCCTGCACAGCAGTCACGGGCAGTATGCGCACCACCCCGACAGCCGCCTTGGAAATTATTTTAGGACTTAGCCATTGGACCTATGAATCCAACATGAGGCGGGGTTGTCGGCCCTTCGCTTAAAACTTTCGGGCGAAAGGATGTACCAGGACGGCCATGTCGCGGCACTCTGGAAAGATGCTATAGTATCACAGCCAATGTGCCAAGCTCCATGCGACAGGATCCCCAAAACCTACATATTCACCAAGAACTACGAAATCCAACTATCTGAAGCTAGTAAAGATCATTCAGGCACGGATGAACTAAGAATATACACTGATGGTTCTAAAATGGAGTCTGGAACCGGAGCAGGGGTATTTTCACTAGACTTAAACATCAGAATATCACTGGCCTTAGGCGATTATAGCTCTATTTTCCAATGTGAATGTGTAGCAATTACCGAGGCAGCCACCGCCATAAGAAGGGAGGTTGAAGATTTCACCACCAGAATACTTTCCGACAGCATGGCTGTGCTCCAAGCACTTCGAGGCAACATCTGCAGCTCAGTGCTTATCTTCGAGTGTCACTTAGCCTTAGAACGTGCATGTGCAAAGAATAAGGTCATCCTTCAATGGATAAAAGGACACGGCGGATCACTGGGTAATGATGCAGCTGATGAACTGGCAAGAAGGGGATCGGAGGCTCCGGTGTTGGGCCCTGAGCCTCTCCTGCCGATATCGTTCAGCCAACTGAGAACGTGGCTGCGCAACATTACCCGGGACGAACACAACGCCCAATGGGCTAGTCTAACAAGCTGCAGACAGTCGAAAGCGGTGATCCCAACACTATCGCCGAGACTAACACACAGACTTCTCAGCCTAAACCGTAAAAACCTCCGAATAGTTGTAGACAGTTTAACAGGTCACATACCTCTCAATAAACACCTATTCACCATCGGCACGACGGACAACCCTCTATGCAGAGGATGTCTGGAAGCAGAAGAAACAGTCACCCACGTAGTCCTGGAATGCGTAGGGTTGACTGACCAACGGGCAAAAATCCTCCAGAATGTGGGGTCGCTCCGCGAAGCCTGTGACAGTCCCAGGAGGCTTCTGAGCTTTTGGAAGGAGCTGGGCTGGTTGGAGTAACCAGCCAAAACCGAACGTAAAACGGACCAATTTAGAGTCTAATTGCGAAAACGGGAGCCCACCAACTAACTAACTAACTTATCTATTTCTTTTTTGTTTATTTTTAGGGTGGCAAAAGTACATACGGCAGAAAGGGAAGATCAAAACGCGACGACTATGCGGATATTGGCGCCGGATACGACGAGAACGACCCGTTCATTGATAACACGGAAGGCGTGAGTAATTTCAACTTCAAATGCTTATCTAGCTCAATCTTCAGTGACACTGAACACTCATTACATCTAGTAGTAGTGACGTCAATTTATCTAGTAGTATAAATAATAGTAAAAGACCTCCTTCCTTTGCTGGACTATGAGCCTCCTCCACTTAAGTGTTTGGTTTTGCCATAATCTCCACGCTTGGCAGGCGGGTTGGAGATCGCAGATTAAAAGGTTACTGTATCAGAGAGCGCTGCTGCCCGTTCCCTGTTCAGTGTGTAGTCCCTAAGTCGCCTCTTACGACACCCACGGGAAGAGTAGGGGCCAATATGTGCAGTTAAAAATTTTGGTTCTTTGAGAATGAATTTTATCTGGGCTGCGACGCTGACACTATACAACATGTTAGTTAAATAGCACAAGCCAATCCATTAAAACTAAACAACAAACACTCACACACTCACTCACTCACCGGCACAACTAACCGCCCACCCTTCATTTCAGGGAATACTCGTGGTTCTTTATAATTCTATTAGTTACAACTGATGTTAGTTAAAAAGTAGTAGTTAATTTAACGTTTATTTAAGTGTGTTTAAATTATCGTAAAATTATCAATGAATCAATTGTAATGTACAACAATAAGCGTAGTTTAAAATTAACCCGAAATACACGGGTGGGTGGTTAGATGTTCCAGTTAGTATATAATTTGAAAGAATATTAAAAAAAACAATTTCTTCTTTTTATCATAATTATTATTAATATAAAAAAATACAAACATTAACTTGGTAATCTGATCAGTCAGTAAGTTTGTAAATATTCTTGAAACTGAACAATAAGACGCCTTGTTACTCGTATACAGGCAGTATGTACCTAACATTTAGTTCGGTCAGTATGGGAAAGTCTGAGACTTATCATTTAATCTATAAATCAGGGTTCGAAAATATCTGATATTTATTATAAATGGACTGCAGTGGAGTGAATATCGGATATTTTGATATTTATAATAAATCATCAACACGGGCTGTTGATGATTTATTATAAATATCAATCCGATATTTATGATATATATATCCGATATATATCAAAAATTTGATATATATCCATTTTGTATGGTATGTATTAATTATGTATACTGTTTGCATGTGTTTTATAACACAATAAATTAGTTAACAGAAACTTTAATGTTTTTATTGATAAAAATCATCATCTAATAAACAGTTATATTCTATAAATACAAAATTTATTTAATGCAATACACAGTAATGAACTAAAATCGTTTCTGCACTTTGTCAATAACCTTCTTTGTAAAAGAATAATAGAATAAACACAAAAAATTTTTTTTCATGGAGTGCACTGACGTGATTGACGCCATTAATCAATCAATCGATGCCCATTTAAGGATTAAAACTTACTATTAGGGAGTATGTATGTGGGAAGTAGAAATACACAGTAGCAAACTGCAAAAATTTACTTAATATAAAAAAATTTTTTAAACGATTTTTGTATTGATATATATCACAAAACATTATTTGATATATAATATCCTCGAACCCTATGAATGCAGTTTTTTTTTGTTACCAAAATTGATGACATCGTTCCTAAGAACTTTTTTTTTTTTTTTTTTTTTGACAAGGACCTAATGCTTGTGTCGCAAAATCGACGTATCAAGCGTAACCGGACTTTTGGGGGAGCGGAAGGCTCTTACCCCTAGTATTATAGCAACAGCCTAAGGGCGCCCACTTGGGGGCACGGACCTCGGCCTAGGACGTTGCCATGGCGAGAAGCGCGTGGGAGAGGAATGACCCTGACGGGGTCTTCCAGGATTATGCAGAACTTGATTGGGTCTACCGCGTCCCCGCCGGCGGGTGCGGTTGCTACCAGAAGGGCATTCTGTGGAGTGTACTCTATTGGCAATGGCTCTCTCAACGAAAGACTGGATGGGATCAACAGGATCGGACAGACGTTCCTAAGAACAGATCTTCGTATGTCTTATAGTTTCAGAGTTTCCCATACTGACCGATCTAAATGTTACACCTTGTATAGTTAAGATTTTCTTGTTTCCAGTACGACGAGATGATGCCTCCGGACTGCGATACCTTGTATGGAGGCTTCTACATCAACAGTGGCTCGCTGGAGTTCAAGAATGTTGATCTACCGCCTTCTGATGAGGAGGTCAGGGGCAGGAGGAATAAGGTACAAACTTCTTGCCTTCCTTCCTTCATTTTAAAAGGCGGCTCCGTAGCCCAGGTGGTAGTGTATCTGCCTCCGACGCATAGGGTCGCGGATTAGAATACCGCCCAGGGCAAACATTTGTGTGATGAGCACTTGTGTTTGCCTTGGGTCTAGTTGTTTATCTATATAAGTATGTATTTATGTATTGTATATCAGCTGTTTGGTACCCATAGTACAAGCTCTGCTTAGTTTGGGATCAGATGGCTGTGTGTGAAGATGTCCCCACATATTTATTTATTTTTATTTATAATATTTAGCAGGTCTAATTACAATTAAAAGATGTTTACTTAGTTAGTTTGTGTTTTCAACTGGCTTTTGTCCTGTATCAATAGGCATACTTTGTATTGTAAAAATCAAGATCAGAGAATTAACTTCCTGAAAAATTTGGGAAAATCGGTGTAGCTCTCAAAGTTGTCTGACACACCCACCTGCAGAGCCTGCAGGGCTGAAATAGAGAGCATGGAACACCTCCTGTGTACATGCGATGCCCTGGCTAGAAAGCGAATGCGCCTCATGGGATTGGGCTATCCAAGACCCGAGGACTACAGGTTCACACCCCCAGGTCTCACTATAAAGCTCATGGCTGAATTGTTTGACGAACTGGGGAGTGATGAAGATTAGGTATCTGGGGACGCACAAAAGATCCCATAGGGTCGAAGTGCTCCGAGACTTTGACGTCTCGGCCCCTCCAAAGATAACATATAGGATAAAGTTGTCTAGGATAATTTTTATTTACGATTTTCTAGATTTTATATGTAATTGACGGCTCCGTAGGCCAAGTGTTGTGTATCTGCCTCAGACGCACAGGGTCGCGGGTTCGAATCCCACCCAGGGAAAACATTCGTGTGATGATCACTTGTGTTTGCCTTGTCTGGTTTTTTTTTAATATGACTTCTGCTGATTTGCAATTTAGCCAGTGTCAAGTAATCAGCTTATCACGGTGGGTTTGACACTACACTAACTTGAAAGAAAGAAGAAAATCTTGTTTACCTATATAAGTATGTATTTATCTATTTATGTAATGTATATCAGTTGTCTGATAGCCATAGTACAAGCTCTGCTTAGTTTGGGATCAGTTGGCCGTGTGTGAAGATGTCCCCACATATTTATTTATTTATTTTTGTAATGTAGGTAGATTTACATTGTACCGAATTTCTCACTTTCATAATATATGTCGTATGGAACGGACTGCTGGTTTTCTTTGTGTTCCTTCAGGACTCTCTTCAGGGATTTTACAGTGGCGACGAGGATTATCAAACTTAACGTGTGTTTTGTGTACAAGAGGAAACAAAAAACATGACGATCGGCAGAATAGAACAGTTTAACGTGCATAGTGATAATTGGAGGTTATACGTGGAGCGACTCGAACAATACTTCAAAGTGAATGAAATTGATGAGGAATTGCAGGTGTCCACGTTGATTACAGTAGTGGGCGCAGAGTGTTACGAGCTATTAGTAAATTTATGTACTCCAAAAAAGCCGAAGGATAAAACTTTTAAAGAATTAACAGACATTTTAGAAAATCATTTACAACCGAAGCCGAGTATTCTTGCCGAAAGGTATAAGTTCCGTAATAGAAAGCAAAAAGAAGGAGAGAGTATTGCGGACTATGTAGCAGTGTTGAAAAGAATGTCAACTACGTGCGATTTCCATGGCAATTTAGAGGAAAACCTGAGGGACCAATTTGTGTGTAACTTATCGAGTGAAACTATCCGTCAACGTCTGTTCGCTGAGGATGCTATTGATTACAAAACGGCATACAAATTGGCGGTAAACTTGGAAGCAGCAGAGAAGAATGCGGCAGAAGTCATTCAAGGTCATACAAGTACGGCGTCCAACACAAAGAACGCCGTTGATTGTCACGTGATCTCCAAAGGCGGCGGCGGCGGGCGCTCACAGTCACAACGTCCGATGCGATCAGCGACCGATATCGGTGGCGGCGGCGGCGCCAGCGGTAGTGGTGGTGATGGGCGATTTCGACCTGGCGGGGGCACGGGGCGGCGGCAGCGCCCGAGCCCGGGGCGGCCTGGCAAAATACCAGCGTGGACGGATCAAGCGCAGCGACAGCAACAGTGTCGTGCGTGTGGCTCACCACACGATGTCGCATCGTGCCGATTTACACGTTATGTCTGTCGCGTGTGCAATAAGCAAGGGCACCTCAAACGTATGTGTCCTAATATGACGGGACATTACAACGTCGTAGTAACTCCGAGTGGCGCGACTATGCAAGAAGGGGTTGACGATTACGACAGTGACGAGGTAATGGTCATTGACTTTAATAATTTGTCAGTAAAGCAGTGTAAACCAATAATGATTTCTTTAAATGTGCATGGCCAAGATATAAAAATGGAATGCGATACAGGTAGTGCAATATCTTGCATCAGTTTAGAGTTTTATGAAAAGATGTTCAGTAATTTAACTATCAAGCCTAGTAAACTCATTTTAAAGTATTACACGGGGGAGCTAGTACGACCGGTAGGTGTAATAAGACCTGTAGTGAAGTACGAAGATAAGTCAAAGGAGTTAGAACTGTACGTTATCAATGACGGTAAAACGATGTTATTGGGTCGTCAATGGTTGTCCGAGTTAGGTATAAAACTGTCTATACCGGTGTATAGTTCGGTAAATAATGTCAGAGAGGAATTTAATTTACAAAAATTCAGTTCCAGATATTGTGAAGTGTTTGCGGATGGCTTGGGGCGTTTCACGGGCGGTACAGTGAGCGTCCACGTGCGACCGGACGCGCGGCCCGCGTTCCTGCGCGCGCGGCCGCTGGCGTACGCGCTGCGCGAGCCGGTGGAGCGCGCGCTGGAGCAGCTGGTGCGCGACGACATCCTCACGCCCGTCGACCGCTCCGACTGGGCCACGCCTATCGTGCCCGTGGTTAAGAAGGATGGAGCGATTAGGATCTGCGCTGATTTTAAGCTTACTCTAAACAAGGTATTAGAAGTCGACCGTTATCCCTTGCCAAAAGTAGAGGACCTGTTAGCGCGTTTACATGGGGGAAAGCGATTTAGTAAAATCGATTTATCGCAAGCCTATGCGCAGTTTGAGCTGGACGACGAGTCGAGGAAATTCACAGTAATTAACACACATAAGGGGCTGTTTATGTACAAGCGTCTGGTATACGGGTTGTCGTCGAGCCCAGGCATATTTCAAAGACAGCTGGAACAGCTGTTTGCTGATTTGCCTTATGTAGGCGTATTTCTCGATGACGTCATCATCACAGGTACTTCAACAAAGCAACATATGGAGAATCTTCATAAAGTATTTGAACGTTTAAAAACTAGTGGGTTAAGAGTTAAGAGAGAGAAGTGCACCTTCTTTGCAGAAACGATTGATTATTTAGGTCATGTCATCAGTGAAACGGGGGTGCATACTTGTCCTGACAAAGTAAAGGCAATTGTTGATACTCCACCACCAAAAAACGTGTCCGAGCTAAGAGCATTTATTGGGATGGTTATGTATTATGGCAAGTTTATAAAGAATGTTAGCACTATTCTGGCTCCTATGTACAATTTATTGCGCAAAGATGTTAAGTACTTTTGGAGTAGGGAATGTGAGGCATCGTTCGAAAAGATAAAACAGGCGTTGAGTTCGAGCGACGTGTTAGTGCATTATTCGCAGGAGTTGCCCCTGGTGCTGACGACGGACGCGAGCGGCACGGGCGTCGGCGCGGTCATCTCGCACATCACGCCGGACGGGGAGCGGCCCATCGCCTACGCCTCGCGGACGCTTACGGCTGCGGAGCGAGCCTATGCTCAGATCGACAGGGAGGCGTTATCGATCGTCTATGGAGTTAGGAAATTCCATCAATATTTGTATGGAAGGAAGTTTATACTGCGCACCGATCACAAACCGCTTACTTATATTTTTGGTGATAAGGTAGGCATACCAGTTATGGCAGCATCGCGGATACAAAGATGGGCCATCCTGCTATCAGGTTACAGTTATAATATTGAGTACGTGGCGTCGGCTAAAAATTGTGCGGATGCTTTGTCGAGGCTACCACAAAGATCCGTTAAAAAAAATAGCTTATCGGAGGTAACTTATCTTAATTTTGTAGAACAATTTTTACCTGTGACGAATGATGACGTGCGCGCGGTGACCGCGAAGGATTCCATGCTCAGTAGGATAATGACATACGTACAGTCAGGTTGGCCATCAAATTGTCCTAGTGGTGAGGTTAGACCGTTTTACATTAGGCGTAATGAATTGTACATGGAACGAGGTTGTCTAATGTGGGGGTATAGAATTATTATTCCTCCTACGTTACGTAAAATAGTTTTAAATCAACTACATGCGAGTCATATGGGCATAGTTAAAACCAAGTCTTTAGCACGTAGCTATGTTTGGTGGCCGAACGTAGATTCGGAGGTGGAGGCGACGTGTCGCGAGTGCGCGGTGTGCGCGGCAGAGGCGCCGGCGCCGGCGCGCGCGCCACCATGTCCCTGGCCGTACTCGCCGCAGCCCTGGACTCGGCTGCATATCGATTTCTTAGGTCCATTCAATAGTAAAACATTTTTTGTTTTAGTCGACTCGAGTACGAAATGGATTGAAATTTTTGAAATGGCAAAGACGAATGCGTCCGCTGTAATTAAAGTATTAAGAGAAATTTTTGCGCGTTTTGGGTTACCTACTGAAATTGTTTCGGATCAGGGTCCGCCGTTTACTAGTATAGAGTTAAAAAATTTCTTGATTAATAACGGTATAAGACAATCTTATTCACCAGCGTATCATCCTTCCTCCAACGGCGCAGCGGAGAACGCGGTCAAATTGTGCAAACGCGCTATTAAAAAAGCCAATAGAGATCGTAATGATGTTGACGCAGCTCTGCAAACGTACTTGCTAGCGTACAGAAATAGCAATCATAGTACAACCGGGGAGAGTCCAGCTATGCTGTTGCAGCGTCGATCGTTGAGATCTCGTTTGGACCTGTTGCGTAGTGATCGATCCCTCGGGGAGCGCGTGCAGCGAGCGCAGCAGCAGCAGGTGGAGGGCGCCGGCGGCACCGAGCCGCGCGCGCTCGCGCCGGGCGACGCGATCTGGGCGCGGGATTACGGTACTAGGGACAAATGGGTTGGAGGTACGGTGGTCAGTAGGGAAGGTACTCGTAGGTACTTGTTGGATAGCGATGATGGTCGACTTTTAACTAGACACGTTGATCAAATCAGACGCAGTTCTCGCAGGTCAAGTGTGATTTATCCTTTTGTCTCTGCACGAGATAAATCGGATACCGGTAATGAGGATGTTGTGGCGCAGCAGCAGCAGTCTGAGGGTGGCTCAAAAGTTGACTCGCCTGATAGGACACAGGGAGAGGATGTAGTCAGTTGTGAAACCGGTGTACCTTTAATGTCTGAGCCACCTGGGACGACGCCCGTGAGGCGTAGTGAGCGACCTCGCAAGCCACCAAATAGATTTGGGTTTGAAATTGATTAAATAAGTAGCTATTGCTTAATAGGCATTTTTACATTCCTATGCATTTCTTTATTGTTACTTAAATATTATACATTTATACATACATATAGGTACTAAGTATTAAAACATTAATTTCATGTAGATTGTATGTTTATCAATTAGGGTTGAGTTCATAGTTTGCCTGTGCTTAATTAATATTTGATGGCTTATTGTAAGTGACTTAAAGTTTTTCGTATGTCAATTCTATAGTTTGCTGTTAGTTACACCTGTTACTTTTCCTTTTAAGAGTATCTTATTCATGTTACTTAGTGTTATTTGCTAGTTATTAAGTTCTTGTAGTAAATTAAGTGATTTAGCAGGGAGGTGTAATGTAGGTAGATTTACATTGTACCGAATTTCTCACTTTCATAATATATGTCGTATGGAACGGACTGCTGGTTTTCTTTGTGTTCCTTCAGGACTCTCTTCAGGGATTTTACAATTTTATTGTAAATTATAGAGAATAAATTTAATACCTATATGTTTTAAGATTTTAGTGGTTGTTCACTACACTAAAATTGTAATATCGAAGTAACAATACTAAATATAACCGTGGTAACAAACACGAAAAATAGCCACTTGGGGGCACTGACCTCGGCCTAGGACGTTGCCATGGCGAGAAGCGCGCGGGAGAGGAATGACCCTGACGGGGCCTTCCAGGATTATGCAGAACTTGATTGGGTCTACCGCGTCCGGGTGCGGTTGCTACCAGAAGGGCATTCTGTGGAGTGTACTCTATTGGCAATGGCTATCTCAACAGCAGACTGGATGGGATCGACAGGATCGGACAGAATATGAATCCCTCAATAGAGAAACAAACTAAAAGAATAAATTAATAAATATTATCTCTTTACTGTATTAAAAATTTGTTCTGCTTTAAAACTAACATGGTTGCTCAGGGTCATATTTTGTTAAAATTGACAGGGAAAAACATTTAGACACGTCACGTTTTGCATTTTATTTTTTGAGTCTTTATTGGATAGATACTAAGAAGCGCGTGTAAATTAAAACGTTCTTTTGCATTATAAAATAAATAATTTAATTTTCAACATCATCAACGGCCCGTTACGGTCCACTGCTGGACTATGAGCCTCCTCCACTTAAGTGTTTGGTTTGGCCATAATCTCCACGCTTGGCAGGCGGGTTGGAGATCGCAGATTAAAAGGTCACTGTATCAGAGAGCGCTGCTGCCCGTTCCCTGTTCAATGTGTAGTCCCTAAGTCGCCTCTTACGACACCCACGGGAAGAGTAGGGGTTGGTGACTAATGTATTCTACTCTGCCGTCACCACACGGCGGATTTTAATTTTATAATACTAATATTGATTGTATGTTTGTTTGCAGAGGAGAATATCATCCAGCAGTAGCGAAGAAGAGTCGTCTGAAAGCTCCTCGGAGTCTGAAGCGTCTCACGAGGAGAAGGAGCCCAAGGCCGTCAACGGAGACGTGCACTCGCACAACACGGAACATCGGAACAAGGTACAGCATCCTTACTCATCATCACCTTCATCATCATCAACAGCTCATATACGTCCCCACCTATGGTCTCGACAACCCCATAACTCCGTCATAAAGAAATCCAAAAAATGACTCTACAAAAAAAGTTTAAATAATTTATTGAACCTGCTCACAAAATTTCACGAGAATCGGTTGAGAAACGCGACCTGTAAAGTGAAACAAACAAACCAACAAACAAACAGATGTACGTACAAAAGCAAATTTGGCCAAGCTGAAACAGAGACGCTTTGCCCGCTCGGTCAATTATATTGATTTTATTTTATTGTATTTCAGAAAAACAAGAAAAGCGACAAGAAGAAAACCAAGAAAATCCGTCGCACCGATTCGTCTGCACCCACTTCTGGCAAACAAACCTCCGATGGTAAGTTCCAACTATGTACAGCATCGGCGGTGTAGTGGCGAGTACCGCCGGCTTTCAATCGGAAGACGGCAGTTCAAACCCACGTACTAATTTGTATTCAATTTTCGAATTCATATTGTGTGTCTGTCCTTTTCACGTACGTAGTTACTGTGAATGCAGTAAAATATTCCTACAAAACGTAGTTTAAAGAAAGTTGTCAATGAAATAACTGCCAATTTGAAAAGTTCAATAGAACACATCGTTACTGATCGTGTAAATTGGATTGTGTAAAAAATAGATGAACTCACCACTACAGTGGAGGGGTTTAAAGCTAAATCTAAAGGCGTCGAAGCAAAAATATCCGCTATAGAAAAACTCTTTGCAACCCAGGATTTTAAAAAGCCGAATCCTTCTGAAAACATTGAACAATTTAATGTCAGAATAGGGGATCGGACTACTTTTTTTTATTTTATAAATCCAAATTTCTTAGTTTCTACTATCGAACACTAAAAGAATTTTTGCTCTATTTTTTAAATTGACCGAGTTCTAAAGGTTTGAAATTCAAGATTAGACAGAGAGGCACATACCCACTTGTGACGTCATTTGTTAGTAACGCCATATCTCCATACAAAAAATCGTTTTTGAAAGAGACAGACATATTGAAACTTTAAAAAATCACTGTAAATTAGTTTTTCAACCGATTCTGTTGTTTTCTTCGCGAATCGTCTGCTATTAATCTATATTTTAAAAATAATTCATAAAATATGGTGAACAGGCCGATCCTCTATTGGACGAACTTCTCAACGATTCAGAAGTAGCACATTCCTGAAGCGAACTACAATAATATTCATATTGTAACTGTAGCGTCGAGAGAGCGTCGGTGGTCTAGTGGTTAGGGCTGCTGCCGCTGCTGACCGGGAGACGCTGGTTCGATCCCCACCTCGTACAAATGTGTTTACGAATTTCGAATTCATATATTATGTATGTTTATTCGACGCTCTTACGTTGAAGGAAAACATCGTGATGAAACCTGCACACTCCTGCGAAGAAATATAAAGGTTGTGTGTGAAGCAGATCAACCCGCACTGAGCCAGCGTGCTCGACTAAGGCCTAGTCGAATAGCCTAGTAGAATTGAATTGAATACATGAACATGAGTAGCCCTAATTCAGGGTAGGCTCGAGCCCCTCGTTGGGGACGTATATGAGCTGTTGATTATTATTATCTGTGGTTTCTTTCCAATTGAAGTCATTAGCGTTTTAAATGTGATTTAATTTTGTGTTTAGATAATGCGGCGGGCGAGAGTGCGGACTCGCGAACATCACAGTCGGACTCGCTCACCTCCAAACCCGCGCCCAGCTCCGAGAACCCCGCCACTTCAGACAGCTCCAGGTAAATATCCAACAGCCTCCGAGGCCGAGTGGTCGAGATCTCGCCGCTCATTACGGAGGTTCCGGGTACGACTCCCGGTGGGGACACTTTCAAGAAAAAATCCAGATATTGAAGGACACTGCATCGATTAGTTGAAAACTTTTGTGGTCCAAGTTAACTTGTTTTTTTTTTTTACATTTATTTTTACCTTTTTAATATTTTATCGGCTTTAGTTCATTCATGATTTCCATTTCACAGGGACGTAGAAGCCCGCGTGGATGGCACATTGCCGTCGACAGTGAACTCTATCCTGGAGGAGTTAGAGGCTATAATCAACCGGCAGCTGCTGGACAAACCGCACGCCGAACAGCGGGACGTTCAGCACGCGGCCGAGCCCACACTCGTCCGGTGAGTATCATTCGCGTTTTATATTATTAATACACATTTGCTCATGATTTTATTATTTTTATACAAACAATGCAGTATTCCTCTTACAAGTTCATAGTAAATAGGTGAGTTAGAAAAAAAAAACATATGCTTTTGTATTTATAACTGAATAGTATACGAAAAAATATATAAGTGGAAGAAAAGACCAAGTTTGAAATCAAGGCGAAGGATTATCGATTTCGCTGAGAAAAAACTATTACAAAAAAAGGCCTATAGTAGGTAGGCCTACGTATAATTTGTAAAACAATATAAGTTCAATTTTCTAACAGGTTGGCTGTGTTCGAGAATTATATGTACAAAGTGATTTTAATTTGTGTTATGTGTTCCTGGACTGTGTCTATTGTTTTATAGTAAACAAATCTGGTGTGCAATTTTGCGCTGACCGTTTTGTGTCAGGCATATAAAGATTATATCTTAATAAATACTCTTGTTAAATTCCAGATTGGAGCGCGTACTATGCAGCTCTAACGCCGAGAAGCGCATACGCAGTGCAGCGTGGACGCGCGCCGCTCGAGCGCTGCGCGTGTCCCGCACCAAACTACTGCAGCGCGTCAGGGCGCTCGTCAACAACACGCATAGTGGTGAGACATACTATACACTGCACATAGCGGGTAGACTATACTATGCACTACACATAGTGGTTAGACTATACTATACACTGCTGATAGCGGTGAAACATACTACACACTACACATAGCGGTGGGTGAAACATACTATACACTAAACATAGCGGTGAGACTATACTATACACTAAACATAGCGGTGAGACTATACTATACACTACACATAGCGGTGAGACTATACTATGCACTACTCATAGTGGTTAGACTATACTATACACTAAACATAGCTGTGAGACTATACTTACTATAGACTAAACATAGCGGTGGGTGAGACTATACTATGCACTACTCATAGTGGTTAGACTATACTATACACTAAACATAGCTGTGAGACTATACTTACTATAGACTAAACATAGCGGTGGGTGAGACTATACTATACACTAAACATAGCGGTGAGACTATACTATACACTACACATAGCGGTGGGTGAGACATACACATAGCGGTGAGATATACTATATGTATACTATACACTATACATAGCGGTGAGATATATTATATCTATACTATATACTTTACATAGCGGTGAGACATACTATACACAACACATAGCGGTGAGACTAATACTATACACTAAACACTACAAAAATAAACATTATTTGTCGTGAAAAAGATTAGAGATTTTTAATGGGAATTAAAATGGCACCACAAATGTATAAATGTAATTGCTTTGATCAAAATATGTTAGTCGACCAGGAAAGTGGTTTACCATTTTTCATTCAATTTCCTAAAATAGTTATCGAAAATTTCAGTAAGGTTTATACTCTGTCTCTGACAGATCGTTCTGCAAACGAAAATAACCTTTGTTGTTCTGTAATTTGCAACTGACATACAACCTTGGGCTGATAACTGACAAACCAATTTATTGGTCGACTATACTTTGGATTAAGATATTTGACTACACACCACCCTTAGTTACATACCGTTTCGGACCGTAATGTTTAATTTGCAAAATATAGAATTCGAAAATGTTGAACTACTTATGTAGCGCCATTCACTTCCAGTTTAATTCACTGTTAACGCTCAAAAGTCAAAAAAACCTTAATAATATTTGAACTAATTGAATTCCAGCGCAAGCGCCCGCCCCCGCCGCGCCCCCCGCGCCCGCGCCCGCCCCCGCCGCGCACAAGCGCAAGGCCGACGAGGAGCACGCCGACCCCAACACGCTGACTGACGACGAGAGGGAGGCGAGGGTCGCGGAGACGCTGCAACGGTGAGCATACACCGCGCCAGCAGAATAAAGCAAACCTCGATAGGTTTATCACCCGATGGTGATACGCCAAGATACTGAACTTTTGGTCTACAACTTTTTAAGAATCGCAAAACAAGTATTTCCACTTTCATACATCAACAGCTCATATACGTCCCCACCGAGGGGCTCGAGCCTACCCTGAGTTAGGGTGATTAGGCCTTAGTCGACCACGCTGGCCCAGTGCGAGTTGGTCGACTTTACATATAACCTTTGAATTTCTTCGCAGGAGTGTGCAGGTTTCATCACGATGTTTTCCTTCACCGTAAGAGCGTCGAATAAACGAACATATAAATTCGAAAACACATTGGTACGTGGTGGAGGTCGAACCCGCGTCTCCCGGACGGGAGGCAGCGGCCCTAGCCACTAGACCACCGACGCTCTACACTTTTGGTTTACGCCTGAAATGAAATTAAATGAATAGTTTATTACAAAATTTATGCATGTTGAAATAGCCTTTTCAGAATCCTTTTCTTTTTAAAGTCAATTCTATTTAGATCAGTTTTATTAAACAGTCATTGTTAAGTGTATAAACTTTACCGTAACTTCTAGGAATGACTATCAATTTTAATATATGTAGTTTAACATTTACACCTAGGTTTTTTCATGTGTACTGTACTGAGCGACCGTAGCCACTTTTGCTACAATTCGCTACTTAAAAACGCACTTTTATAAAAATAACTTCTATATTCGATTTTACAACTTTGGATAGGGAAACATAATACTATGGTCCGCACGTGGCGGCGGACGGCAGGTAAGTCTGTCAAACTCCCCGGTAGAACCCGTATGAAGTTTCTATCGCTCGCTCGCTCGCTCGCTCTAAGGTAATAATATATATATATATATATATTCTAAAAAGAATCACACCGCCAGCACCAAACTACACGGCAAGAAGACCAACGAGGCCCGATGCTACAGTACTTACTTACATTATGATTTTCAGGTTAAAAGCTCTGATTGAGGAACGCAAACCGGGAATGATGGCTAACTATAACGCCGAATGTGAAAGAGTACAGGAGGAAAGGTAAGTTTATTTTGTACTTCAATCAATCGATCAACGGCCCGTTATTTTGTACTTACTTCTCTTTAAAATAAAAATCTTTATTAAACGCAAGACTTTGCATAAGTTTAACATGTGAAGTCCATATTTTGAGAAGCGTACCTTCTTGAGGAGACGTATTGGTTTTGTGAAGGAATTGATTGATAATTTCTATATGCTAACTCGCCATAGAACCTATTATGAGTTTGAACGAAAAATGTAAACTGGAGTTTGATAAGACCCTATTTCTGTCTGTTTTTTGTATCAATTCCATTCGCTTCTTTAGTAATAAAATGTGTTGTGATAGCTAAATATAGCAAAAGTTATCTGTTTTTTTTATTTTATTAATAAATGTTGTTCATTTTCATTGGCTAACCAACTTAGACGTTGTATTTTCTTCTTTATGTGCATTTATACTGCCGCGGCCGCAAAATTAGTTATTGGTGGACGAGAGCACGTTTAAAGTCCGAGCCGCAGGCGGGGACTTTTATTGTGTACGAGTCCAGGAAGAGTTATTGCGGCCGCGGCTTGTATAGTGCTTTTCTCTGAAATATGCGAGGAAATTACAAAATACTAAAAATATTGTGGTACCTTGAATTTAGATATCTACTTGTATCGCACTAAACTTATAAGTTCTAATCTTTATCACTTTCTACTTTGATTTCTTGAACCATTCATTGTTACAATATTTCCCCAATTCAGTGATTAGTTAACTCCATCATGAAAAATAAATAACAAAATACCATAAAAATAAAAGCGGTGAAAATTATAAACAAGCCACCATATTGTACACTTTTCTTTTTTTTTTGTTTTGTGTCAGTGTCATACAGAGCATACAGCCAACTCAAATTACTACGAGTCGTGTACGATTCATATAAAATTCGAATTTAGAACATTAAAACTTATGAAGAGTATGTAATATAAAAGACTCAAAGAACATTGAAATTTCTGAACGAAAGTTACTTTGCTGGCCTAGGCCGTTTGAGGGCACATTGCCGGCCGCTGTTTAGTATGGGGCAATGTTTCGTCCAAAAATGAGTCACTTCGCGTACTGTTTTTTTGGCAGTAATGATCACATTTTCGTGCGTGTCGGAGAAAAGTATCTTATTCGTCGACTAAACAACCCGCACAATAATGATGATGATGGTTCCTCGTTACAGGAAGAAGCTCCAGATAGCGCACTTGGGCGGCGGCATAGCGGCCACGGAGTGCACCCGGCGACTGCCCAAGCGCCGCTTCCCCTGGTGCGCGCGGACCAGGGCCCTACTGGCGCGCCTCGTCACACTAGCCAAGGTACCTGATACACTTAGGGCGGCATAGCGGCCACGGAGTGCACCCGGCGACTGCCCAAGCGCCGCTTCCCCTGGTGCGCGCGGACCAGGGCCCTACTGGCGCGCCTCGTCACACTAGCCAAGGTACCTGATACACTTAGGGCGGCATAGCGGCCACGGAGTGCACCCGGCGACTGCCCAAGCGCCGCTTCCCCTGGTGCGCGCGGACCAGGGCCCTACTGGCGCGCCTCGTCACACTAGCCAAGGTACCTGATACACTTAGGGCGGCATAGCGGCCACGGAGTGCACCCGGCGACTGCCCAAGCGCCGCTTCCCCTGGTGCGCGCGGACCAGGGCCCTACTGGCGCGCCTCGTCACACTAGCCAAGGTACCTGATACACTTAGGGCGGCATAGCGGCCACGGAGTGCACCCGGCGACTGCCCAAGCGCCGCTTCCCCTGGTGCGCGCGGACCAGGGCCCTACTGGCGCGCCTCGTCACACTAGCCAAGGTACCTGATACACTTAGGGCGGCATAGCGGCCACGGAGTGCACCCGGCGACTGCCCAAGCGCCGCTTCCCCTGGTGCGCGCGGACCAGGGCCCTACTGGCGCGCCTCGTCACACTAGCCAAGGTACCTGATACACTTAGGGCGGCATAGCGGCCACGGAGTGCACCCGGCGACTGCCCAAGCGCCGCTTCCCCTGGTGCGCGCGGATCAGGGCCCTACTGGCGCGCCTCGTCACACTAGCCAAGGTACCTGATACACTTAGGGCGGCATAGCGGCCACGGAGTGCACCCGGCGACTGCCCAAGCGCCGCTTCCCGTGGTGCGCGCGGACCAGGGCCCTACTGGCGCGCCTCGTCACACTAGCCAAGGTACCTGATACACTTAGGGCGGCATAGCGGCCACGGAGTGCACCCGGCGACTGCCCAAGCGCCGCTTCCCGTGGTGCGCGCGGACCAGGGCCCTACTGGCGCGCCTCGTCACACTAGCCAAGGTACCTGATACACTTAGGGCGGCATAGCGGCCACGGAGTGCACCCGGCGACTGCCCAAGCGCCGCTTCCCCTGGTGCGCGCGGATCAGGGCCCTACTGGCGCGCCTCGTCACACTAGCCAAGGTACCTGATACACTTAGGGCGGCATAGCGGCCACGGAGTGCACCCGGCGACTGCCCAAGCGCCGCTTCCCGTGGTGCGCGCGGACCAGGGCCCTACTGGCGCGCCTCGTCACACTAGCCAAGGTACCTGATACACTTAGGGCGGCATAGCGGCCACGGAGTGCACCCGGCGACTGCCCAAGCGCCGCTTCCCGTGGTGCGCGCGGACCAGGGCCCTACTGGCGCGCCTCGTCACACTAGCCAAGGTACCTGATACACTTAGGGCGGCATAGCGGCCACGGAGTGCACCCGGCGACTGCCCAAGCGCCGCTTCCCCTGGTGCGCGCGGACCAGGGCCCTACTGGCGCGCCTCGTCACACTAGCCAAGGTACCTGATACACTTAGGGCGGCATAGCGGCCACGGAGTGCACCCGGCGACTGCCCAAGCGCCGCTTCCCCTGGTGCGCGCGGATCAGGGCCCTACTGGCGCGCCTCGTCACACTAGCCAAGGTACCTGATACACTTAGGGCGGCATAGCGGCCACGGAGTGCACCCGGCGACTGCCCAAGCGCCGCTTCCCCTGGTGCGCGCGGACCAGGGCCCTACTGGCGCGCCTCGTCACACTAGCCAAGGTACCTGATACACTTAGGGCGGCATAGCGGCCACGGAGTGCACCCGGCGACTGCCCAAGCGCCGCTTCCCGTGGTGCGCGCGGACCAGGGCCCTACTGGCGCGCCTCGTCACACTAGCCAAGGTACCTGATACACTTAGGGCGGCATAGCGGCCACGGAGTGCACCCGGCGACTGCCCAAGCGCCGCTTCCCCTGGTGCGCGCGGACCAGGGCCCTACTGGCGCGCCTCGTCACACTAGCCAAGGTACCTGATACACTTAGGGCGGCATAGCGGCCACGGAGTGCACCCGGCGACTGCCCAAGCGCCGCTTCCCCTGGTGCGCGCGGACCAGGGCCCTACTGGCGCGCCTCGTCACACTAGCCAAGGTACCTGATACACTTAGGGCGGCATAGCGGCCACGGAGTGCACCCGGCGACTGCCCAAGCGCCGCTTCCCCTGGTGCGCGCGGACCAGGGCCCTACTGGCGCGCCTCGTCACACTAGCCAAGGTACCTGATACACTTAGGGCGGCATAGCGGCCACGGAGTGCACCCGGCGACTGCCCAAGCGCCGCTTCCCCTGGTGCGCGCGGACCAGGGCCCTACTGGCGCGCCTCGTCACACTAGCCAAGGTACCTGATACACTTAGGGCGGCATAGCGGCCACGGAGTGCACCCGGCGACTGCCCAAGCGCCGCTTCCCCTGGTGCGCGCGGACCAGGGCCCTACTGGCGCGCCTCGTCACACTAGCCAAGGTACCTGATACACTTAGGGCGGCATAGCGGCCACGGAGTGCACCCGGCGACTGCCCAAGCGCCGCTTCCCCTGGTGCGCGCGGATCAGGGCCCTACTGGCGCGCCTCGTCACACTAGCCAAGGTACCTGATACACTTAGGGCGGCATAGCGGCCACGGAGTGCACCCGGCGACTGCCCAAGCGCCGCTTCCCCTGGTGCGCGCGGACCAGGGCCCTACTGGCGCGCCTCGTCACACTAGCCAAGGTACCTGATACACTTAGGGCGGCATAGCGGCCACGGAGTGCACCCGGCGACTGCCCAAGCGCCGCTTCCCGTGGTGCGCGCGGACCAGGGCCCTACTGGCGCGCCTCGTCACACTAGCCAAGGTACCTGATACACTTAGGGCGGCATAGCGGCCACGGAGTGCACCCGGCGACTGCCCAAGCGCCGCTTCCCCTGGTGCGCGCGGACCAGGGCCCTACTGGCGCGCCTCGTCACACTAGCCAAGGTACCTGATACACTTAGGGCGGCATAGCGGCCACGGAGTGCACCCGGCGACTGCCCAAGCGCCGCTTCCCCTGGTGCGCGCGGACCAGGGCCCTACTGGCGCGCCTCGTCACACTAGCCAAGGTACCTGATACACTTAGGGCGGCATAGCGGCCACGGAGTGCACCCGGCGACTGCCCAAGCGCCGCTTCCCCTGGTGCGCGCGGACCAGGGCCCTACTGGCGCGCCTCGTCACACTAGCCAAGGTACCTGATACACTTAGGGCGGCATAGCGGCCACGGAGTGCACCCGGCGACTGCCCAAGCGCCGCTTCCCCTGGTGCGCGCGGACCAGGGCCCTACTGGCGCGCCTCGTCACACTAGCCAAGGTACCTGATACACTTAGGGCGGCATAGCGGCCACGGAGTGCACCCGGCGACTGCCCAAGCGCCGCTTCCCCTGGTGCGCGCGGATCAGGGCCCTACTGGCGCGCCTCGTCACACTAGCCAAGGTACCTGATACACTTAGGGCGGCATAGCGGCCACGGAGTGCACCCGGCGACTGCCCAAGCGCCGCTTCCCCTGGTGCGCGCGGACCAGGGCCCTACTGGCGCGCCTCGTCACACTAGCCAAGGTACCTGATACACTTAGGGCGGCATAGCGGCCACGGAGTGCACCCGGCGACTGCCCAAGCGCCGCTTCCCGTGGTGCGCGCGGACCAGGGCCCTACTGGCGCGCCTCGTCACACTAGCCAAGGTACCTGATACACTTAGGGCGGCATAGCGGCCACGGAGTGCACCCGGCGACTGCCCAAGCGCCGCTTCCCGTGGTGCGCGCGGACCAGGGCCCTACTGGCGCGCCTCGTCACACTAGCCAAGGTACCTGATACACTTAGGGCGGCATAGCGGCCACGGAGTGCACCCGGCGACTGCCCAAGCGCCGCTTCCCGTGGTGCGCGCGGACCAGGGCCCTACTGGCGCGCCTCGTCACACTAGCCAAGGTACCTGATACACTTAGGGCGGCATAGCGGCCACGGAGTGCACCCGGCGACTGCCCAAGCGCCGCTTCCCGTGGTGCGCGCGGACCAGGGCCCTACTGGCGCGCCTCGTCACACTAGCCAAGGTACCTGATACACTTAGGGCGGCATAGCGGCCACGGAGTGCACCCGGCGACTGCCCAAGCGCCGCTTCCCCTGGTGCGCGCGGACCAGGGCCCTACTGGCGCGCCTCGTCACACTAGCCAAGGTACCTGATACACTTAGGGCGGCATAGCGGCCACGGAGTGCACCCGGCGACTGCCCAAGCGCCGCTTCCCGTGGTGCGCGCGGACCAGGGCCCTACTGGCGCGCCTCGTCACACTAGCCAAGGTACCTGATACACTTAGGGCGGCATAGCGGCCACGGAGTGCACCCGGCGACTGCCCAAGCGCCGCTTCCCGTGGTGCGCGCGGACCAGGGCCCTACTGGCGCGCCTCGTCACACTAGCCAAGGTACCTGATACACTTAGGGCGGCATAGCGGCCACGGAGTGCACCCGGCGACTGCCCAAGCGCCGCTTCCCCTGGTGCGCGCGGACCAGGGCCCTACTGGCGCGCCTCGTCACACTAGCCAAGGTACCTGATACACTTAGGGCGGCATAGCGGCCACGGAGTGCACCCGGCGACTGCCCAAGCGCCGCTTCCCCTGGTGCGCGCGGACCAGGGCCCTACTGGCGCGCCTCGTCACACTAGCCAAGGTACCTGATACATTTAGGGCGGCATAGCGGCCACGGAGTGCACCCGGCGACTGCCCAAGCGCCGCTTCCCCTGGTGCGCGCGGACCAGGGCCCTACTGGCGCGCCTCGTCACACTAGCCAAGGTACCTGATACACTTAGGGCGGCATAGCGGCCACGGAGTGCACCCGGCGACTGCCCAAGCGCCGCTTCCCCTGGTGCGCGCGGACCAGGGCCCTACTGGCGCGCCTCGTCACACTAGCCAAGGTACCTGATACACTTAGGGCGGCATAGCGGCCACGGAGTGCACCCGGCGACTGCCCAAGCGCCGCTTCCCCTGGTGCGCGCGGACCAGGGCCCTACTGGCGCGCCTCGTCACACTAGCCAAGGTACCTGATACACTTAGGGCGGCATAGCGGCCACGGAGTGCACCCGGCGACTGCCCAAGCGCCGCTTCCCCTGGTGCGCGCGGACCAGGGCCCTACTGGCGCGCCTCGTCACACTAGCCAAGGTACCTGATACACTTAGGGCGGCATAGCGGCCACGGAGTGCACCCGGCGACTGCCCAAGCGCCGCTTCCCCTGGTGCGCGCGGACCAGGGCCCTACTGGCGCGCCTCGTCACACTAGCCAAGGTACCTGATACACTTAGGGCGGCATAGCGGCCACGGAGTGCACCCGGCGACTGCCCAAGCGCCGCTTCCCCTGGTGCGCGCGGACCAGGGCCCTACTGGCGCGCCTCGTCACACTAGCCAAGGTACCTGATATAGCAGCAGCACTACATGAAATCAATCAATCAATTATTTATTCAAAAAACCAAAACAAATATTAAGTACAGTCCCTTTCAATAGAGTCCGGCAATAATGTAAACAAACCAATTTAAACACGATTACTCCGTAATTACTTACATTTGAGTATCAATCCTGATCATAGTCACTTTTCAAGGAACCATACATTCTTCTTACGATCATTTCGCCCCCTATTAACTTCTTTATAGTTATTTTAATAAAAAATACTCGGACGACAAAACTTTCAATAATTTGTAAAACTGCCATATTAATTTTTTACTCATTTCTTGTTTGTCTTTGGAAAGTTAGTGTCAAAAAATTATCTTGTTTACATTATTGCCGGATTCTTTTGAAATGGACCTTACTTATTCAGCAACCAGCGGCTACGCCCGCTTTATTTTTGAATTTTCCCGTGAGAAAACCGTATTTCCCGTGGTAAAAAGTAGCCTATGTAATAAATATGCCAGGGATAATTTAGCTTTCTAATGGTGAAAGAATTTTTGAAATCGGTTCATTAGTACTTGAGTTTATTCGTTACAAACATACAAGGTTTCCTCTTCATAATATTAGTATATATAGGTAGCCATAACATTTATTTGGGCGGACGTACTTTGCCGGGGCAGCTAGTGGTATTCATCAACAGCTCATACACGTCCCCACCGAGGGGCTCGAGCCTACCCTAAATTAGGGCGATAAGGCCTTAGTCGACCACGCTGGCCCAGTGCGGGTTGGTCGACTTCTAACACAATCTTTGAATTTCTTCGCAGGAGTGTGCACTATGTAGGTTTCATCACGATGTTTTCCTTCACCGTAAGAGCGTCGAGTAAACGTACATATGAATTCGAAAACACTGGTACGTGGTGGGGATCGAACCCGCGTCTCCCGGACGAGAGGCAGCGGCCCTAGCCACTAGACCACCGACGCTCTCAAGCTAGTAGTATTAATAGTTTGTAATGAATGTTTGTCCCCAGGACCAGGAGGCGGCGGCGTTACTGCTGGCCAAGCGAGCGCTGCCGCTGTTCCCCACCGGCTTCGTGAGGATGCCCACGCTCCTGAGACAAGCCGAGTGAGTTCTACGGATCATAAATACAGTCATTTTTATTTCTACTCGTCACCATCATCATCGTGTGGGTTGTAAACTCGACAACCAACCTCACAAACCCTGGTGTCAGGGTTATAGAGCCGCCATGCAAAGACTAGATAGTAGCCGGGACCAAAGGCTTAACGTTCCCGTCCCGGAATCGAACCCGGAACCTCCGTAATGGGCGTCGAAATCTCGACCACTCGGCCGCGGAGGCTGTTTCTGATTGATTTCTACTAATATCGAAAAACTGAAATACTTTTAAACATTGAATCAAGAGTGCTTGAGGAGTAGCCCCAAGAGACAATTTCTTGCAGCGTCAGTTCATCTAAATATTGGTGGCGATTCAGACAGTCACGCTCTAATCCTTAATTTAAGTTCGTCAGTCCTTTTCACATTTTAAAGATTAAAAAGGGACAGGAGATGATGGCCATCCTAATAATTAGAGCTGTCAAACATCGAATTTGAACTTTATGGCCGAGTCGATTGCACAAATCTCACTGACAGCTATGCCCTTATTTTAGGTTATCATTCGTTAAAATTAATATCATTCGTTCATCACCTCTCTTTCATTTGTCATAAAAACGAAAAAGATAGCAGGATTTTAAAATTAGAATTAGAACATGACATCCCGAATCGAGGCCATTGTTGTATAGTAGTTATCACTCATCTTAATACTATTATCTAGACTAAAAAACATTAGTTTCTCATTTCATCCCAACTTGCACCAGAATTCTTATATGACAACTCTGTAATTCCAGCCTCAGCAAGGAACTAAAAGTGTCCGACGTGAAGAGACAACGCACCAACAGTCAGCCCTATCAACCTCCCGCACCAACCTTCCCCGAACCCATACACTTCCCCAGCACTCTCACTGTCACCATGAAAGACAAGGATAAAGAATTACCAGTTAACGTGGAAGAAAAGGACAAAAGCGCCTTCGGCACCATTGTCAACTCATTCTCGTTAAGCAAAGATCTGATCGTAGAAAAGCAAGACGACGAGAAGAAAGATGATTTATACATTCCCCCTAATAACATTGGCAGTATAACCATCACGCCTGTTGTCAATCAGAAAACAGATAAAAAAGTTAATAATGTTAGCGATAAGCCTAAAACTGAAGGATTGCTACGTGTTAAATCACCTGCAGCACTAAATGAAATGGTTCACAATCAGGAGAAGAATAAAGCGTTAGAAAATATACACAAAAGAGATAAAGATAAACACAGGAAAGAGAAGGAAAAACATCACAGTCATAACGACAAAACACATAAAGAGAAGAGAGTTGATTCTCCATTACATATAGACACCGGTTACCATAAACAAAAAGAGCCCACTCCGAGTCCAAAGACTAAAGATGAAGTCACTCAACGACAAATCGAAAGCATGAGGATAGCAGAGAGCAACATACCTAGACCAGCCCTCATTCCGGTGCACCATTCCCCAACGTTTGCCAAACCGGACAAGAGGCCACCAGAAAAGAAGAAAAAAGATCTTCTAATTGTATCCGATTTGGATCCTTTAGCGGACGTTCACACTGAACCAGTGGTAGCGGTGGACGATAGCAGCAGTGACGTTGAACTAGTTGAAGATAAGAGTGAAACAAGTGAAGTGAGTGACTCAGTGCCTTCTAAAGACAAAGTGAGTGCGAGTAAGAAGGACAGCAACAGTGAGAAAAAGAGTGAAGAGATGGACGAAGCCACTAAAGAAGACTTTGATTCCGTTATGAAGAATTTGAGAGATTTAGAGGTAAGCGTTTAATTAACAAACTTCCAAATCTGATTTAAAATCCGTATGCTTTCATCAAAATCATTGCAACAATCATAAAAATTATTAATCATATCAATAATTTTATTCATTATCTATTGAATTATAATCAAACCAAGTCTCATTCAGATTGGAAGTTACAGGTAGAAGAACTAGTTTATCCATATAAGCATGTTTATATATTTGTGTATGTATATTAGTTGGCTAATGCCTAGTTTGGGGTCAGATGGCCATGTGTGAGATCATCATGTGTGAGATGCCTCAATAGGGTATTTGACTACTTTTTTTTATTTTATAAATCCAAACTTGAGTTTCTGCCATTGAACACTAAAATAATTTTTGCTCTATCTTTAAAATTTACCGAGTTAAAAAGGTTTGAAATTCAAGATTAGATTGTGACGTCACAAGCGAGTAACGCCATATTTATAATCTCCATACAAAAAATAGTTTTTGAAAGAGACAGACATATTGAAACTTTAAAAAATCACTGTCTTGACTGATTCCAGGAGCGCACTTCAACATCTGATTCGTTGTGTGTCAGGTGCGCGAGGGATTCCCATTGCATACCAAATTCTTAAATTATTAATTGATTTAGAACAGATTATTTGTGTTAGATTGCAATGGATTCCTTCGCACATCGGGTTAAGGGGCAACGAAATCGCGGATCGACTAGCTCGTGAAGCAGTTTGTGATGGTCAGGATGTGACGTGTAAACCATACCTTACAGAGGTCTTTCAAATAGCAAAAAGCATTTGTATTGATAGGTGGAAGCATTATGTTATTGAGTGTTCAACTACGAAGGGCATGTGGTATCAAACCATAAATAGTAGGCCAAACTTATTGCCTTGGTTTGACGATGCCAGTCTCTCTAGAGCCAGTTTAGTTGCTGCAATGAGGTTACGTTCTGGTCATGTTCCACTCAACAAGTTTTACCACATGATTGGAAGGAGAGAGTCTCCTCTGTGCGCTCATCGTGGCGTTACAGAGGACATACTTCACTTGTTGGTGGAATGTGAATGGAATTGTGACCTCAGAGACAGAATGTTTCCTAAGGGTTTGCATGGGGGGCAAATAAATGTAATATTGGCATCGCCTTTATCCAAAGACGCGGCATTACTGTATAAATTGTACAACTCATCTATAAAGGGTCGATGATAAATTATATGGATAAATAACTTGTCTAAAACTATGAGGCTGGCATAGTCGCCAAGTGCGATTAAAGCCTCGTCAAAAATTAGATATAAAAAAAAAAATACGTTTTCCAACCGATTCTGTTTTTTTCCTCGCGAACAGTCAAATACCCTATTATTTAGTAAAAACTTATGATTATTTTAATTTTGCTATACCTATCTCACAAATACTGGCACAGGGTTAATAATATACTTAGTACAACTACCGTGTAATAGATTACATTGAATGCATTACTTCTGCTTACTCCTACCGAATGCAGAAAATCAAACGGGTTGTAAAAAAAATATGATGTACAACCATTCCTGTTGTAAAAATGAAGGAATCACACATCATTTATTTCATTCCCATTGCAGCATTCAAGAGAAGCCCCAAAATTCAGCAATAGTTCCTACGGTGGAGTTATAACCAGTGGTAAGTTCTAGGTGGTTGGTTTCTATTCAAGTCAAATCAATTGAGCTAAGTTTTATTAATCCAAGCTAGTAAAATTGTGGAATGGAATCAACATTTAGGCTAAGTATTTTTTTTCAATACGTGCTATTCTGTTTCAATTCAAGCGTTCCAAACGATTCTTTGCTACTTAGCCCAAATGTTGATCCGCAATAGTGAATAAAACTAGAACTAGATGGCACCACATGGGCATGCACCTAAAAGACGTTTATTGGTTGAACAAAATGTGATCAAACAGCGTTCATTTTGCTACATGCGCGTGAACCGCCATTCATAGTTCCAGTTTTACCTTTTGAATTGCACAGTTGGTTAAAATAGCGTTGAAGTAGCTTTTTAATAGAACTTTATGAAGAACTTTATGCTGGTTCTTTTAAAATTCAATCAGTACTTTTATTCAGATATAACATTAATTTCGTAACGCGTAAATTATTTGAAGATTAGTTAAGCTACATTCTTACGATGTTATGACAATAATCGATTTCAGTGCAGTCAAAGCGCGTTCCGAATTACTGTACGAAGCCCATACAATTTTTTTTATTTATTGGTCAGTCACGGCGCTGACAGTTGGATTCGGAACGCACCCCAAAATTGTCTGATGGTTGTAATGACTTTAAGCTAACTTCACTCATCAGTTCGTAAGATTTATGCGTTCCATACTACGATAGGCTTGAGGTATAATCGGAGATAAAAATATATGTTTTACGGAAGTTTTGCACAGGTAAGGAAAGAGTCTCCATAAACTGATGTATACAACTCCCTTTTTTTTTGCAAAAATTTTTCTTTACATACATCTTTTCCGTAATTAATATTTTAATTGCGTTATTAGAATTAAAATAATGTACATTCGACGCATGACCGCGTATTGACCGCCGCGAAATAAAAGAAAATATTACAAACGTGATTTCACCGCTTACTACATTCCTAAGCTGTTTTCGTGTACCGTTTATCTAATAATGATATCCAAAATTAAATCAGTTTATGGAGAGTCACTGAACCCTATATTTTAAAAGAATGTTGTTGATTTGTGGCAGCAAAGCGCGACAAGTCTTCCAGTGAGTTCCGTTCTCGGAGCACGATATTCGACCCGCGATCCGACAAAGACAAGTTGTAAGTCGTTCCCGCGCACTTACGACATGAGATACGTAGATACTGAAGGTCCAAAGTACCCCCAATTTTATTGTACAGTCGAACCAGGATCTTTTGGCGCGTGGCGAAAATCGGAACTAACGACATTCGTCATTTGTTATTCATCACCAACGCCCTGTCAATGTCATCCACGCGCCAAAAGATCCTGGTTCAACTGTAGGTTTGGCTGGGCGCCATGTTGTGACTTTGTGACGTCAGTCCTGTCTATCAAACTAACCTCGGTTGAGTCAATTTCATAAAATGGAGGACGACCCGCCCTTTTAGGTTTGTTAGTAAGAGAGGAAAGAAATCCTTCAGGCGTCAGCCAGTGTGCAAAAGTGAGGGCTATACCAGCTAATTTAAAAAAATGGTTCATAGATATTCGGTAGAGGGCGTTGAAGAAATCATCTAAAGATTGCAATAAACACGATGCATGCGGGTTCATGAAAAAATGTACCTCGACATTCATATTTATGCGATCAATAAGCTTTTTTCATCTCAAGTGGTTACTATGCAAAATACTTTATACGCACGTAACATATAAACTTCGACCCGATTTCTCAACGCCATCTCTTGACTGGAACTATTACTGTTTTATGAGCAGTCAAAAAGTCCCCATTTTAGAATCTTATACGTGTGACGTCCTTTCACCTTACCTAAACTAAAATTAAGCAATCGACGCTAAATATGAATTACGTCAAATATGGCGCTTTGCCAAACCTAGTGTACAATTGCAGGAATTTATCAAACACGTGATCATAGACTCTTGCGTAGCAGTAACGTCATCGTATGTGCTTGGGCACTTGTGATCGCGTGTGGTATGAAGCAGACCATCTGTATCTATTTATTTTGTGCTTACGATACGTATAGCCCGGCAAACGTGATCCTGTCTAGTCTATATTGTGGTATATTTTGTTGTAAAGATCACTGTTTAAACAACAAATTCTTGAAGATTCTAATATCATACTAACATTATCACAATTTTACAACGCACATTATCACAATTTTACAATTTTTAAACGGTTACACGCTCCATGGTCACGAGTAGTAGACCATGGAGCGTGTAACCGTTCCGAAATATCGAGGTAACAATATTAAATATAACCGTGATAACAAACCCGAAAATTGTGATAATGTACATTATCAGTGAACAACATTAGTAACTAACATTAGTAGTGAACAACCACGAAAATCTTAAAACATATATTCTAATATCATGTCAAATATTTAAAATATAAGTTTCTTAAATTATTGCCTCACCTTTATAAGGTGACACATTTCTTTTTTGTGGTATCACGAATTTATGACCAATTTTATTAACTTTTGATACGCTATACCCTGTTTCAGATAACATTGGAAAAATATTTTATAGGATACATTTCCAGACATGTCAATCTCGATTAGCTAATAAGTGTGAATAACGAATAACCTTTTTTCTGTCATACATATTTTGTGTCTTTTCCAAATTTATTTGAAATTAAGTATAAGTATAATAACTTTAATAGGATATCTTCCCAGCTCGCAATGACCGTTAAGATAGGACTAATCCCTTCGGGGTCAACTCGGCCCACAACCACTCCGCCCGCGAGCTCAGTTTAATGCAACCCCTTCTTTCTCTTTAATAAATCAATAGACAACCACTCAGCCCGCGAACTCAGTTTAATGCAACCCCTTTTTCCTCTTTAATAAATCAATAGACAACCACACAGCCCGCGAGCTCAGTTTAATTCAACCCCTTCGTTCTCTTTAATAAATCAATAGACAACCACTTAGCCCGCGAATTCAGTTTAATGCAACCCCTTCTTTCTCTTCAATAAATCAATAGATACTTATTAGATAAAACGTCGGCATAAGCTCCTACGGTAAACGAAAATATCTGATGACTGCATTATGTCGACGAAGAAGTTCAAAGGTGATTGACCAATTTGCACTGGACCCACGCGATTTACTCGGGCTGTTTCGCTTTAGTTTACGGTCTTACCAGACATCCCCCTTCCCTGATCATCATCATCATCATCGTGTGGGCTGTAAGGTCGACAACCTACCTCACAAACCCTGGTGTCAGTGTTATAGAGCCGCCAAAGGCCACTGACTTGGCTCATGTAGCGACTAGATAGTAGCCGGGACCAACGGCTTAACGCGCCTTTCTTTCTTTTTGGACAATCAGGTAATTCAGCCTGCAATGTCCTAACCAAACTGGGGAAAGTCTCACTAAGAGATTTTTGCTTGACTCGGCATACGCCCAACTAAACTAAAAATTAGTCCTGTCACTTTCTATCATTTTTAATTGAAAAGGGACCGAAGATCATCGGTTTTGTTTTTGTCTTTGACTTCACGGCTAAGTTGGCGTATGGCGAATCGACACCAGTGTCCCCACCGGGACCCTCCTCGAACCCAGAACCTCCGTAATGGGCGTCGAAATCTCGACCATTCGGCCACGGAGGCTGTTCCTCCTTCCCTGATAAGAACACGTAATAGAAGATGATAAGAAAGAGTAAATCACAATTTGTCGTACACTTTTGTTCATCCTTACCCACTTTTTGATTGCGAGTATTTACAGAGAAGTTTCATATTTAATTTAAAATAACTACACGTCTCACGAGAGCGTCGGTGGTCTTAGTGGCTAGGGCCGCTGCCTCCCGTCCGGGAGGCGGGTTCGATCCCCACCACGTACCAATGTGTTTTCGAATTCATATGTACGTTTATTCGACGCTCTTACGGTGAAGGGAAACATCGTGATAAAACCTGCACGCCAACTGTCGACCAACCCACACTGGGCCAGCGTGGTCGACTTAAGGCCTAATCGCCCTAATTCAGGGTAGGCTCGAGCCCCTCGGTGGGGACGTATATGCAGCGGCGTGCACAGAGTTTTTAGACAGGGTAGACAGATTTTTTTCAAGACTGCATTCAGAAGGTACCTGTTCTACCAATCGCAATAGTCAGTAGTGAGAACGAGCTAGCGTCAAGGCGAAGAAGGCGGCCGCCTTCTGATTGCGGCCCGGTTAACTACCTTACCAAAAATACTGCATTTTATTTTCGTCGTCTTGTCGATTTCATAATGATGTATGTGATTTGCCACCTCAAACATTCTTAAATTGGCTGATTTAATAGACGATCAATTTGCGGACGCGGCGTGTTTTTTTAGATAATTATAAATTAATAGCACAGTGTAAAAGTTTGTTGGTGGTGGGTGTACATATGGATTCATAAAGTTATATTATTACTATTATTTATTGTTTTCGGTAACTTTTTATTTATATATCAAATCTACGTCTATCTTTCTGTAAGAATATCTTGAATTAAAAGTTGAGAAGGCGTTTCATTTCCGTAAAAGGTTTTTTTTCTATCGAAATGCAAAACAAACAATACTTGATTAGCTAACAAACAATCGAACGAAGCGTATTGTTTTGCATTAAACTTGCGATTCACCTTACCCTTCGTTTGTACTAATTGTAAATCCGGTGTACAACTTGTATTATTTCTTCTTTGGTACAACGGCCTTTCAATATTAACTTGTTTTTGTCACTAAAACATAACTTAGATAATTTTATTTTCTACTCACACACACCAACTGAACAATTTTCACAGTTTATTAATATTATCAATTTTATAAGTAATCGTTAGAATCACGATATTATCTTTCACTCCTAAACTTTGATAAACTTTCGTACATAACCAAAAAAACCAAACAACAAACAATGGCGGCCCTCGCTCCCTCTTACAAAAAAGTAATAATAAATTGTCATTCTAATACATACGAAAAAAAGACGATGGTAACTTCATTCGCACTAATTGCATGAAATAATGCTACTTTTTAAAATGGTTACGTAATCACCTGTTCGTCAGACTTCGGAAATTCTCGTCGGGAGTTCGGAAGTACAGATTTACCATGTTATCTAATTAGGCGGATAAATTGAGAACTACCAGGTATCTTTGGTTGAACAACAATTTTATATGGTTACTAGCGCTGCCTCCGCTTGAACAGATAACTCGGCAAATGTTAAGCCAACGCCATAGTAGAAAAAGGCAATGTCTTACTTGTTTGAATGTGTGCGTAATTTCATTCATTATTTTGCCACGTATTTATAGGAATGCACACACGCAGTATCCGTAAGAATCGGTGCACACATTAACAAATTAAGACAGAATTGTTTCGTGTCTTTCCCGTAGCGGCGCTACTGCAGCGCGATTCAAAGGCGCGTGAATGTGTGGATGATAGTTAATACCGATAGACGATAGGTGGAGCAGATTGAAGATTTTTGAATTCTTTATTTGTTGATAGAGATAAAAATAATGGAGTCGAAAGAATTTATTTTATCAGGGTAGGCAGTGTCTTTCTGTCTTTATGGAGTGCACGCTACTGCGTATATGAGCTGTTAATGATGATGATGAACTACACGTCACGTCAATCTCAATTGATTCCTACTTTACCTACGCGGTTTTTTCAACACTTCACCTTGCGTAGTAATTTACCTAACCACAGTGAAGTTTTCTAGATATTATTATAGTGTGTTTGCTGGGCTATACTGTAAACGTACATTCTTCTTTATTCACGTTATCTATGTAAATAGTAGCTTGCACTTACTGTTGCTTTAGATAGACCTTCATGTAGCTTCTTCTTAAGCCGGGTACTCATTAGCGAGCCGTAACCCCCGTTACATGTACTGCTACCAAAAAATATAGCGTGTACACTGTACTGTGGTGTACCTGCGAACCACGTACACACTAAGTTTTTTGGTTCCCAGGTCTGCCAGCCTACCTTGCTAGGCTACGGCTTTTGCTGAGTGAAGCCCTTTTTGTCTGGGTGTCGCAACACAGGGGTCATTTTGTATAAACTGTGTTGGTTAGCCGTGTGGTGAGCGCAGAGTAGAATACATTTGTCACCAACCCCTACTCTTCCCGTGGGTGTCGTAAGAGGCGACTTAGGGACTACACATTGAACAGGGAACGGGCAGCAGCGCTCTTTGATACAGTAACCTTTTAATCTGCGGTCTTCAACCGGCCTGCCTGCCTGCGTGGAGATTATAGCAAAACCCTCCACTTAAGTGGAGGAGGCTCATAGTCCAGCAGTGGACTGTGACGGGCCGTTGATGTGTTGGTTTGTATTATCTTATGTATATTTCCTGTTGCATTATATACTGTATTCTTTATGTATGTGTTCTGTGTTGTGATGTCCTACAAATAAATGATTCTGAACGAACCACGTACACACTATGTTTTTGGTAACAGTACATGCGACGGTTACGGCTCGCTAATGAGTACCCGGCTTTATACTTATTCACTTTTTAATCAGCATATCTCTCTCATTTTATGTCAACTGAAGTTCATGTTTCATCTAAATACACCCAGTCATAAAAAATATAATCATCGTTTATAATTAAAAGCATTCTTTTATGGCGGTTGTTGGTTAACTAAATTAAAAATTTATTTATCCTTTTTTTATCAATTTATGACGTCAGCGAGAGGCTAGTAAAGTACTAACAAAATGAATAAAATGAAATGTTTCTTTAGTGAATAATTCTTTGCGCAACATAATGACATAAATTATAATATTAGTTTAGTGGTAATTTTATCGACCAAGCCCTTTTCATTATTACTGTAACTTTTTGGAGCTGAAAAAGCATAAGCCAAATAGTTCTCTTACCAGTTCATAAATTGAATAACAGATGGCGTTAGTAGGTTTTTAAAACTCGCTATCGATATGCCGCAGCGTTTAGTTATAAACTTAACTGAAACCTTGAGTTCCTGTTGTAGGACATTTTTTGGGACTTTTGTCTAGTCTTGAATTTTTTTTTCATCTCTAAAAAGGTAACTTTCCTTCTAGTTATCTACCTTTATTATTTTCGCTCTTTTACCGGACACATTACTTTGGTGACATTACCATTATCAAGCATGAATAGAAAAAAATGTTCACTACAAATCCCAACATCAATACTAAACTGGATGTATTTATTCTATTAGTTGCCATTATAAACACTTTACTAAAATCAATTAAAGCTGCTACCGAAAAAGAAAAGTTTTATGTATGTTATTTATTTTATACTTGAGAGAAAACTGTCTACCAGAAAATCTTCCTATGCACATACAAAATATAGGTATACTACCAGGGTCCCGTTTCACGAAGCAACAATTTACAAGTAACAAATTGCAATTTGATATTCATTGCGTAGCCAATTTGCCTAAACTGTAAGCCCTTATAGTTTTATCTCATTGTCTACGCAATGTGCATCGAATTGTACTTGTAATTTGTAACTTGTAGCTTCGTGAAACGGCCCCCAGGCTAGAGGTGAAGTGACACATTCTTGCCCGCCAATATCTCTACACCTCGAGTTTTTAAGACGCTAACGGGAATATGCATAAAAAAATATTAGTATTTTCATAGTTCATCTGAAAGTATACAAAAATAGAATACTGACAGTCAAAACAGAATCGAAATTGATCAAATAACAAACTAGATACAACATTATTAAACAAATATATCTGTCCCTCTTACGAAAACAAAATTTTCGATGTTGAAAGTATGGCCCGCGTGACATATCTGTCTAACCATCAACTTTAAAGCCATCAACTTTGTTTCTGAGAAAGATATTTGAAAAATTATTTTCTATGTGTTTATCTGGAACTTGATTGAAATATTTCGATTAATGAATTTAAAAATTGTGCATAATCCCTATTTTCACTATCATTTCGCTTTGATGTATATTTTAGCTTTCATTTGATGTTCTTATCAGTAGTGTTGGTATGATAATCCTACATTCATAAGTTGTATTACTATTCAATTAAAATGGATGGCTGTCTAGATTGTCAGATGTTTCAAGCCGCCCCATCGCGCCATTTTGGCTTCTAACTTGGCTTGGCTAGTATCTGGAACCATTTTCGGATTACTTATAACCCTATAAAACAAATTCCTATGTAAATATTTAAATATTGTATTTACTGTTATTTCCCTATGTAAACTTGAACTATTTTTTTTTGTGAACACTAGGGAAGCGGCCTGTCGAATTCCCCACCAGGCGGCGCCACCACTGTAAGTGCCAGAACAAACAAACAACATTGCAATGTAACATACAAAAATGCACTTTAAAGAAATGGTACTTCAACGCATGTTAGATGGCGTTAGTAGTCAATTGTTTTTAGTTGGCAGCACAGAATTGTAACTTTGTCTGTAATTTGTACAAATGGTTATTTGATTATATTTCTTGAATATTTCTTGAAAGCAAAAAAAACTGATAAATTAATAACAGTAAATAAAAAAAATAAAGCTGTATTTGTCTTGTTTGTAAAAAGCACTAATATCAACCATGGGCTTTGGCAATGTTCACAAGTTGTAATTTGTTCAATAAGCCCGCCATTTTTTATTTCCTTTTCAAAGTAGCTGTGTAATCATCTACATTAAATCATATACCTTTTGGTTTTCTATTTATTATTGTGTATTTTTACTAAAGTGGTAATATGGCGCACGTATTATATGGGAATGGAAGGTTCATATCGATAGTATTATAAATTCCTGTAGTATTTATTTATACTCCTATTCTTGCCATCTTAGTTTCCACTTGAACTCTTTCCACTCATGCTGAAACTTCATGTCACCTTTTTTAAATTGTAAGACAATACTTGCCTATATTTTTTAATGTTATTTAAATCACGACTCAATTTTTTTTATTTTTTTTTCTGATTGTGACCAGGCAGACGGAATAGAAAGACGACTGACAGAACTACAAAAACATACAAATAAAAAAGAGAAATAATGTCTGACGATAATCTGAGTTCAGTACAGCACATTGCATTTGCATTTAAACTATGCTTAGGTCTTATGTCTTCTACTATGCTTAGGTCTTATGTCTTCTGACTTTAAGAGCAAATGCGCACCGTCAACTTTTCTGAAGAGTGAAAGAGAGCAACATACTGTCTCTGCGACAAAAGTTGCTGGTTCGCGCCTGCTCTTTATATCAATCAATCAGTCAGCCTATTGCAGTCCACTGCGACGTAGGCCTCCCCAAGGGCGCGCTGCGCACGATCACCCGCTTTCCTCGTCCAGAGCCACCACTAGCGACCTTCCTCAGGTCATCAGTCCACCTGGCAGGGGGGCGTCCCACACTACGTTTCTCGAGGCGTGGTCTCCATTCGAGAACCCGTCTGCTCCAACACTCGTCGTCGGTTCTGCGACAAACGTAGCCAACCCACTGCCACTGCTCTTTATAACAAAATATAACGCTTTATCGTCACGATTAACTAAATATCATTCAAATGCATATCCTAAACATGATAGTCACAAGCACCCTAATTCATACGAACATAATGTTGTAAACGAGAATGATGCACGCGAGTCGGTCGACGCATATTATTTTTAGATGTTCTAATAACGCAAAGACCTGAAGGAACGGAATACAGATAAAAAACTTCATTATCGTAAGAGCGGTTACGCACTAGATGCGATCCGAATCCGATTCGAGTCCGTGAAAATATGGTCCGGCGCGGCGTAGAACAAATTTCCATCCGTCGAGTGCGTAAGTTACCATACAAATTACTTCTACGGCCATGCCAAAACTTTATTTTCACGGACTCGGATCGGACGTAGTGCGTAACCGCTCTAAGTCGAAAAATGTATCCTGCTACCCTTGCGTCGTTCTCGTTGATCTATCTTCGTTGTAAAACTTATTCTTGTATATAATTACGATCTCATCATCATTATAGTGCATTTTGGTAGCGGAATGAGAATTTTGGCTTTAGATGTTAGATGTTTTATTGAGTTTCCGCACATAGACTCCAGGTATTTTTGCCGCTATCCCGTTTTCACTAAAATAATCAAAAGTTGTCTTCTCCGCCACAGTGAAAACACTCCCCCTATTAATAATATTCTTCGTCATAGATTTAGTTACCAAAATCTGTTGATTTAATTACGAAATCTGTTAATTTAATTACAAAATCTGCTTATTAAATTACATAAAATGCTGAATTCATTATATCCAATAAAACAAATTGAAAGCCTTATGTGCGGATGCTCTATCTATAATATAGAGGAGATATCAATTAATGTATTAACGAAAACTGCTTGTTCCAGAACAAACTTCTTTGAACAAAATGGATGGATGTAACGCTGACACTGGTAAGGAGATGTTTCATATCTAGTTGCTTACCGGTTAAGCTCGTTGTTTGTGGAACGACAAGTAGCGGTTTGAACCCGATCAGATCACGTACCAATATTTTTTTCGAATAAAGAAATCATATACAGTAAACACATCAAGTTATACACCGGCGTATTATGCGCGTAGGTCATCTAGTTTGCAACAAAAATTTATTTATTTATTTATTTATTTACGGAAAACATACAGCTTACATGACACATAAGACAATAACATTTGAAACATTACACTAGCCAATTAAGTTTTCATTAATTATTGATACAAGACATTGGGTAAAAAACGAAATGTATAGATTAATGACCTATCCACTGTAGATGACTGTTATAATAATGTTATAACCGATATAAGCTTCTTACGCCCTAATCTGCATACGCTTAAGCACGCGAAGAAATTCAAAAAGTGCTTTAAGTTTTACCAATCATAAATTGCCCCGTTTCGTTGACTAAGGGGTCGTACACAAATTCCTTTACGCAGAATGAGTCGCGAGCTACCCGTTAAGATTTTAACAAATAATCATCATCATTGTGTGGGTTGCAAGGTCGACCACCGACCTCACAAACCCTGGTGTCTGTGTTATAGAACCGACAAAGGCCACGGACTTGGCTCTTGTAATGACTAGATAGTAGCCGAGACCAACGGCTTAACGTGCCTTCCGGAGCACGGAATCATCTTTCCTTTCGAACAATCAGGTGACTCAGCCTGCATATACTAACCAAAATGGAGAAAGTCTCATAAAGAGATTTTTGCTTGACTGTGTCCCCACCGGGAATCGAACCCGGAACCTCCGTAATGGCGTCGACATCTCAGCTACAGAGGCTGTTTGTGTAGTGATTTTAACAAATGAATAAAATCAAATTTTAAAAACACAATCTGGCAAAAGTATAAATGCGCGAGCTCCTAATAATTCATTTATTGTTTCCAGGTTGACGGCTTGATGACGTCATCAGCCCGGCTTCAGGCTAAGGTTCGCGTGTTCGTAGTAAAGGAAAACCTATAAGTTCACACAGAATAGTCTTGGTGATTGAAAATGCAATCGATCTACTACGGAGTTTCCACTTTCTATCATCTTCTCCTTCTTATCGTATCGATATTATGGCGTTCAAATTTGCAGACCAATACGCAGCACCGAAATTGCAGTATTAGTGGCGTTGTAGAGGTCCGCGCGTGTGCAGGTGCAAGGACACGCAGGGCAAGACAACATATGGGCCGTTGTCTGAGGAAAGACACCACACCGACATTTACCATCCGAGCTATAGCCCCTCCTGCACATATTCTCCTTGCTTCGGCCGACTTGGGTCCGGAGTCTGTTTAAAGACTTCCACGTCGGCCAGGGAAGGTTGCTTCCAGGGGGAAGCTGCTCTGCAAGCGGTATAAGTGTTGTGGTGGGGTATCTCTCCTCCCAAAGATTCAGGCGGGCTTGTGGGGCTTATGTACTTGTACTTATATATTCAATCGCGAATCATCTTCATCATAATCATGTGAATGTAAGGTCGATGACTGGCCACGCAATCTCTGGTGTCAGAATTATCGCGCTATGACTTCTGACATGGTCCATGTAACATGCCTTCCGAAGCATATAGAATCGTTTTTTCGGACAATGGGTGACTCAGTCTGGAGTAACAGCCTACGTGGCCGAGTGGTCGAGATTTCGGCGCCCATCACGGAGGTTCCGGGTTCGATTCCTGGTGGGGACACTGTCAAGCAAAAATATCTTTGTGAGACTTTCCCCAGTTTGGTTAGGACTATGCAGGCTGAATCACCTGCTAGCTTTGAAAGGCACGTTAAGCCGTTGGTCCCGGCTACTATCTAGTCGTTACATGAGCCAAGTCTGACACCAGGGTTTGTGAGGTTGGATGTCGACTTTACAACCCACACGATGATGACGATGAGTCGCAATGTTCTAAAGTCCTAACCAATCAGGTGACAGTCTGAATAAGTAGTTTTTATTTCACCACAGTCCACACCGGGATTCGAACTCTAAATTCTCCTAATAAGAGCACCGGTCGGCATTTTCTACAAAATCAATGAAATTTAAAGTATATATATATATAATCCGTGCTCTAGTCTGGCTCATTACGACTTCTGAAGCATTTTATTTTTTCAGGAATTAAATTACCTAAATTGTGTCATAGCGAATATTTTGTTTTGTTTATAACCATTTGTTTTAAGCTTGCCAATGAAATAGAGTGGTCTGAGATTTTTACAAAGCTTTTAGAAAATATTAAAAGTTGCTGGACTATTGAGGAATTAAATATTTTACTATGCGTTTTAAAACCAATCTATACACCGTGAAATTTACATCGTTTTGTTCCCGCCGTGTAGTGATAGTACCCGTCAAACTGAACAACTTTTCACGAAAAACAAATTTCCATATGCGTATCGCAAAACTCGTTACAGCTGCGTGTCGTGGTAAGAGAATTTAACGAACTTTTCAGGCGTAAGGATTTCAAGAGCTGTGTAAATAAAAAGTAAGCCTTCTGTTGTAACCCGACTTCGAAAAGGAAGTGTTATGCACGTCTAAATAGTCCAGATTTTACACTAGACAACAATAATAATGTACTAGAATTAAATTATACACTTTTAAGTCGATTACATGTTTTGTGATTCTCAAAACTTGAATGCATTTACAAACACCAAGATATCAAACCCCACTCGTTGTACGACACTTTATTTTCACTTTATATGTTTATATCGTAGGAATATACGATAATTGAATCTTCATAATGATTCTAGGAATATTTATTCGCCTATAATTGTTTATTAATTTATTCTATTTTCTATCTAAAATCCTGGAATATTAAAAAAGCGATCATTCGTTTTGTAATTTGCCTAGAGTTATTATAAAAATTCGGTTCTCGTATGTTCTGCGACTTTCAAATAGATTTGTATAGAACCCGATATTTGTATAAATAATTAATAATAAAGTTACAATTCGACAGAAAAGAGTAGACAAAAATGAGGGCACTAACTGGCAACACTGTTGAATTTTCAGCCAATCACTGCCGCTCCTACTGGTTTTTTTTTTACAACCAAGCACTGCCAGATTGTGGTGTTGCCATCATCAGTAATGAATTTAGTTTTTTATTATTTTTTTATTTGTGCTTTTTTCTGCCGCACTGAAATAACTTTTCAATCACACTATGAAATTTAACTTTTACTGCTCCTTTCGTCTTTATAAAAAAAAACTGTTTAAAAAAATAATTCATTTAATAAATTGTATTTAGTATCGTAGACTGATTCTTTCAAAAACTAGCTAGATTTTTGTGTTGGTTAAGTATATGAAGATTGATTTTTTGATACAACAATTAATCGAAATCATATTTTAAGTAGGTATTTGATGAAAATTTTAATTGCGATTGAATTAAATTTGTAATGTTTAAACGTTTTCGCTTGTTTGGGTACAGTACATATTTTACTATAATGGCGTTATGATTTTAAACGAATTGTGGAAATCTACGAAGATATTAAATAAGTTTTAGCTAGTACGTGCAAATCTTGTTGATGTATTTTTTTAACCACACGTCAATAAGATTTATCCGTACAGAGCTTGTTTTATTGAAAAATAAAATGTAAAAAGTGCGTATAGATAATAGGGGCAGTATCTTATTTTTAATACGTGAAGTTAACTGAAAATAATGGATATTTTTTTTTATACTGAAATGAACAGTCAAGACTCCAGTGATGTGGATGTATTGAAAGTTTTAATCAAAATTCCAAATTATGCCCAATGTATAATTATGAATAATAAATATTTATAATGAATAGATATTATGTTGTTTTGTTGTCAATCATTATATTTTTAGCAAGCGTACACTCGGCAAAGCAAAATATTGTTACGGCTAAAACACCAATGAAAGATCAAAATTGATTGACCGTCGGAAAAATAATTGAGTTAGTTGTCGTTTCCCCCGTCAAGCGTTCGCCCGAACGGGGGAAACGACTATTTATAAAAAATCGTAATTTTTAAAGGGGCGTTTCGCCCGAAGTTATTTTTATTGCTGATTTTGTACAGACAGCATAAAAATATGTTACTAATAAATAAAAATCTATATTTGTTCAAAATATATATTAATAAGGAAACTTAGTCAGTAAATACCTAGCACATGGTAAAGTAATTAAGTTTAAATATGGACAATAATCAACAAAGTTAAATAGCTATTATATATATAATATAGCTATAGCTTTAGTAAAGTACTGGGCCGAGAAAATTTGAGTTTTTATCATTGACACGAAGAAGAAGAACAAAGTAATCAACAATGCACTTTTTTTTAGAATAATGACTCATCATTACAGTCATTTCTTATCGTATATACATTTTAACAACAATAATCAACATAGGTAGGTACTAAAACTACTATTATAACAATCTACAAAAAAAATGGTATTTATATGTACAAGTAATAACCTAAAAGTACATAGTAAAGTAATAAAATATGGGTAATAATTATCACAAGTTTCTCAATCGTATTTATAAATATTTTAAAACAATTATCAAAAAAGTAAAGTACAAAAAATATGTAATTTCTACTATTAAAATAATCAACAATATATCCTTTCTTACAATAATAAAAAAGTATTGGCACGTTTTGTCATCACAGTCACTTCTGATAGTCAAAATTCAAAATAGTTTAATTGCATAGAATAGGTGTACATGGTCTTATAAAGTAAAAAATTTCTCTATTCCGCCAACATACATTAGCATGCAAAATAAAATAAGATTATAGTCTAAGTATTTAGGTCAAGAAATTCATGCACACTATATAGACAAAGATTTATAAGCCACTCTCTTAATTTTTTGATCATGCCATTAGTTGGACCTTCTTTAAATCTGTCTGGAATTTTATTATATACTCGAACACACATACAATAGGAACTTTTCTAATAGAGTGCAGTTTTTGGACAGAATCCGGGTACTAATCTATAAGGATATCTTTTAGTTCTAGGGTTAACATCCATCGCTTTTTTAAATAGTTGAGGATATTTTTTTACAAACTTAAAAATTTCAAGTACATACAGTCTTTACAAAGATCATAAATTATTATACACAATATTAACAATAAGATAGATTATTTTTGTACAGTAAAAAAAATTTTGGCACTAATCATCACATTAATGTCATAAGATCTATATTTTAATTACAATAATCAACTAGGAATAAAAAAGACGAAAAAAACTAAGAAAAATATCAAAAAATCAACATCTCAATGCAGAGGCCTACCGAAATCTGATTATTTTTTAACTCTGTTATGGTGGAAGAAATATGTTCATCCATTTCAATAGTTTCTTTTGTTTTAGTAGTTATATTATTCCCATTAACAGTTAAATTTGAAACTAAAACCTCATATTAATCAATCTCCGTTTTTAGTATGCTCAAAAATTTAGCTATATTGCGAGTTTTTTAATTAATTTTTTTATTAATAGTTGCGTGCCACGATTCAGTCTCCTATGTTGGTGGCCATGACAGTTCCACTTACCGAAAAAATAAGAAGTATCATCGAGCCATGTTTCAACAAAATAATTGTTAAACTTTGTTATACTCTCGTTATCAAGGCAACGAGACATAATGTATAACCAGCCCTCTTCAATAGCTTCTGGAGGTAAATGCAACACATCGTTTAATATGCTTCCGTGCAAATTTACAATTATTTATTTTTAGTTCTTCAGCTTTCCTCCACAGACATCTAGAAAAATGGAAGTAACAGCCAGCAATGATAGTTTCTGGGTAGACAGATTGAATAGCGGCTTTTTCATAATCAACAGTAAATGATTTTGGTGTCCAGTTTGGTATCTGACTTTTAATCATTTCAAGCATAATTTTATACGTCTTGCTGGTTTTGTTTGGGAGTAAAGCGAATATGACAGGTACAATATTGTTGTGGTATTTTGTACTTCCTAAATCGATATGCAAGGAGTATAATTGGTAAAATGGATGTACGCAGAATTTAAAGGTGCCATCACATATTACATCATAAGAACTGCCAGTAAGAACATTTTTAAAAAAATTGTTACAAAATAGAAGTATTCTATTTTTGCCAGGAAAATCAGCCAATAAGAAATTTTCAAATATGTGATTTTGGAATTATGATATCTTTGATTTTTTTTAAACAAACTTTGGTGACACCTAATTTTTTGTTTCTTTTTCTGTACAACTTCTTTTTCACATTTAAATATTTGGGTATTTTTTTATTACATCTAACGTGGTGTTTTGAAAATCAGCAACTGTTTCGCGATAAGCTCGTGGAGCTGGGGTAGTGAAATCCGATTCAAGTTTTTTATAACATTCTTCCATATGCATGTCGTAAGTATTGGATGCAAAATCTGGCTGGCAAAGATGTCTGTCATCTCTTTTGATAATATTTGCACAAGTTATTAATAAATATGCCTTACAAATGGTTCTGTTGACGCACTGCACTGCCACATAGTGGATCCATCTTGATTAATTCTTTTCTGATTATATTTGTGTCCTGCTCGAAGAAGCAGCTTATTTCCTCTTTTCGATGTGACAAAATCAAACTGCGTATTTCCATGTGATCCTGATGCAGTCGGTTCATTCATTCTCAAAATCTGTAATAAATTTTATAATATGTTATTTCTATGTTATCATCAAATTGTTTAAAAATAATTTCGTTTCGCATCTTGGACAGGACTCGAACCTGCATCTCCTTGGCTATCTCTTGGCTATCACGTTAAATTGTTTTAACACTCGAATCGGTCTACCAGTTGAGGCGTGAAAACCAAATTGACTAACACATTTTCGCATTTGAAACATTACAAATATAATTTGACTTATACATACTATAATAATTTGAAATTATGTACACAAAAAATAAAAGTAAGTAAGTAAGTGCAAACTTACTTTCAGACGAAGTTCAAATTTTTTTCATCACAAACAACATCACAGTTTGTAAGGCATTACGTGAAATTGAACAATAATTCACCAAAATTTAGCAAGAGCTATAGTCACTTAGTCTGCAAGGTAACGAATGAAAACAGGAAAATGCATCGCTTTCAACTCTGATCAGGGTAGTTAGGAGGGGGTGCTAAAATAACAATAGGTCACGTCTTATCGTTGCTGGATACTAGAAACCATCTTTTGTTATACTCCAATAGCCGAGCATGTGGTATTTTTGCCATGTGGTATTTTATATAATAATCACCTGAATCTGTTTATCTATTGATTTAAAACGAAGTACTAATGATCGGTCGGTAAGTAGTAAAAAAAAGAAAACCATTATATCCTTTTCGAGATTTAAAATATTATAAGATTTTGTTGCTGATGTTACTTTGTGTTTAAATGATAAAAAAAACACCTTCGGGCGAAACGCCCCTTTAAAAATTACGTTTTTTTATAAATAGTCGTTTCCCCCGTTCGGGCGAACGCTTGACGGGGGAAACGACAAATAATTAGTATGTAGAAGTTTAGATTCATTTTCTGACTAAACGTCTCAACGAATTTAAAGTGTTTTTGTTGGAATAAGATAATCAAATTCCAATCAATTTTTTGGTATATTTATTTTGCTTGGACATACCTCCGTTTGACGGGAATCGTTTTCACGTTAAGCGTCATGCTGCAACCAAGGGGGTGTAATATTTCGGCTCCTACTGAACCAATTTCGTCGAAACTTTGTACACGAGATATCAATTTCCAATCAAATTTTTGACATATAAATCAATGATAGAGCCAGTCTATCGTGGTTAGGCTGCTAGACGTCGATCTAGAAGCCTCAGTAAGATAAAAAACTCAAATATCTTCCAAAATACAATTAAACTTTTTCTGAGATTTATAAACAAATTTAATGAAATTCCAATCAATTTTTTGACATGGTTAAAACCATAAAAAATGATGGTGAGGCTGCTAGATGGACGGAGACGATTTCGGCGCATATATAAGGCGGCCGGCTCTGCGCGTGTTCAGTTCAGTTTCGAGTGAGCTATCGGAGTGAAAATTTAGGTCGCAGGTTTCTTCGCTCTTGATCGCTTTGAAGTTTTCACTCCGATAGCTCACTCGAAACTGAACTGAACCGGCTGCCTTATATATTATGCGCCGAAATCGGGTCTAGCATCTTCCAGAAACTTCTAACGCAGTCCTACACTTCGACAAACATTCTGGAACAGAGTCGCCATCTAGTATCGAATAGACGTACTACGACAACAGCTCTCGTGAGAGATAGTTCACGTCTCTGTGAATAGATAGCGCTAGCTGCTACTGCTTAACAATATGTTTGATATTATATCGCCTCTTCTTGCGACAAACAAATGTCGTCAATTCAAGCACACGTTCAAACCAATCCTTTGTCTTACAAATGTTTTATTAACCGTTCCAAATAACGGATTCATTAGTTGCATACAACGAACTAGGTAGGTACAATAGTCAAGAAGAGTGAGGCCTAGCAAAGCCCGCTGAAACATAAGCAGCTAATTAATGTTGACAGACGACGACGACAGACAGGCAGATGATGTCGCTGCTGTACATTGAAGCTTACTTTCGACGTTCTTACAAACCGAGTCATGATGATGATGACGATGAGCTACTGACCGATTTCGGCCACGGCGACTGCTTCAGCTCCGCTTGGCGCTCATGTGCTCGAATATGACTCACGAAGCCTAGTGAGTAAAGGTCCTCGCACCTTGCGGACATTACGGAACCGAGTCATACCGGGTATGTCGTATGGTATAGTTTTGCTTCTTTGGTACCTATTCATTTGGTGGAGTCAAGTTTGAAGCGTAGGTAGTTATGTTTCTTGACTATTAGAATTCGTTGGTTCCCTTCTTAACCATGGTTCTACGAGGATCTGCCATTCCGAATTAAAACTACAGAATCATTGTGTTTATGAATATTTTTTTATTAATTTCACAAAAGTATTCATTGAAAGCCACAGATTGCAGGCTTTTTAGCTGTCAAAGCAATGACGGTACATTCCACCGTTTTCGGTAATCGTCCAACAGTGAGCTAGAAAAAACTGGAATTAAGAAGCTATCTATATATATATATAACTACATAAACGTTTACATATAGAAAATATTGACATATACTTCATCCGATATAGGCAGTCGAAGCTTGCATTGTCACATCTATTGCGTCTAGGGGCTGCACGATTTATGAAAAACTAGGTTCTATCTTAGGTGGTACATAACTTTTTAGTCTATGGCTTATTGAGTACTTGAAAATACGTCTTTTAATCGAAAAACACAAATTAGCCAAAAAACACAAAGTAACAGTTAGACAATGGCATTTTTGTTCCTGTGTCTGTCTCGGGGCTTTGTTTGCCCTTGCCTTTATCTAGGTTTTTAGCAAATTTTAATATGTTGATGGATGCATTTAATGCTGCACATCTTTTGTTTCTGGCTCATCGTCCACTTCTTCTAGATCTTCAGTGTTGTCTTGTGCTGGAACTGTTTCAGATTTGTCCTCGTCAGTGTTTCAGTCACTTCAATATTCTGTAGAGTTGATTGGTTTGATTTAGAAATATACTTTATTTTGACAATTAAAATTGGTTAGTTTCATAAGTCTTTTTTGTTAAATTTTCTTAGTTTTTCATAACTCACACAGCCCATAATATTTATCGATTTTATATCATACTTTGTATAAATAATGACTTTTATTACTTATCATTTAACGTGTGAATAACACTATGTTTTATTTACGTATAGTGGAACAGCTCAGTGTATCAATTTATTTATACTGACACGTTTTATTCTTATAGAGTGAGAAGCGACACTGATTCTAATATTTTTGAAATATACTTGAAGCTAATTTGTGATTTCTAACTCGAACGCCTTACCTAGATTGGGAGACGAAAATGACCTTAGCATAATGAAGAATATAATCTATCCGGGCCATATAGGCGCATCGCATTCATGATACTTTCAATGTAACTTGAAACATGAATGTCGGTAGTTTGCAATAGGTATTTACCGACAGATGAAGCTGTAATGCAGTCTGAGCATTAAAGTAAAAAGCAGTGTCAAATTTCAGCGACCTTTCACAGAGCTTGGTGGCATTATTGGTAATGCGACTGTTTTTGGCCCGGATAGCCAAAGAGATGCAGGTTCGAGTCCTGTCCAAGATCGACAAAAAATTTAATTGCTTGATAAATTGCTTTTTACTTGTCGACTTTAAATGTCTTACAACGTCTGCATTAAAATTAAGGTCATTTTCTCCCTCAAATAATAATACAATTACTACCTATCTTATTGTTGAAGTGTTACAGACACAAAAACACTTTAATAACTACCCTTCGTGTTATTTGGAACTCGTTTCAGTTAATTCGAAATCTGTGGGTCCCAGTTCGCGCTATACACATTTAAATGTAAAATTCTTCATCTTCAACTCATTGCTCACTTTGTCTTCAATACTACCATTTTCAATTTTGATCGAATTTGTGACATCAAATCGTCAAAATTGCAAACAGAAGCTTCCGTTTTGTTTAAATTTAAAGCGGCCATTTTGAATAAACGGGTCACAAAATGGCGGCTTTGGCTTATCTATTTAGCAGGCTATTTTAAATATTTAATTGTACAATTATACAAAGCTCAATGTGTTTCTAACACCCTTGTTTGATGAGGTTTAGGTACCATATAACAACTTAATAATTACAAATACTGTATGAGGTGGACGTGATAAATTAAAGTACTTAGCAATGATACAAGAGATTTGAAAATGATACAAAAACAAGATCTTAAAATGTAAACCCATTTTTATCCCGAAAGCTTAATTTAGACACTACATAAATAGGTATAAATATGAGATGCTCAATGCGGTGACATACAAAATATATCCATCTTTCGCAATCGAATTTAAATATTATATAGCCTAAGCAAAAATAAACTCTTTCTATAATAGGGATTCTATTTTATACTATACTATATCAAACGCGTAGATAGAACATAGTTTTCAGAAATCAATATCTTATACTAGTTCATACCGTGCTCAACACCGATTTTCGAATTCGCTTTCCAGCTAGTGGTTGATGAAAGCTGCGTTTGAGTGCATTAAACACTTGTCACATCATTGACCAATAGGAACGCGCACACAAATCCCCCTGGTAATGGTTGAAAGGCGACCATGCTATGGCCGAAAATGACGTGATTGCAATAAACATTCAAGCTTTGTGATTATTTATTAGTTTTCGTAAAACTAGCTGGAATCTTCTATAGATTTACTCTGCAAAAACACTCCAATTGGCTATACTTACAATGTTATTTACAAATCCACACAATATCTAACCGTTTATTTTAATACTATATTTTTTCAACTTAAATTTATTTTAGGTTGAAATTCTATAACACCAATAACTTGCGACTTCAAGAGTTGCAGATGAAATCGTTTTTTATTTTAACGAAATTAATATGGCGCATAATTTACACAAGCTTTCTTTATACTACGGACTAGGATTTATTTCTGGGTAACTAACATTTATGGAGGTAAAACAAGGTTAATTTTTATTCATTTGTTAGCATTACAAATAAAAATTAGGCAATTTTTATATTTAAGTGAAAAAAAAAAATTGTCAACGGAAAAAAAAGATAAGTCGGAATTACTTTCCAATGTTATGCTTAATTGTGTAATATCATTTATTTTTATATTGCTTACTTTAGTTTATAGCATTAGATTACAAAGCTTATCTTTTAACTAATAACGTGTAAGTCGCCAACAGTGTAGGTACTCTAGGTACGGTCACATAAATTATATAATTGCAGAGCAAGTTGACGTACAACCTACAGTCTACACTATTTAGTCGTATAATCCCAATGAATTATCTATAGTCTAGAAGAGTAACCATCTAACAAAGCCCGCTAAAACATGGCCCCTAGACGACGACAGACAGGCAGATGATGTCGCTGCTGTACATTGAAGCTTACTTCCCACGTTCTTACAAACCGAGTCATATAAAACATCATTGTACCGCGTATTCGAATGTCGTATATAGTTTTGGTTCTTTGGTATTCATTTGGTGGGATCAAGTTTGAAGCGTAAGTAGTTAACTCTTCAGTAAATAGATAATTCGTTGAACTATTGTACGTCAAATTGCTCAACAATTAATTTCTTAGACTATACAGTACGATACAAAGAGGCTTATGGCGCTGAACGAAGTTAACTGGCAACACTTAAATTATAAAAGCCAATCATCTCTCCCTGCGTTCCGAGACGCGCTGAAATCGATTAAAGTACCCGTAATCGCGTTCCGAATCATTGTTAGCCATTACATTTTTGCTTTTCTGATCGCTGACAGCGCTGAAAGTCTGATTCTACTTCCTGAGGTTATGCAACTAATGGTGTTGCCCTCGGCTCATAATTTATTTAACTTCTACTCGTTTGTATCGCATTGTATTTGAAACAGTTGTATCTACAATTTCTTTGGTAAGTACAGCCTTGTTGCCGACTTCACGTTAAAAATTATAAATATTGAATAATTAATTTACCTACTTGTTTGCTGTTTGAAACATGCCTGACTATGTCGTGATACAAATAAAATTATGCTTTTACATTTTACAGGGCGACAAACTAGAGTAGATAAAAATAAGAGCGCTCTGTGAACTTAGAGTTGCCATTAGTAAAAATTAAATTCATTTAACCTCTATCATCATCATCGTGTGGATTGTCGTGTGGGGTGTTATAGAGCCGCCAAATGCCACTGACTTGGCTCGTGTAACGACTAGATACTTCCAAAGCACGGATCATCTTTCTTTTCGGACAATCAGGTGATTCAGCCTGCAATGTCCTAACCAAACTGGGAAAAGTCTCACAAAGTGATTTTTGCCCACCGGGAATCGAACACGGAACCTCCGTAATGGGCGTACCTCTATAATTATTTAATTTCTACTCTTGTGTGTCGCATTGTAAATGAGTTTCCTACAATAAATAATATCTTTTTCTCACCACCAATATAACTTCATAATTACAAGTTGTTCTGTGTTCCTCTTTTTGGTGGCATTTAATCGCTTCTATGTGATTAAAATTTTGATCCAATTACATTATATTATTATCCTAAGTATATAATTTAACTAATTACAATCTTTTGCCACGAATCTTAACGTTTTCTTTCCAATTTCTTTTATTTAACATAATTTTACACTGTAGGTAATATTACGTAATTTACAGTACTATAGAAGCTTACGATGAGTCGATGACACTATGGGATTAATATTATGTTCCTAACGGTTGGTTAGTATAAAAAACTAATAGATATGTACGCTTATGCAGTCGTATTAATTTACTGACAAAAAAAAAAGTGAAATGAAAATGTTAGCGATGAAATTTCTTTACATTTCGGACACTTCGCTCTGTTAGTTTCAAAATTGTGCAATGAAAAAAGCAACTACAGTCCTTTTCAATAGAATCCGGCAATAATGTAAACAAACCAATTTAAACACGATTACTCCGTAATTACTTACATTTGAGTATCAATCCTGATCATATTCACATTTCTACAATCATTTCGCCCCCTATTAACTTCTTTATGATAGTTATTTTATTAAAAAATACTCGGACAACAAAACTTTCAATAATTTGTAAAACTGCCATATTAATTTTTTACTCATCAAAGTCTTGTCTTTGGAAAGTTAGTGTCAAAAAATTACCATGTTTGAATTATTGCAGGATTTTATTGAAAGGGACCTTATTAACATATTGTTGAATTAAAAAACCTGGTATGAGTAGGTAGTAAGTACTTTGTTCTTTACACGTGTTTGTAATAAAATATAAAGAGTTGAACAATTTGAAATAACCATTGAAAACTGTGCGGTGTTTACACGCAACACAAAATTTTTAAAAATAAATGTAGAAAGTATATTAACATTTAATTTGGTTTTAAAAAGTACCTAGTTGAACAGTAACATTACCTTATTGCATTCGATAACACGTTAAAAAACTAAGTTACAGCTAGCGGCACGTACCTAAAGCGAGCGGTACCTCTCTCTCAGTCACCCCACCCTTACCCTATGCGAGAAAGAGAGTTACCGCTCGCTCAGAGCTAACGATACCTGCTAACTATAAAATAAGTATACGATCCACAGAAGAAAATATCTGAAAAGTCAAATTTTACGCGATACAAAGATAAATACAACGCACCGCATTCAGATCTTACACAATCATAATTCCTACTCAATCTATTCCACTCAACTAAAGAAACCTGACTCAAAAGACTAGCATTCACTTATCTCGTCTGATATAAACCATCTTACTTAGAACTCTTAAATAAAACCACTGAAGTGAGAAGCGTGGCTGTAGCGATGCGACGACGCGACGCGACTATTGTCGCCACACGCCAGTCAGGCGACTGGGCGCGTTTGTAGAGGACGATCACTGAAAAAAAAACATTAATAAATAACTTATGAGTGTTTCAGATTGGACCTGGTCGCTTGAGGCCTACAGGGTCAGCATGACGACCGTAAATAAAATACCGCGACAAAAACAGTCACTTGGTATGTCGCGCGGGTTTATAATATGTGACTACAGGTCAAGTCAAGCTGATGTGATTAGTAGTTTTTATTGAAGACGTCTTCATTGCTTCGGAAAGTGATCTTTAAGCCAATTTAACTATAAGTATACGGAAACATAACCACTTCTAGAAAAAATCACTTAAGAGTAGTATCCCATTTCGTATTTAATCAATACGACATCTTCAATTTAACAGAATTTTGCATCCCACTTCTGACTCAAACATCTCAACTCACATCTCTCCACTGCCATCGTCCGTGTCCTCGATTCAAGACGCCCGGCGTCCCGTGAGCGAGCCCACGAAGGACTTGAGCGCCTGCCCTATGGAGGCGCGGTTGGCGTCGCCGGCGCCCCCGCTGCCCACCGAGCCCACGCTCGCGAGCGACGCCGCGCCGCCGTGGGCGTCCAGGCATTTCTGGTAGCGGAGCTGGAAGGAGAGAAGGAAGTTGAAGATCCTGATGGCAGTACACATGTGCTACTATTGGCCCCGAAACTCTTGGTCAGCTTCATGGAAAAGAGGTCTGTGTAGATGATTTACATTTCAGGATGAATGCAAAACTATGCAAAACAAGTAACTCATAACATAACATATATCTTTTATTGAGTCACCTAGACCTCAAGAGACAAGAAGATGAGAGAGAGTAAAGAGATCAAGGTAGTAAAAATTTCAAAACCTTCATAGTATGTTGCAGCTCTCAGTTACCTTACAAGCAGCCTCAATAGTCTTGCAGAGTGCTCCAGAAGAAGGTTCAGCGTGGAACGCGTGCGCCACGAACATATCCTGCGCGGTGTGCACGATGAACGCGCAGCGGCGCACGTCGCGCCCGATGCCCAGGAACGACAGGTAGCGCACGCGGCACTCCACTAGAGGCGTCGTCTCCTGGACACAATCGTGGACTGGTTGAAGATTGTGATGGTAAACTGAGCATTAAAAGTGGAGTCGTCAAGAGAAGCGAGATTGCCGTTTGTTAACTCATTGTCGCGGAGTTAATTTTGCCAGTGCGTACCTTTTATTTCCTACTACGCTCGCGTTATGTAAGATTTTCCCGTGGGAATACGACTTTTCCCGGTAAAAAGTGTCCTTTATCCAGGATACAAACTATCTCCATTCCAAATTTCATCCAAATCCGTCCTGTAGTTCAGGCGTGAAAGCGGAACAAACATCCAAACATCTAAACATCCAAATATATTTTCGCATTTATAATATTAGTAGGATAAATTTGAGTGATGTTAAATATTGCTTCTCTCGATGGCCCTAGTTTAAAACTACCTACCTACACCGACGCGGCTTTTCCGAATCCCCTGGCATTCTTCGAAATCTTCTTGAAGCTGCGTGTTCTTTTCTTCGAGGTCACCAGTTTAGTGACGGCAGTATTCGAGGGTTTCGAGGAGTCAAACGAAACGACTGATTCGGGTCGGAGTCGGAGATCGAGTCATTTATTAAAATATTGCAACTCGTATTTATATGAAATCTCACCTGAATAAATTAGGATCCAAAGGCGATATTTTGCAAACAAAGTAATAGGGGATTGGACTATTTTTTTTTTCTTCTAAATCCAATCTTCTTATTTTCTGCTATCGAACACTAAAAGAATTTTTGCTCTATCTTTAAAATTGACCGAGTTATAAAGGTTTGAAATTCAAGATTAGACAGAAAGGCACATACCCACTTGTGACGTCATTTGTTAGTAACGCCATATAATCTCCATACAAAAAATCGTTTTTGAAAGAGGCAGACATATTGAAACTTTAAAAAATCACTGTAAATTCGTTTTTCAACCGATTCTGTTTTTTTTCTTCGCGAATCGTCTGCTACTAATCTATATTTTAAAAATAATTCATAAGATATGGTAAATTCATAAAATATGGTGAACAGTCCGATCCCCTATTATAAAATATATTATAGGGTGGCCCCTACAGGTCCTAGCCGCTGCCGATCGACGTCATAATTCAACGTTCATACATTTTGTTAAGATTGTTGTCTTCCTAAATATTTATTTGCTTAATAAACTTACCCCCTCTTCAGTAATGGTGATCATGGAAGGTGCTACAGCGACATGTGCCGGCCTCCATTGCGAAGGGGCCCTCGCTGCGGCAAGTCTGTCGATGGCGTCGTTGAGGACGTCCATGCCGGTCGCACGAGGAACCTCGGCGCTGCCCAGGTACCGTGCACGGACCGTCTTGCGAGGCTCCTCCATCGGAGTAGGGAATGAAGCTCCTGGACCAAGTGGTTGGTAGTTGTCAGAAATAAGTTACTTATAAGGCAATAACAGTCGAATGTTTTAATTAAGAATGTCGATTTACAATCTTTACAAGTCTTCCGACCAAAGAAATGGGTAGTTGGTTTTAGGCTTCTAGTAAGCCTATAATCCCTTTCAATAGAATCCGGCAATAATGTCAACAAGATAATTTTTTGTCAATAACTTTCCAAAGACAAACAAGACTTTGATGAGCAACAAATTAATATGGCAGTTTTACAAATTATTGAAAATGTTGTCGTCCGAGTATTTTTTATTAAAATAACTATCATAAAGTACCTAGTTAATAGGGGGCGAAATTATCATAAAGAATGTATGGTTTCTTGAAATGTGAATATGATCAGGATTGATACTCAAATGTAAGTAATTACGGAGTAATCGTGTTTAAATTGGTTTGTTTACATTATTGCCGGATTCTATTGAAAGGGACATTACTTTAGTTTTGATTAAAATTCATACTGGCATAGTGGCTCAATGAGCAAGTACAGAACATGTTAGAATTTTTTCCTACCATTGCCAATAAATTCTAATATCAGGTAGTCCCTACTCCTAAATAGCACAGCTGTCATCATATCAGCCTTTAGACGTTCACTGCAGAATAAAGGCTTCCTCAAGCTTAGGATCATTGCAAAGGCCGGTCTTGCACTTCTCGCATTCAGTGACTTCCAGTGACCTTCACTAGATCGTCGGTCCACCTGGTGTCGTCCGTCACCTGACTACGTTGCGTCTTCTGAACTTTCTGCCCAAAATGTGCCAGCTAGCAGTAGCCCGCAGCTGCCCCCTTACAAGAGTGGTCGTTCGCTGGTAAACTGTAATTCTGACGAGCTTCATAGCTTGCGACGCTTCTTATTAGATTTAAGAAACTAACAGGCTTGAAGGCTGGCTCTAATATACCTCCTACATATATATATATTTTTGCCGCCGTGTGGTGACGGCAGAGTAGAATACATTTGTCACCAACCCCTACTCTTCCCGTGGGTGTCGTAAGAGGCGACTTAGGGACCACACATTGAACAGGGAACGGGCAGCAGCGCTCTCTGATACAGTAACCTTTTAATCTGCGATCTCCAACCCGCCTGCCAAGCGTGGAGATTATGGCAAAACCAAACACGCGGAGTGGAGGAGGCTCATAGTCCAGCAGTGGACTGTAACGGGCCGTTGATATTGATATATATATTTTTTACATCATTTCTTTCTTCAATCCCCCCCCCCTATATATACCATCCTGGCTACCCCTTGCCTGATTCTATAAGATACTTAATCTACAGTAATCAAATCAACGGCCCGTTACAGTCCACTGCTGGACTATGAGCCTCCTCCACTTAAGTGTTTGGTTTTGCCATAATCCCCACGCTTGGCAGGCGGGTTGGAGATCGCAGATAAAAAGGTTACTGTATCAGAGAGCGCTGCTGCCCGTTCCCTGTTCAATGTGTAGTCCCTAAGTCGCCTCTTACGACACCCACGGGAAGAGTAGGGGTTGGTAACAAATGTATTCTACTCTGCCGTTACCACACGGCATACCACTTAATCTACAGTAATAGACAAAATATTTCTTACTTATGAAATCCTTACCGGACAGGGGCCGCGGGCGCCTGGCCGCTGGCAGGTCAGTGGGGCGCGGCGGAGGCTGCAGGGATCTCTCGATCATGATGCGCTTGCAAATATCCCTCAAGGCATTCGCGATCGTACGCGCCGGTGCCTCGCAGCGGAACACGTGGCACATGTGCTTGCGAGTGAGCCGGTCACGGGCTACGTATGCGAAGTCCCTATAAGACGAGGTGGATGAGAATAGTTTGGTGGGAGGAGACGGAAAATTAAGTGCATGAGCGTGACTGGAAGTTTTTGATTTTTGTGTGGATTGCAGCATGAATGAGGTTACACGAATGAAGAATAAGGCTCTACCGTTGTAATCGGTCATTTACAACTTTAAAAACTGTTGTGTACTTAAACATTTACAACTTTAAAAACTGTGTGCACTGAAACCAAATGCTGATATTTGTAGTTTCATGAGTAGAAATAAATAAAATCAGTGATAGAAAAGATGGGACACTAAAAACCTTTGTTGGGGACACCGGATTTTTTATCGAACGAAAACTTACAAGTTCATATTTTATTATAGAGCTCATAGACTGATTGTGTGACGGTAAAAAATGAGGTGACCAGAATAAAGAAGGCACATGAAAAACATCCGAAGCAGCAGTAAAAACGCCCCAATATCCATACCTTTCACTGTTCCAAGAATGCAGAATAAAGAAAAAGAAATACATACATTAAGAAAATACAAACGTAACGAAATCGTTATTCCAGATAACGATCCAGTTACAAATGGACAATATACATGCATTTGTTTACATAAATGAAGATTATTGAGAATTAGTAGAATAAAGCAACAGCAACCGAAGATATAAAAATATATGTTTGAAAGCTTTCACACAAAGATATTCAGTAAATCTGATTAAAAAGAAAAGTTTATGACCAAGGATTTAGCCATAAATGCAGTAGCACATAGCAGTGTCAACACCTAATGAAAATTAACAGACCAATATGTAACAGCTTATCCAAAACAAATTCTTTAAACCTCAAATAGAAACACCCAAGTAAACTTACCGTCCGTTGTCTCTGCCCACCCCCCACACTCGGATAGTGTGAATGGGCTGTGTGTGCAGTGTGGTCAGACTCTCTGGGTCCATGAGTTTTAGGGCCCCATCGTCTAAGTCCATGAACAAGTCTTTGCCCTGAAAGTTAAAAACATCTTTGTTGAGTCTCCTCCATCAATAGATCACTTCATAGCTGTTGAGGTTCATGTAAGTTCATGTGAGAGTAAACCCAGATGGCATAAAATACATAGGCGTACCCAGATGGAATAAATATTCATTTTATTGTTACATGGAACATAGTTCGTTGGTATAAATTGCATTCTAGCTGAAGAAATGCAGAGTAGTTGATATAACAGCTAGGATAACAGTTAGGATACATTTGTCATTCAAAGGGCAGTTTCAAAAGTTATAAAGCTAAACTCATGAACTCTTCGAAACCACTAAAACTATCAATACCATGTCATGTTCCGTGGCCAATACGTAACATAGTCAGCCATAATAACTGAAGATGTCCAAATGTCTAGCTGCCAGAAATATCATCTTATCGTATCGATATAATTATTCACTCGTATAATGGTGAAAAGAGTACGTTACTTACCGACTTTCTGTCCTATCTTAGGAGCATCAGGTGCGCCACACGGAAAAGCCTCATCAACAGCTCATATGCGTCCGAGGGGCTTGAGCCTACCCTGAATTAGGACGATTAGACCTTAGGCCACCACGCTGGCCCGGTGCGGGTTGGTACGGAGAAGCCTATTTCATGCAAAAATGGTAATACTCACATCTCCCCAACGCCCGACTTGGTCCAGCAAATCGTTGCGTCCAAGGCTGAGGTCCACGATGCATTTGTTGACGGCACGACTGGAGCGTTCAGGAGTCAGGTCTGCTTCAGCTATCTCCACCCAGCCCAGGGAGCGGACGAAGAACCGGACTGCGCGGCCATTGTCTGGCTCCGGGCGAGCGGGGAAGCTGCGGCGTCTGTTAGAGGGTTGAATAGTGCTGCTTGTAACACGGTTGAAAACAGAAATCGGATGCTTTTTATTCAAACTATGTAAGATTTAACGGTTTTTTTTAGTCAGAGCTACCTAATTCCAAGAACAAAAGCTTGTCCATGGTTGGCAGGTTCACTATTATACAAGGTGTGCTTTCTGTGGAGAAGAACACAGAGCAAACTCCATAGGGTTCGCATATTTTGCATTTTATTTTGAATAAAAATTTATGCTGTTCACAAAAGGGTAAAGTAACAAATTGTTTTCCATTTTGTACGGAATGGTTCCAATACTGCTGTTGATACAGACTTAAAAACAGGTAAATGTCTTTGTCTAGCAAAGATCTTTTTTTCTGTAATGATGATGATGAAGTAGCCCCTCGGTAGGGAAGGGGGAAGGGGGAAGGGGGGTAACTACATAAGCTGATGACAAAGTTCCAACTCACTTGTAAGACATCTCCTCCCTCCTCTTCCTCTCGGCGTCCTGGTCCAGGGTTCCACTGGTGGTGCTCCTGGTGACCGATGATGTCATCACGCCCTCATACTTCGCCACCTCCGACAGGTTTGAGCAGTCGCGCACCATGGAGATCCGAGACTCCTTGGCTTCTACTGGAGGCATTTTGGGGATCTCTCTCTGGATCGTACCGCTTTTTATGTGCCAGTAGTAGGGGCCGTCGTTGTCTGTAAATTAGAAGATATCAATGAATTATCTATAGTCTAGAAGAGTAACCGTCTAACAAAGGCCGCTAAAACATGGCCAGACAGGCAGATGATGTCGCTGCTGTACATTGAAGCTTACTTTCGACGTTTTTACAAACCGAGTCATTAAATTAAACCATCATTGTACCGCGTATTCGAATGTCGTATGGTATAATTTTGCTTCTTTGGTATTCATTTGGTGGGGTCAAGTTTGAAGCGTAGTTACTCTTTCAGATTATATATAGATAATTCGTAGGATGATATGGAAAATGTGAATCTTGAAATGGAGACTCAATCCTGAAGAGTCTCAAGCTGTCAAGAATATAATATTGCTAGATATTTTTCAGCCAGTCATAACTGACCCAACACAACTTTTTTGTCTTCGACACCTATATTTTTACTTGAATATCATGAGTTTGCTATTGACCTGATTGAACACGATTACCCCAGAAATGGACTAAGAAAGATTCCAAACGTTTTTTTTAAACGACACAATATATTTTATTCGACGACACAATATATTTTATTCGGAATCCTAGTTTAGGAGCAAAGATTTTTTTCTGTATTTTACTGTTTTTTTTTGTTTACCTTCATGTTTCTCCCACCCGGGCGGCAACTGCGGCTCCTTCTTCGGCCTCAACTTCACGGGTATCGCGTACAGGTCGTCATTGGGCCCGGCCTGGTGCGGTACGGACCCCGAGTGACTCTTCTCCGTGTCTTCTTGGTCTGCTCGCTCCTTCTCCGGGGGTGGAGATTCTTCTCCGCCATTTTGTTGTGGCGGCGTGATGAAACCGCTTTTTTCACTGAAAAGAAAAAGGGGCGTGGAAATGTATAGTCTGTTTTTTTGCAGTCACTTCATTAAAGTAGAAATAAATAATTCAGTAACAAACATAAAATATCTCTTAACAGGTAAGCAGAGCTTTCGTTAAAAAGTAAAATACTTCTAGGTGGGTAAATTTCATTTTGACGCATAGGTATAGTTTGTGTTTAATTTAAAAAAAAACTTAATATTGATGTCTTAAAATCTTATAAGTACGTCCGAGTTAAAGTAGTAGGTAACCTATAGTCGAATATAACAGCCGAAAAACAACTATTTTTTAAAGCAATTAAACCAACTGAACCAAAAAAAAAACCGTAATTATATGCAGTTTCCGACTATATGTATCACAAAATACCTCGAGACGATAACATCTGCAGAATTACAGAATCTGGTAGTTACAAATACTTTGAAATCACAAAAGAGTTTCCTGAACATATTTACAAAACTACAAAAGTCCAAATATGTCTATGTTTGTTTAATTTAAAAATGTCTGGTGACGACTGGTTAAGAATGAAGACTGTTTAAAAATGCACGTACCTACATTTTTATGCGTCATTAAGAATTTTATGAATCATACTTTAATCCAGACAGATGTTTAACGTTGATCACTCTAACTGGGAGCGGACGAAATGAACTGAAATACTCGTAGACATTGTAGTCAAAGTTTTATAGCATTCCTAGTAATCCTAGTGTCTGTACCGGTTTAAAAAGGGATATAAAAACAGATTGCACCGTCTATCTTTCAGTGCATGTCTTAAAACCTAAATGACAGAGATGTCATAAATCTTGTCATACTAACACCAAAGAAAATATAGACTATCTTACTTTATCTATGCTAACACTAACACTAGACCATGGAACACCTCCTGTGTAATGCGATGCCCTGGCTAGAAAGCGAATGCGCCTCATGGGATTGGGCTATCCAAGACCCGAGGACTACAGGTTCACACCCCCAGGTCTCACTATAAAGCTCATGGCTGAATTGTTTGACGAACTGGGGAATGATGAAGATTAGGTATCTGGGGAAGCACAGAAGATCCCATAGGGTCGAAGTGCTCCAGACTTTGACGTCTCGGCCTCTCCAAAGATAAGATAAGATAACACTAGACCTAGAGCTTAGTCTAACCTTATATTTCGCTCACTTCACTACCCCCTTTGAATTGAATATGAAACTTATGCAACCTAATGCGTTAATCTAATCGTATAGCGTATAAGGAAAACAACCATTTTCACATTATTTTTAATCTGTCCCTTAGGTGCGCCCACACTTTAGAAAAGACTACAATAGACGAAATATTACGATTCTGCTCCTTCCCTATTCTAACCGACGACGACGTCGCATTATCTCCGTCTGACTCATTGTTCTACGAAAAATATAATAAAAATTGGAATCAAGGTTTCAGGATGTGAAAAAAGGCAATTAAAGACATTTATAGGATGTCAATTATATTTTAGAAGCCAATTATCTATCCACATTAACGAAGATGAATCATAGAGTAGGTAATGTTGGAGAATATAAAATGCCGAATAAATTAGTATTACAAAATGAAACTTAACGGACAAACTAAATATAAAATATATATAACATATACCTACTTACTTTGACAATATATTATTATCCTACTTTGTACACACTCAAACACACGAACATTATAGTCACACATATACACAAACACACACACACGCACATTAATTAAACTTTGCTTTTTAAAATGAAATATAAGATGTAAATATAATAGACAAATATAAATGTTCACATCCAACGGGAAGAGGCTGAGATCCCACAACACAGGGAATCCTAGTGTGGGGATCAGTGTGCAACTATTGTTAAATTTGTTTGTTTTTAGTCAACAAAAAAAAAAAAATGTTTAGATGGACATTGGATAGATTTGCCGATTGAGAAAAATAAATAGCCGATAAAAATAGCAAAATTCAGTAAATTAGGAGGCCAAATGTTAAACTTATATTTTCTATTCCGTTGATTCACTTTAGATACACGTGAAAATCATTTTTTACTTTTGTTCCTGTATCCGACTTCAAAGAATAGAGAAACATTTTGAGTCCATTTTCTTCAAGAAACTCTACCTAACGTTGCAGAATGTTGCATTTAGTTCAAAACTCATATTTTCTTCGAGCAGTATTCTCGGACCTCTCGGAAATTCTGTTAAAGTTTCAACGTGGCGCTAACGACCACTTACTTCGAGGCAATTCAGAGGAAACAAATGCAGCTCAAGAAAATGTTACTGCAACAAGTTTTATTTAGCTAAAGTATGGGCATATATTTTAATGTTTCTATACCTACTTAATTTAATGTGGCACAGTAAAACAATTCGAGGCGACGTAGATAACTATCCTTTTGCAAAACATTGAATAGCATAGCAGCCAATTGGCAAATAGCACAAATAAAATAAGCAGAAGCTGTTCTTGTTATATCTTTGACACAGTTTTAACAATTCATCTTTGGAATTGTGTAAATTGTTGCAAAATTAATGATTTACCAATTCAAATTTCAACCTTGAAACTTTATTATTTTTCTGAATATATATTTTGAAATATTTTTACTTCTATAATTATTTACATATTTTCTTTTCACTAAACTTTACTTACTTTGTTTTTCTAACTGGCGACGACACCTCGTGGTCGACTCTGTAAATAAAAAAAACAAAGATAAGTAAGTAGGTAAATTTACAAAACAGATGGTTGTTATGGTAGGTCAGTTATAAAAAAAAAACTAGATATCCACAAAGAAAATCAACACTAAAGAAATCAAACACGAAACAATATATATATCTATAAATATATACAACGTGTTACAAATAATACCAAAAAAAAGAATATTCTTCATCATGTATTTAATCAAAATTTTCCCATCTCTAGTGTCATTTGACATCTAAAATATAGACTATCGATTCTCAGAACGGAAAAGTATTTGTACACCATTTGTGCCTACATTTTTAAAAGAGATGTACTTAAATCAATTTATGTTAGAAAACATTTTCTTTTTTGCCTTAATTATCTTGTTTACGTATTTACAAACATAAATATTATTTTGAAATATTTAGTTCATCATTTCATTAATTTATTATTTCATAATAATTATTTAACAAAGCTTTTTTTATTTATTTGTGGTTTTTTCATTTTGAAATTAATTGTTCTAATGTGAATGTTATGGTACAAGTAGTACGTAAACATTTTTAACCATAGCGGTAAAAATAGGCACATTGACCTAAAATTACATATCTGGTCCGAATATTCTTTGACACAGCTGATCACTAGAGATGGGAAAACTTTAATTAAATGCCTTTGATAAAAATATTCTTTTTTTGGTATTTTTTGTAACACGTTGTATATATATAATGAATCCTGTCATAACAAGCAAATTAATAAATTTATTAAACAACTTTTTATATCGTCTTACAAGTAAATAAATGCTATATAATCCAGTCACAGTTCAATATTGTATTTTTTACCTGCTATAAGTGACGCGACGTTTTTTAAATATTATAAAAGTAACAGTTGTTAAGCGCTCAGTAAAGTCTTATATCTGAATAAAACAAATAACATCACTTTATTCCGAGTGCCTGGACTGCCCTATCTACCAACACTAGCAGCCTATGTGTCGTGGCCATATCGTAGAATTGACCACATCATGAAATTTTCACTGTCCATTGGCCACATCATGATGTGCCTCGGCCAGATCAATGATAAGAAATCGTTTGTCGATATGTTCAACTAAAAACGCAGCTACTTCATGAAATGGTCAAGATTATTTGATCATATCGTAAAATTATTACATTTATTGCCGATAGAGGCGCTGGAAGCACTTCGCAGTGAAAAAGTAAATATTTCGTTATTAAAATGAGGAAGAAAAAAAGTGTTATGATGAAAAAGTACTCTGAAAATGTCTCTCGGACTTAGAGAACAATAAGTACCAAACATAATTTAGATTCTTATTAAATATTTCATGGATGCCCTATTTTCACGATATGGCCAATCGTGAAATGCTCACGATTTAATGACCTGGTCAAATTTAGTTGCCCACATGGTCACATTTCATGAAATGATCGAAAATTTCATGATGTGGTCAATTCTACGATATGGCCACGACATATGTACCGTGACAGGAACCGCAAGTAGTAGGTAGGTACCTTTACATACCTATTTACTTGTAGTTTTAAGTTTTATTTGCTATTAGTCATTGTATTTTATTTTATTCTATATTGTGTATATTTTCCTGTATTGTATTTTACTGAGTGTATGCCTGAAATAAAGATTATTATTATTAAATCAAGTTCTTTTCAAGTATTTTCTTCTTTACACAAATGCTGTAATGAACCACTAATAAAACATCATTTTCAACGGTACAGTTCTGTTATTGACACTGACAGCTAAAATTTGACCACATAAGTAACACGTGTATCACGGTAAATTCGGGTTTCAAACCATAAAAAGCGTATTATTTCTATAATCTGTATGCAAAATGTTGAAGAGAAAGTGAGTAAAGAATAAACTTTAGTAAGTATAGCTATATGTACATAAATATTCATACCGCTTTACGAGTATATCTAATACCGTAATGTTTTGCTCTACATGCGCACATTTAATCTGAGTTTTGATAATTTTGTAGTACACTTGCATTGATTTTACATTTAAAGTTGGTCAAGATTAAAGGTCTCTTCGTTGACAAAATCAATTTAAATTTTTACAATAGGGGATCGGACTACTTTATTTTTATTTTATAAATTCAAACTTCTTAGTTTCTGCTATCGAACACTAAAATAATGTTTGCTCTATCTTTAAAATTGACCGAGTTATAAAGGTTTGAAATTCAAGATTAGACAGAGAGGCACATACCCACTTGTGACGTCATTTATTAGTAACGCCATATAATCTCTATACAAAAAATCGTTTTTGAAAGAGACAGACATATTGAAACTTTGAAATATCACTGTAAATTGGTTTTTCAACCGATTCTGTTTTTTTCTTCGCGAGATTACTATATTTTAAAAATAATTAATAATAAAACATTGATCTATGGACGTAGAAGCTATTGCACCAGCCAGCTGCACCTCACAAATCAATCGTATTGCATTTAAGAATATCTATTATAAGTATATCTCCTATCTCAGACTCAGCTTGAAAAGTATTAGATACATAAATCTCTATAACTGTAACCTCTGCAGGTGCATTTCAAATGGAAATCGCCTTGTTCTATATTCGGTTTGAATATCGAACTGGGGGCCGTTTCACGAAGCTACAAGTTACAAATTACAAGTACAATTCGACGTACATTGCGTAGACGATTAGATAAAACGATAAGGACTTACAGTTTAGGCAAATTGGCTACGCAATGTATATCAAATTGTAACTTGTTACTAGTAACTTGTTGCTTCGTGAAACGGGGCCCTGTTTTCCTAACTAGTGGAAACGCAATATTATGCAAAATATTCTCAAAACCGTTCGACTGTTATTTATATTATAGATTTATTGGAGATCTAAAAATATTCGTGAGTTGAACTACGAACTGTACCTACCTATAGGATTATAATCACTATATAACTAAGTATTTATTTAAATAGCAATGATTTATCCTATTTCTAAATTTGAGTATTTTTTTATCATTGAGGTAGAGCATCTTGATTTAGTACTTAAAATTTCTTTACTGGTTTTTAAATTAATATTGACTACAAACGATAATAATTCTAGTTCTAAATAACCTCACTAGATGGCGTAACGAATTTTTATTCCAAACCTGAAGACCCAATGTGTTTTCTATCTGTATACATAGTCTAGTTAGGTTGATCTTGGCAGTCTTGTTGTTACGGATACTCCTGAGACTCGGCACGTGCATTCAATATGCAGATAAACTTAAGTAGATTTGTCCAGCAAAATAAGATCGGTGTTCTTCTAGGTATATCTAGACGACTGGTTGTTTCCAAAATAGATCAAATCTTATCTACATTAGATTCATATATGTACGTTTATTCGACGCTCCTACGGTGAAGGAAAACATCGTGATGAAACCTGCACACTGCTGCGAAGAAATTCAAAGGTTGTGTGTGTGAAGTGTGACGGAAAATCGCGAGTTATTTGCCGTTGAGAGGACATGGAATTCCGGAACACGAAACGTCATATGATAAACGTACAATTTGTTGGTAGAATATCACGATAATTTTATTCAAATTGAAAAATCTAATCTGGATATCTAGAATATTATGTCAGTACGTATATTCTTGCCGTGTGGTGACGGCATAGTTGAAACATTTGTCACCAACCCCTACTCTTCCCGTGGGTGTCGTAAGAGGCGACTTAGGGACTACACATTGAACAGGGAACGGGCAGCAGCGCTCTCTGATACAGTAACCTTTTAATCTGCAATCTCCAACCCGCCTGCCAAGCGTGGAGATTATGGCAAAACCAAACACTTAAGTGGAGGAGGCTCATAGTCCAGCAGTGGACTGTAACGGGCCGTTGATGTTGATGTATATTTGTCTTGTTTTGTGGTGATGCACTGCATACCTACTACCTATCAACCAAAGGAAATCATATTTCTCTTCTTTATAACTACTGAAATTCTACTGTATTTTATGGAGACCAGCTGTTGGAGTTATACAATTAAAACTAGATAATACAAACACTTAATAAGCGTTTTATAACTGAACTAGTATTAACTGCTAATTTTGAAGTTTACCGCAGCAGAAAATCTTAGATCGAATTAAAAAAGTAGCCTAGTAGAATTGGCCCTAACAATAGCAGAAGCCCGTTATATATGTATACCTATACAAATGTCAATGGGATTGTATTTGAGGTAGGCTTCGAGAAAGTTAACACTGTTTCTGGAATTTAGTTCGTACTATAACGTACCGGTGCGGTCATTTGTCGGCGCTACATTTTCAAGCTTTGACTTTTCTATAGTATTTACTATAGGTAGGTACCTACTCCATAATACAGTACAATATAAACACACATCAATCGTGATGTGTCTAGACGTGATCATGAATCATGCCACGTATTTCTTTTATAGTAATAATAATTTGAATAATTTTATGTTTGTCGGGCCATTTTTTGTTGATTTTAAGTAGGTTCAAAGATTTACTGCTGCAATAGTTTTGCAGCTCTAGCAATTAAATCTGTAAACTTTTAGCACTAAAATAACGGTGTCGTTGTACCCGTAAGTTTCATATTTCTATCGTTGAATCTCGTCTGATATATACATAATTATTATACCAATTAGATCAGTTAGGAGAAAAAAACCTTACTTAATGTATGCTTTTTTATTTTAGGAGCATTATCTTTTTAGTAAGGCCAAGACCTAGACTCAATCACTTATTTAATTAAATAAAAAATAACGACATCGTCACGCGTTTTTCTTTAAGTGGTAGGCAGAGACCACTTTCTTCTACTTGCTACGATCCAGATACACTTCATTCACATTCATCAATCTCTATTCATAGATAAAACCTTTATACAACAACTTCGTTTCTTAAACGTAACATCCTCTCAAAGCTGCCTTAAAATCTATTTCGTTGAAAGCCTTCAGAACCGGGTCAACTCACCTATCTATTCAGCCCCCCCCCCCCCCCTCCATCCCCCAAGGGACGAAGACGTAAACTTTTATGTGTCTGTGTTTGCATAATACAACTCGTACAGGATGCATGGAATGGAAGAGTAAGAGGTTGTTGTGTCGCTGTTTAAAGTGTGCAGTTATGGGTAGTTTACCGATTGAGTTTATTTTTATTGAACTGTGAAAGCGGGTGTTATGAGAAAATCAAAGAACAATCAATAAGAACAGAACAAAGTCCAGAAGTGTAGCTTCGTGAAGGGGCCGTGGGCTGGCCACGTCTCCCGAGACCGCGTCTCGGGAGACGTAGTGTGGGACGCCCCCCTGCCAGGTGGACTGATGACCTGAGGAAAGTCGCTGGTGGTGGCTGGATGAGGAAAGCGTGTGATCGTGTGCTTTGGCGTGCCCTTAGGGAGGCCTACGACCAGCAGTGGACTGCAATAGGCTGATTGATTGATTGATCATCATATTATAGACAATACGAGTGCAACCCACTCGTTGAAAGTTCGATAACCGACACCGGTAACTTCGGCCATCAAATCAGTGACCAAATTAAACAACGATTTAAATACACAACGTGGCATGTTGGAGTTAAACAAAGGCCTGCGTAGGTTTGTTAACCGCGTGTGGGTTTCAGTATCGATTCGTCTTCCGAAAATAACCATTCCGTGCACTGTTGGCAGGTTGCGACGTGAACCGGAAGTAAATCGTTATCGCAACGTAAACAAACAATTAAATCTAGTAATTATAATAAAGTAGAAAATTAAAAAGACAATCGACAACACGACGACGACAGACAACAGCCACTGCAGATAGACTTAATCTGTAACAATACCTATAATTATCTATAATTAAATCTAGAATAGGTTACTGCAAGACGATGTTAGTAAAATTCAACTGAAAGGCTCTCTCTAGCTAGCGTCTGAATAAAGGACTGAATTGACTTCTTTTTATAAAATGTCTAAACAGTTTCCTAAATGGAAAATTAAAGTAAAAAGCCATGTATAACGTCACTTGTCGCTTGGTTCTATCTATACGTAAGAAAAACTAATGTTCTTGTCAGCTTTTAATCGCTTCCGGAGGGGATAAATTGAATAAAGCTTTACGAATTTTTTATAGTTTTAAGAATTTGGCAAATCGAGTTAATAAATGAAACTAAACTAGAATGTAGATAAGACCTACACCATGTGGAGATGTACCATAAAAATGTACATATATATCATTATTGATTCCTGTAACCGTGGGCAGTAAGCCAGTAACCTATTATAATGAACCTGACAATAGAATAGTGTAGGTGGTGGAAAACCCCTTATTTTTACAGCTAGGAATAGATTCCATAATGATGTACGTAATACAATGGTCTATGTGCGACAAGGAGTAGGTACGGAAATTCGCAGCGCTGTTTTATAAAACAGCTGATTTCACAATCTATCTACAACAACATCATTAATGTTTCAACCAAATTGTACCTAAGTATATACTTTGATTTTATATCGAAACTGTGTATGTTAATCATTAAGATTGTGGTCTAGTTTCTTCCAATGACTTGAATTTGTGTTGAATTAGTGTTTACAGCTCACGTGTTTCTTGTTGCGTTTATAGCTCATCATCATCATAGCATATTTGGGCATAAAATATACTTAATTTCGTATAGAAATGTGTTATCTCCTACGTAAAATGACGTTATCAGTAATAAGATATTCTACAACAGATTTGTTTTCTAATTTCGAAAGAAAAGAATCCTGCTAAGAATAATTTTCCTTGAATTGTTCTGTTTTCTTCCTTTAAAACGTTACGTGAGGTTGGCGCAATACATTCTCGTGTTTTTCATTCTATTGCATATCTCATCAAATTCATTACATTGCATTCAGAACATTATTACATCCAGGATTCCAAACAGTTCAGTTTTTAATCTCGCGATCTGCAATTCCGATCCACGGCACGTCTCCCCCCCATTTCTCATTGCCGCCGCCCGCGCACCGCCACGGACGAAGTTAATAAGACGGCTGCTACGGCAGTGGTGAATAGGTTTAGTTTCACCAACTCAAATTGCTTTATTTTCATACAAATATTGAACTAAGTATATTTATCATCGATTAGACATCGATATTTAAGTTCTAGCCATCTTATTTGTAAGACTAAAATGATTTACGATAGACGGCAACAAATTTGTTTACATCCAAACTTTTTTAAGGTCCGTTAGTGGTTGTCAACTAGATTCTGAGCATCACAAATTCAGAACAAATGTATGTACATATACATGCACCGTTCCAAGTCTTAGAATGAATTTAATAATTACTAAAACAACATCTGTGAAGTAGGACAAAAACAAAAGAACAGGGTACAAGGAATGAACTGACGCCATTTTAAAAAAGGAACGTAGCACATTTTTCGCGAAAACAGCTCGAAAGCGCGACGAAAACAATTGAGTAGCGCTACTAAACAAAAGAACGTTTTGTTTTTACATTTTGTAATGTTCTCCGTCCTCGTTGTTGTTACTAGCTTTTATTTTGGTAGAATAATATAGTTTTTTAACAGTACCTTTCTGCAAATTTTACCATTTTCATTCTGTGCAGTCAGTTTTTACACACGGCCAGAAAAAACAGTGTACTTCAAAATGTGTGTGTGCTCTGTTCTTCAAATTGTAAAATTTTAAATTCCAGTACTACCTACTCTGCTATTCCGAGACTGCTATACTTTAAATTTCATATTACAGAAATTCATATTTCGAGATCAATTTTGCTTCTTTTCATTACCTAAGCGGAAAATTATCTTTAGCATGAATAAAATTGAATTCCTTATTTATAAAAAAACTGCATTCTGTGTGATGTTTCTTTACAAATCAACAGTTTAAACTATCATGATGAAAAGTTTGAATTTAACGGGAAAGTTCAGTTCGTTTCCAACCAAACAAATAGTTCAATTTCAAAGTTGTCCAGTAGAAAAATCCTCACGTAGTCTTTTGTGTCAACTACAGTAGAAACTGCACTGAATTCATATTTCTCCAGAGTTTTAAAGTTCTTTAACAATGTTCCATTTTAAGTTTACCTAGTTGTGCTCTTATTTCTGTATTTCATGAAAAGGTTGGTTGTTCTCACAAGAATAAGGAGGAAATAGAGTTGAGTAGTCTTTCTAAATCGCCCAACGTAGCTGACAAGTGGTAATCTGGAGAGAAGTGCTCCACAAAAGGGATGTGGGCATCTGTTTGAGAAAACCTTCCAGCTCACAGCTGTAGAGATGCGGCCAAGATATAGTAGTTTAACTGTGTCAGGTCTTCGAGTTACGCAAGAATCATCATCATCATCATCGTGTGGGTTGTAAGGTCGACAACCGACCTCACAAACCCTGGTGTCAGTGTTATAGAGCCACCAAAGGCCACTGACTTAACGTGCCTTCTGAAGCATGGAATCATCTTTCTTTTCGGACAATCAAGTGATTCAGCCTCAATGTCCTAACCAAACTGGGGAAAGTTTCACAAAGAGATTTTTGCGTGACAGTGTCCCCACCGAGAATCGAACCCGGAAATCTCGACCACTCGGCCACGGAGGCGGTTACGCAAGAAGAAAACCAGTAAAAGAAATACTAAATTACCAAATTATTTCCAATCCCGTAAATTACCAGCAAGTTACCAAACTCAAGTTTGTTTATAATCAAAAATAGCTTCACCGTCATAGTTGGGGTTCTGCTCCCGGAGAAAACAAACTTTACGTTCTGGCATCATTTACCCATTTTTACGACGTCCCGGCGCGTCGTGAAAATATGAAGTTAGTATTAGTTTGCCACAGTTAATGGCAACAAGTTTTTAACACGTTTTTAACCATGTACAGACAAAAACATTAGTAGAGCTTGTCTAATTTGAAATGACGCACCCCACCACTTATTTAGTTGTTTTAGATGACGAGTGCAATATTAACAACGACACTTTCATCTGTGTGGGAGCATCGACTGTTATGTGAACTACGATCTGTATGCCTACATCATGGTCAAATAGAAAAACTTAAACCTAAAACAAAAAAAAATGTTTGTGTAAATGCAAGCTCTATACTAATGTTTTTGACAGAAACTGATGAACTCATTATTTATTTTTAATCAGAGCGGTTCTGAAATAAACATAAGATGCGATGCCTTTGAAATTTCATCAACAGATTCATCTCCACAGAGGAATGCACATTTGTTAGTAAACTTGCCAAAATGAGGTCACAAAGCGATCGTAAGATATCTTACAATAACGTGTCAATGAATACATATATCGAGTTTCATTTTTTTTCTATTTTTTAGTAAATTCGAACTCCATCTAGTACTTATCCAACCTGTCAAATGATTCAATCTAGTACCAAATCACCTAATTCAGATCCCATCCAGTATGGACTCACTCAAATTCAGCTTTTAAATAAGAAACCATTCGGATGCCGTTTTAAACAGACGACCAGATTTTCGATGTTCTCTCCTAGAATCAGAAATATGCAATACATCTCGGCTCTCTACTGCAACCGACCGAGAGGTGATGAAGCACGTACAGTATTACCGGGTTATTGCTTCCACTGCAAGAGATGCTCCGAGAATTCTCCGCCTTTGGCTGCGCTTCAAGAAGGAAATTGCTTTATTCAGACAAGACTGGCTCTCAAACAGGAGCTGATAATAGGAAATAATAGGATCGTATACGGATGGTGATTGGTCGAATACTTGATAATACCTATAATCGCGCAGTGCTTTCATCCTTACTTCCCAATAAAGTATATTTTTCAAAAATCCCGTTTCAAACTGTACCCACATGCCCATTGAGAAATCCCCTGTTCGAGAAATCCTCTTTCTGAGAAATCTCCATTATATTTCTAAAGTTTCTTAAATAGTAATAAAAATTAGAAACAAACAGACTTTTTACAGTGAAATAAAAAAGGTATTACTTAACTGAACCAAGATGCTAAGCCAAAGTTGCTTAAGTGCTTGTTCACAGCATTTTAGTTGGTTCTCTATTATTTAAAACATTATTGAAAAAGTATGTAAATTTGAAAACTAAGCCTATAATAAGTTTAACATAACATAATATGGCACCAAGAATGAGAAGAGCAAAGCTGGAGACAAAGGCAAATAATTGCTGGGGACGAAGTCTACCGGTATAAAACGATGTTCTCTCTAAAATTCGCTGTTATATGCAAGCAGGTAGCAAATGTTTATCGCTGCTAAAAGTAGCTGTGTGGCCCAGCAGCCGCCACGAAGCTGCTAAGCACCACACGAAGAATGTTGTAGAGGATATTAATATAAAGTGTGGCAAAAACCAGGGCACAGTCCGAAGAAAAGGTATTTATGTATTTATATATTATAAAACTGGAAAAATAGTAACATGGATAAGCTTTTTACTGTTGGAGATCAGGACATGAAGTGAAGAATTTAGCAGAAAAAAGACAAAAACGAAACGTAAGAAATCTAAATTTGAAAATGAAAGAGAAAACTGCCAGCAAGAAAGGTTGCCAGTCATAAAACAGGAAAGAGGACGAATGCCTCGTTACGGCTGGATTCGCAGCCTTCCACAGCGTGCATTTGCCTCGTGCGACACCGGCTTAACAATGAAATTTGTATTCATAACTCGAACAAAGTTGACGTGCCAGTCAGTTTTTCTCGCACATACCATCGGATAATCATTACATTTTTGTTACGCCACTATCGTCAACAATAGCGTTAATAACAGCAACATCCGATTCTGCACCGGTGCCACTTCGGTATGGCGGATGTTATTTGCAGGCAGGAAAATCACGATTTACTATTAATGGTGTAAAATTTAAAGATTTTGTTTTTTCTTTATCCTTAACATCTTTTACTGATACCCGGTGGGTGCTTTTAGGTCTTCGTGCTTTTGCTTTTAAAGGGAACTAAAGAATACACGCAGTTGTAGTTTGGTTGCACGCTAGTATTAATCATGAATATACTGTAGATTAAACACAGTCCAGGATCAAATAACCTAAAACCGTACAACCCCAATAAAGCACTAAGAACTACACAATACCTACACTTTTACAACGTGCTAAACTTTCTTTTTTGACTTTCCAAAACCCTAGCAATCTCATTAACAGTCGCCGGCATGTTAAAACCGGAGTTCATCAAATTATCTGACCCCACGGAAAGCCTCGCTCAATCCCCCGCTAGTTGCGCGTCCCCAAACACGGAAGTGCAGCAATCGATGCACTGCGACTGCGCGCTGGGCGTGAAACAGGTCGATGCACTCGTAGGGTTGCCAGGGTTTACGTGCTCAATCTGGGACATGAGGGATTATTGGATTTGCATGTGCTTACGCTATTTTGAAGCACATTATGTATGCACTGAATGGTTGATGATAGCCTAGCTGTCGTGTCTTCACGTTTGTTGGAGTTTACGTAGGCATGTTCAGACTTGTAAGTGATTAAATAGCTTTACATCTAGATTTTTAAGCGTGTGTTGTTGCCTATCGTGGTTGTAGAACCAACCACAGCTCTGCTCACCTCTTTATGATTCGAAACGTGATTTTATGTATGAACTCACTCAAGATCATCATCAGGAATATACCTACGTATGTATGTGAGTGATGTGATGATAAAGTTAAACTCCCCTAGATTCTTGGCAACCCTAAACATTCATCTGCTGAGTGCTGACGTAACCCGTATTTCGTATTGTATTGGAGCAGACCAGACGAGGTTTATTGAGTCTGGTCGCGGTTCCAAGTATCCCCAGGGGTTGTACTGCTCGGGTTTGATGGGATAAGCTTGCGGTAGTTCGCTCTGTTATCAGCTTGTTAAATGCGGCTGGATTGGCGCCAGATCGTATAGCACTACGAGGTGGAATGTTTCGAATTCATTTGCTAAGTGTGAAACGAAACCTCCTAGAATTATGTGACGGATCGATTTGAGACAGCTAAAATTTTGCTCACCCCTTTAAGAACAAGAGCGTGACGTATGTAATGTACGTATGTAGAATATACATACACAATTCGAATTGAATAGAGATGTACAAAAGAGGGTAATTAATTAGATAGGTATGTTGTTATTAATCTTGGTTAATTTTTTCTTCATAGCTTATATAAATAATCGAAAACATCGAAAGAAATTATCAGCCTTTTAAGACTTCCATATTCGTTTGTGCTAATCTAAGGCAGACAGTTGCCTGCCATTATGATCATGAAGTTAAAATAGCAGAATTTTAAATTATTTCATTTTAAATTCTCATTTGATTAAATGTTTTAGTAAAATACGTTGGATAAGTTTTAATGTTGAATTTGTACCTGCTGCTGAGTAAGCAACATTGCTGGCTCAATATGTTAATGTATCCTGTGTGTATCCTACTCCCCGCTATTTGCCGCTAGATGCGGACAGCGCAGGACCGGTCGTGTGGAGGGATCTTCACTGTGAAGACTTCACACCTCCAAGGATTTGTGAGAGGCCTTTGTCCTGCAGTAGACGTCTTTTGGCTATAATGATGATGATGGTCGTACTCACCTCCTATTGTCGAGGTAGGCGTCGTAGTCGTCCTATACCTGGGCTGATTGATAACTGGCCGAAACGACGAACTTAAAAAAATGATACGCAAAAACAAATTATTACATTATATTTTGGCATCTTTTTGAAAATAGAACGCCAAATTTGAATTTAATCGAACTGGTGGAATTTGTTTGATAGGACGTAGAACTTTCTCTGTCGTAAATTTTCTTAACAATGGAAAGAAACGAAATTCGTGCGGTGATAAAGTTTTACGTTTTAAAACAGAAAACAGCAACCCAGATTAAAACCAAGCTAGACAGTGTTTTAGGTAATTCTGCTCCTGCATTGAGTACAATTCACACCTGGGTAACTGATTTTAAACGTGGAAGACAGAGCTGCGAAGACGCCCACAGGTCTGGCCGTCCAAATGAAGTCACATATCCGGACATGATCAAAAAAATTCACAAAATTGTATTGAATGATCGGCGCTTGAAGTTGCGAGAGATAGCAGAGATGGTGAGCATTTCATCTGAACGCGTTTTTAATATTTTTCACCAACATTTGGGAATTAAAAAGCTTTGCGCGCGATGGGTGCCGCGTTTGCTTACTGTCGACCAAAAGCAACGTCGAGTGGACGATTCATCGGAGTGTTTGGCGCTGTTTAACCGAGATCCTAACGAGTTTTCGCGGCGTTATGTAACAGTCGATGAAACCTGGATACATCATTATACTCCCGAGACAAAAGAACAATCTAAGCAGTGGACTGAGAGCGGAAGACCTGCGCCGAAGAAAGCAAAAACGGTTTTACCGGCCGGCAAAGTGATGGCGACTGTTTTTTGGGATGCTCGAGGGATTATTTTAGAGGATTATCTGCAAAAAGGAAAAACAATTAATGGAGAGTACTACGCAAGCTTGCTGCAAAAATTAAGTGAAGAAATCCAGAAAAAACGACCACATTTGGCCAAGAAAAAAGTTTTGTTCCACCATGACAACACACCGGCACACACGTCAATGGTTGCAGTCGCCAAACTCCATGAATTGCGGTTCGAATTGCTACCGCATCCACCCTATTCCCCGGATCTGGCCCCGTGTGACTTCCACTTATTCCCAAACCTGAAGAAATGGTTAGGTGGCCAGAGATTTTCATCAAATGAAGAAGTCATTGATGCCGTGGACGAGTATTTTGAGGGGTTGGAGAAAACATTTTATCAAACTGGTGTAACGGCATTGGAGAAGCGCTGGACTAAATGCATCGAGGTAGAAGGAAACTACGTTGAGAAATAAATTTATTTTAAATAGATTTTTAAAGTTTTTCTTTGTCGTTTCGGAAACTTATCAATCAGCCCTCGTAAATGGTCGTTACTCACCTCCTATTGTCGAGGTAGGCGTCGTAGTCGTCATCTAGATGATCGTACTCACCTCCTATTGTCGAGGTAGGCGTCGTAGTCGTCCTATAGATGATCGTACTCACCTCCTATTGTCGAGGTAGGCGTCGTAGTCGTCCTATAGATGATCGTACTCACCTCCTATTGTCGAGGTAGGCGTCGTAGTCGTCCTCTAGATGATCGTACTCACCTCCTATTGTCGAGGTAGGCGTCGTAGTCGTCCTATAGATGATCGTACTCACCTCCTATTGTCGAGGTAGGCGTCGTAGTCGTCCTGTAGTTTGTCGTCGTGCATGTCGTACAGGTCTGAGTAAATCGCCGACTCGAGCCGCGACGGATCCAAGTGGTAGTTGGGATTCTCGTATGAGAGAAGACCATTCTCTGTGGACAAAGAATTTTTAAGGTTAGTGCTTGTTTAAAAACTATAGGTACACAATAGAATAGGTTTGAACAAGTTTTAGTTCAAAATTTAGAAACCTATATTGTTTACCATTTGCTGAGACTGGTACCTTTTGCCAAACTTGTTCTTACCTATATTGTATTTGTAATTGTTCTGTTTTTGTGAAGGAAATAAAAACGTTTTTTTATTATTATTTTAACTATGTACTTCTTCTATATTGTTTGTACAAAAGCCAGCACGTGCAGCTGGCCACTTTGACATTGGGAGCGTCTTTATTCTCTATAGAGGCGGTATTCGTAATGCAGATGTCCAGTCTGCTGACACCTGAACCTTGTGATTGTGCGACACAACAAATGAGAAATAAAACAAATAATATTAAAGAATATAATCACCAATGGGAATACCTACCACATACAATATACTAACGATCTGTTGCAACTTTAATGGTGTTGCAAAAAATCTAGGCTCTTCAATAGCGGACTGTTCCTAAAATTACTATATTTTATGAATTATTTTTAAAATATAGATTAGTAGCAGATGAGTCGCGAAGAAAAAAACAGAATCGGTTAAAAAACGAATTTACAGTGATTATTTAAAGTTTCAATATGTCTGTCTCTTTCATAAACGATTTTTTGTATGGAGATTATAATGGCGTTACTAACAAATGACGTCACAAGTGGGTATGTGCCTCTCTGTCTAATCTTGAATTTCAAACCTTTATAACTCGGTCAATTTTAAAGATAGAGCTAAAATTCTTTTAGTGATCGATAGCAGAAACTAAGAAGTTTGGATTTATAAAATAAAATAAAAGTAGTCCGATCCCCTGTTTGTGTTTTTTACTCTTTTGTGTCGCACTGTAGGTACATAAATTGTTTTCACGACATAGTCTAAGCCTATTGTATTGGTACATTAACACAAAGTACGTAAAGCGGCGACGGAAGATATTTTCCCACAGGAATGCGATGTTTTCCCGCAGAACACAACAAAGAAGATTGTCGTACATCTTAAATCCACTAGGTACTTCCAAAATCGCAATAATTACCTCATGTGTTAGGCAAGTTACTGACGCGACAATGTCATCGACAATTTACATAATAATGTGTTGAATAACAACAGTAGTATCTTCAACATTCTTTTGCCTTTTGTTATGCACAGGTAATCTGCATGATAATTCTTCGTTAGAAGATTTCGTACGCTTCTCTCATATTCAATGTCACTTATCATCAACGGCCCGTTACAGTCCACTACTGGACTATGAGCCTCCTCCCCTTAAGTGGAGGGTTTTGCCATAATCTCCACGCTTGGCAGGCGGGTTGGAGATCGCAGATTAAAAGGTTACTGTATCAGAGAGCGCTGCTGCCCGTTCCCTGTTCAATGTGTAGTCCCTAAGTCGCCTCTTACGACACCCACGGGAAGAGTAGGGGATGGTGACAAATGTATTCTACTCTGTCGTCACCACACGGCAAAATGTCAATGTCACTTATACAAGACATAATTTGTTTCAAGGCTTTTTAAAATATATTTACAGGTTTTTCGAGTTACTAAATGTCCTCTGCCTTGACTTAAGAACCAATAAAACCCTGGCTATAAACAAAAAAGTACGGAATTAGCTTAGCAACAACACTTTCTAGGCTTCCCTACCATGACACAGGAAGCCCTAACAGCGCACCGATTTTGTCGTCCGCCTGGCGACGGGCAACAGATAATAAGTAAAATAATATCAAGTATGACTAATGTAAATTAGTTAGTAAAGCCAGTTAATTTTATCTACGCATCTAAATTGGCTCTAGGGGCATTCTTCCTTATCATCGTGTGAGCAGTAAGGTCACAAACCCTAGTGTCAGTGTTAAAGAGCCGCCATAGACAAGGCTCATATAACCACCACTACCGTAGATAGCAGCTGACCTATAGCTTAACATGCCTTCTGAAGCACGAAGTCTTCTTGATTTTCGAACAATAATAAATATGTGGGGACATCTTCACACACGCCCATCTGATCCCAAACTAAGCAGAGCTTGTACTTACTATGGGTACCAAACAGCTGATATATAGGTACATTAAATAAATAGATAAATACATACTTATATAGATAAACAACAACCAGACACAAGGCAAACACGAGTGCTCATCACACGAATGGTTGCCCTTGGCGGGATTCGAACCCGCTACCCTGTGCGTCGGAGGCAGATACACTACCACCTGGGCTACGGAGCCATCACTTAATAATTTGATAGTTAATAATTTGATTTAGTCTGCAATGTCATAACACAACTGGGGAAAGTCTCATAAAACAGATTTTTCGTACCTGAAACCTCTTTTATGAGAGGCAAACAGTCGACCGTTTCGCCACGGAAGCTGTTTTCGGCCTTTGCCAATAAAACCCAAGAATGTAAGCGAACAACACTAGTATCTGGCTAACAAAATTACCCCAAATACTCTACAAATCCGAATTACTCTAGTTACGTATCACATGGCACAATAAATACAAACTACCTGCAATCCCTACTGCCGAACACGGGGCCCTCGAAATCGAGTGAATAACAAAAGTTCGAAAATGTTTGCTCGATTGTCCAAAAGTCGATAAACTAAACCCCGAAAGTTCGCTGTATCGATGTATCCAAATCTCCAATAAATTGAGCTCGAATCAACGCCAGCACGGAAGCTTATAATCTCGAAACATTAATTACCGTAAAAGATTTCTCTTTCCTGTCTGATACAAAATCTTCGAATTAGACATTAATCTTAGAATCCCTATCTTTTCATTATTTCGATTATCTGTTGTATTCTGTAAATCGATATTTTGATCGTTCGCGAAATTAAGTTTCGATGCCCATAACCTATAATGAAACAAAGAGTTGCTTTGCAAGGACTGACAGTTTTTTATTTTAAAGTACCTACAATACCTACAATTACAATTGTACATTCCATTGCCTAGATGGCGCTATCTGTAATGTTATTTTGTTAACCAAATAACATCGTTCTGGCATTAATTCGACCATCAGTCATTCGATTACGAATAGGGAACCCCCGAACAGGGTTGAACAAGCGAGAACAGGCTGAAGCAGGGTTGAACAGGTCGTAATGGGACGAACAGCACTGAACGAGAACGGTTATACCACAACATTCGTTTATGTTACGACTTACGTGAGGTGTAATGAGTGCGGATTGAGATGGAAGAGTGAGCGATTTTTTATTCTTCTTCTCATGAAACTTTCGCGATTCTTCTTTCTGTCATATTGATCGATGAAGACTAAACCAGTCCTATCCTAGAGACACAATTCAGGACTTGCATAGTGCAGGAAACGGGACAGTTAGGACAAGAACTAAAATTAAAAATATTTTATGTTCTAAGGCCTACTATACGATAAATGATTACTTAGATGATAAAAACGTCTGGTCAACTGTTGTTCCAAATCAGCGGAGTAGATTGTTATTATGACTTATGTATGTGATTCTATAAAATATTTAAAAGAAAAGTACAAAAGATACGATTTCTGTGGAGTTTCTTCTGGCCGTTCTTCTCCACAGAGGGCGTACACTGGTAGTGAACGTGCCATCCATGATAGCTTTGACGTCGAAAAATGATTTGTAAAAATCTTAATTCGAATAAAATATTTTTGAATTTGATTTTGAAGCAAGACAGTAGGTGCTGCGATTTGAACACATTCATTTACATAGGGTTTTTTTTTATATACTTGGCATTGTTAACATAATACTTTCGTTTGGCTTAAGATCCATCTCCACTCTGCGAAACAATCAAAAGAATCTGTATTTAACGGAACGAAAGAAATAATAGTTAACGCGTTATTTTTTCCTGCAACTTGCAGCCTACCCATAAAGGCTTGTCCACATCACATGAGTGTCAGATACACTACTCCTAACAATAGCAACAAAATGTAACGGGGCTGCCGCGGCCTACTTCCGCCTCTTCCGGTTCAAAATGGCGCCGGAACGAGAGCGGGAAACGTTTGAATAATTGATGGATCCAAACACCTTTTGTGCTTTTTGCACAGAAGCGGGTGAGTTCTGTTAGATACCGAGTTTTAGGTGTTACTTTTACTTTCAAAACTTTATAGAAAATGTATTTAAAACTAGATTTTGCAATGCTCTATTGCCCCGAAATATCCCGATCTTGATCAAGTCGAGCTTGAATTTCTTCCTCAATTTTATTGAAAAGCTGATGTTGTAGAATTTCAATAAATACAAAAAAAAAAGAAATTATAATAAAATAATTATAATAATGGTTTATTTTCCAAAATGTATTTTTTTATGTTTTTTTTATAATTATTTATGAACTCTGGCTCCCAACTAGGAATAAACCTGTATCTTGCGAAACAGTATTTAAAAATAATCTTATAAGCAAAAATATTAATTTTATGGACGTAATTTGTAAAAGTAATAATCTATAAAACATGAAGTGGTCAGTTGCTATTTGACACGAATAGCCTGTAAAAACAACAAACTTGAATTTATAATACGTATCTAGGTATAATTTGTTTGCCTCAAAACTAGGTCTTTATAAGAACAAAGCTAGCTAAATTATTATTATTATTTATTTATTCCTTAAACAATATTTTACATTGTGTTGGAAATACATGATGAGAACAATCAATCAATTAAATTAACACAAAAAAATATATATAATATATTTACATAAATTCTAGAACAGGTCCAAGCTAAAAGTTTTCTGATCCCTGGAGAATAGTTTTGGCGACCCGACAAATGGCCCCAGGGCGGTACGTTACTGAAACATTGCTGAACTTGGTGGTCTTCTTAACAAAGAATTCTACGAGAAATACCTATATATCTAAAAGTTGAAATGTAGCCAAGTCCCTTTGTGTCATTGGACCGGTGAGATACCTGTAAAGATAGGATCTGGAGATTCCAACCAATTAGCAAGTTCATCTGAAAAATTTGTTCCCTACCTAGATTTATGTTTACAATAAAGATTCCATTTCATTTCATTTATCAACGATTGTTTTGACTAACCACGCACAAGGCAAATATTATTTTCCAATTCGAACTTGGCGTATTCTTATTTTATTATTATAAAGAATAATATTCCAAACTGAGCGAGACGAAAAGGACGGCCGACTTTTATTTTTTATTATTTTATAAGAAATGTTTAAGCTTTTCATTTTGAAAAGACTAATGAAAATGGCAATGTATTTGCGTAAATTTTAGTATAATTTTTTTATGAATACACCTTCAGTTTCTCATTCATAATAAACAAATAAAACAGTTTAAAAATAAACTATCTAAGTTGTAAGTATAAATAGAGGTATTTTATTTATATAGGTATTTATACATGTATTTTATTTTATTAGCAAATTAATGTGTTTTGACTTGTTTGCTTTAATATTTGCACGCGTTAATTTTATAGGCCTCCCGACACAGGCGATAAGCCTTTTGGGAGACACTTGCCCCACTTTTCCAAAATAAGTGTTTTTTATATAATAAAGAAATATTTTATTTTATTTTATTTTATTATTATTTATTATAGGTAGAACATGCTGGTTTATTTTGTATGCTTTATCAACTGTGGAACTATACAGCATGAAATTTACATCGTTTTGTTCCCGCCGTGTAGTGATAGTACCCGTCAAACAGAACAACTTTTCACGAAAAAAAAAAATCCTGTGACAAAAAATTTTTGGTCTCTCCATACAAAATGGGTCGGTCGGAAGTCTCACTTTGTACGGAGAGACCAAAAATTTTTTTGTCGCAGGATTTTTTTTTTTTTAAAGATACCTAGTATTAGATTTTTGTCAGATCCCCAGGCACCTCGATCATCTCCGGGGATCCTAGATATCATTTCAGATACGCAGAAGGTTCAAGATTTTGCCTAGGTCACATTTTAGGTCCCCAGAGCTCTTTAAGGAAAAGGTCGATTTCATTTGGAACTAAACGTGGAATATTTAGTACGTTCGTAGCTCGGTAGCTGGGTACATTTCTTGTGTGAGACTTTTATTCTTTAAAATTACAAGTCTTTTTTAGGAATGTTTTTTGTTTTGGCTTACAGTAGACTTTGGAAATGAGAATTTAGAAAAGAAGTGGATAGAAATGTGCACAACAATTAAAAATTATTTATTCAAAATGTTCGCGCCCTATCTCGTAGGCACTGATTTTTCTATTTGAATTAATTTGTATTTGATTGTTTGTTTTGTTTGTTCTTTTGTATTTGTTTGTTTTTTGTTTGTTTATAGACGCTATTATTAAAAAATTGTGAAGGAGCAAGTCGAACCGCCGCCGCCACCTCCCAATCTCCTACGCTATCGACGACGACGCTCAAAATGGCCGACATGTCAACAATACAAATATTAATGATATTCAGCATTCCGCAAACATTCTTGAACCCTCTCATGGACCCTGCACATTCCGCCATGGTTAATGGGATCCGACACGGAACTTTCATAATAGTGATCTATACAGGGTCATAAAATACCTAGTGACACTATAGCATGCGGCTGCGCACGCATGGTTTTCATGGTTTCGATTTTCCTGCAGGAATAAGGTGTTTGTTTACTTTGGTAAGAAAACTGAAAATGCTCCGTTCCAAAAAACACTTTCGTATTTATAAGTACCTAGTGTTCTTCTTCTTTGCGTGTCGAAGACAGATTAAATCTTTCTGGCCCAGAACTTAGCCACTTGGACTGCACTATTTGTGGCGTCCGTTAAGTCCTGTTGCGAACAGGTGACAGGGCAGGCAAATAAATAAATATATGTAAGTAATAAAAGTATGAGCCGTGTGGTGACGGCAGAGTAGAATACATTTGTCACCAACCCCTACTCTTCCCGTGGGTGTCGTAAGAGGCGACTTAGGGACCACACATTGAACAGGGAACGGGCAGCAGCGCTCTCTGATACAGTAACCTTTTAATCTGCGATCTCCAACTCGCCTGCCAAGCGTGGAGATTATGGCAAAACCCTCCACTTGAGTGGAGGAGGCTCATAGTCCAGCAGTGAACTGTAGCGGGCCGTTGATGTTGATGATAGATAAACGTATGACGATATTTACTAGCAGTCTAATTCGTGCTGTACGAGCAATTGGACGAGTAGATAGCCGATTGCTATGTCATGGCCAAGGCCAGTAACACGGTTAGTCATAGTGTAATGTGTTCTGCAGCGACCTGAGAGAGTCTATATTTATTGAGAGTCGTAAACTCAAAAAGACGAAGGCTGAAATAAAAATAAAATTGGAATTAAATGGCGCCATAATCCTACTCAAATCTCCACAAATAGGGGATCGGACTACTGTTTTTTTAATTTTATAAATCCAAACTTCTTAGTTTCTTTTATCTAAAACTAAAAGAATTTTAGCTCTATCTTTAAAATATACCGAGTTATAAAGGTTTGAAATTCAAGATTAGACAGAGAGGCACATACCCACTTGTGACTTGTGTTAGTAACGCCATATAATCTCCATACAAAAATTCGTATTTGAAAGAGACAGACATATTGAAACTTTAAAAAATCACTGTAAAGTAGTTTTTTCAACCGATTCTATTTCTTTTTATCCCGAATCGTCTGCTACTAATCTATATTTTAAAAATAATTCATAAAATGTGATAAATTTAGGAACAGTCCGATCCCCTATTGTAAAGTACCTACCAAACTTGACACTGGCACAAAGTTAACCTAGTGCCATAAAAAAGAAATGTAAATAAAGAAAATTATTTATTGACAGTTCAGAATTCGGAACCGCTAACTATACCATTACTTATTTTGTGTTAATACAGCCTTGTACAGTATACCTTTTCATTGGCACGACCGTTATCAACGACAATACCTGAGGCCAACAAGTTTGTGTAATCCGAAGCAAGGAAAACGCTCTGGTCCATGATGTCATACAACAGACAGGTCCGTATTCAAATCGACCGAGTAAACTGTAAGAAGATTCGATGTTTTTTTTTATTATTTTGTTCCGCTTACACTAAGCCAGACAGCCCCGTTAAGGGTTCGAGCCTACACTGAATTAGGGAAAATCTTCGACCACACGAGCCTATAGAACGATTAGCTTTTTAATAAAAAGTTCATAATAGATGATAAGAGAAAATGTCAACCACACAACATAAATAATTTAAATAAGTTGAAGCAGTCCTCGAGCTAGATTAAATTATACGAATGAAGCTCGCACATACTAATGCGTTGTCTGGAGTTCAGACCTCGAAACTGAGAAAAATCGATTGCTAGAAAAATTCTTTGAAGTCCTATACTTTCTAAATAACATAAGCAAATAAAAGCTTTGAAATTGAAAAGATGCCTCATCAATCAGCCAATTGCAGTCCACTGCTGGATGTAGGCCTCCCCAAGGGCACGCCAAAGCGCACGGTCGCCCGCTTTCCTCATCCAGGTCATCAGTCCACCTGGCAGGGGGGCGTCCTACACTACGTTTCCCGAGACGTGGTCTCCATTCGAGAACCCGTCTGCTCCAATGATGAAAAATGAAAGAAAAAAGATTTCATAATAGCATACTACTGCGGTGGGTATTTGGTAGATTCGCTATTTTTCTCAACTCAACCATACATTAAAAAAACCTGCTCTACATCATTTTAATTTTATACATTTTTGCCAAAACTACAATAGTCTAGAAGAGTAACTGCCTAGCAAAGCCCGCTAAAACATAGCACCTAACTAATTTTGACAGAAGACGACGACGACAGACTGGCAGATGATGTCGCTGCTGTACATTGAAGCTTACTTTCGACGTTCTTACAAACCGAGTCATATAAAACATCATTGTACCGCGTATTCGAATGTGGTATGGTATAGTTTTGCTTCTTTGGAATTCACATGCTGCGCAGTTTTGCGGGACTTTTATTAGATTATAAGTTTTATAATGTCTTTAAGAAATTAATAATAAAAAAAAAATGGTGGGGTCAATTTTGAAGCGTAGTTACGTTTCTTGACTATAGAATAGATAATTCGTTGATTTTTATCTTTCCGACTTCCGACCATTTTCGGCGATGGCGACATTGGCTACCACTTCGACTACTCAAGCGGGCGCTGGTGCACTTGTAGATGATTTATGTAGCCGATCTTGACTATTCCAATAACAAGTAAAAGAGTGTGTTTAAAGAGAAAAAGAGCTGATCCCAAATGCCCGATGAAAAGCTCGAGCCTACCGTAAATTAGGGCGATAAGGCCCAGTGACACGCTGGTCCAGTGCGGAAGACTGCACAATCTTGATATTCACAAACTTCTACGCAGATGTACGTTTTACGAGACTGCGAGTTTATCCCTGAAGTGTCATCAACATCAACATCAACATCAACAGCTCATATACGTCCCCTCATATACGATTTAGAGCGATTAGGCCTTAGTTGACCTCGCTGGCCCAGTGCGGGTTGGTCGACTTCACTCACACACAACCTTTGAATTTCTTCGCAGGAGTGTGCAAGTTTCATCACGATGTTTTCCTTCACCGTAAGAGCGTCGAATAAATGTACCTACATCATTATTCGCTTCTCCTTATCCCATCATTTGGAGTCGGCGCAGTATGTTTTCTTCCTCCATTCATCCCTATCAGCCGTCATTTCAACACTCACATCCTTCCTGAACATATCATCTTTTACACAATCCATCCATCTTTTCTTTGGTCGTCCTCTCCCAACATATCCATCCACATTCAAATTCAATACTTTTTTCCCTACGTAACATTCATTTCTCCGCATTACATGTCCATACCAGGTAAGACGATTTCCTCTCATTTTATCTATCACTGGCGCAACTTTCAAACTTCCTCTTATATATTCATTCCTAATCTTGTCCACTCTTGTTACTCCACACATCCATCTCAGCATTCTCATTTCACTAGCATGAAGTCGTCTTTCATCCATCCCTTTGATGGCCCAACACTCCGATCCATACATGACGACAGGTCGTATAATTGTCTTATAAATTTTGCCTTTTAACTTAAGAGGCATTCGGGGGTCGCATGTTGTTCCCGTGACCTGCCGCCATTTCATCCATCCTGAGTTAATTATATGCTTTACATACCGGTCTATCTCGCCACCGAGGTACTTAAAGTCGGAACAGACCGGTAATGGAACCCCGTCAAGGGACAAGGCTACTAAGCTGGAAAGACCGCCAAAATCACAGAACAAGTACTCTGTTTTGGTTCTGCTGATTCTCCAGTTTCTGTTGCCATTTCACCAGTCTGTTCTGGACCTCGACTCCATCTTCACCGACAACAACAATGTCATCGGCAAACAGCATACACCAGGGTGCCTCTTCCTGTATGTCCGACGTCAACGCGTCCATTACAAGTAGGAAGAGGTAAGGACTTTGAGCCGACCCTTGGTGTAAGCCAACAGCCACACCGAACTCGTCACTAGTCCCGGCAGCTGACCGTACCCGTGTGTGGGATGTTCGATACATTGCACGAATTAACTCTACATACTTCCCAGGCACGCATTTTTCTTTCAAGGCCCACCGCAAAACCTCACGAGGAACACGATCGTATGCCTTCTCGAGGTTAACGAACACCATGTGCAGGTTTTTGTGCACCCGTCTGTATTTTTCGCATAATATGCGAAGTGTAAAAATGGCATCCCTCGTTCCTCGACCAGGCATAAATCCAAACTGGTTCTGGGTTATTTCACTCTCTTCTCGCATCCTTCTTTCAATTATTTTCTCCCAAACTTTCATGGTATGTGACATAAGCTTTATTTCTCTATAGTTATTGCATTCTTGTACATCACCCTCATTTTTAAAGATGGGTACCAGTAAACTGTTAACCCATTCATCAGGTATCGTCTCATCATGCAACAACTTAGAGAAGAATAAGGTCAGCCACACCCACCCATCCGCACCTAATAACTTCCATACTTCAACTGGTATTCCGTCAGGTCCAACCGCACCTACGTACCTACATATGAATTCGAAATTCTAAAACACATTGGTACGTGGTGGGGGTCGAATCCGCGTCTCCCGGAGGGGAGGCGGCGGCCCTAGCCACTAGACCACCGACGCTCTCATGAAGTACCTGCCTAGACAATCTAGCAGTCAGGTTCAGGCCCTTACTAATAGACCGAACTTAAGACCGTCTGTCTGTCTGAAGGTCGCGTGTGAAAATCAATAGGCTAGTCCGAGCCGCGTGACGTCACGCCCATTCAACTCGTCTGCCTGTCAAATGGCCAAATAACTTACATTGTTTGTTATTGACAGAGATAAGAGAGAATTTGTATCATAAAGTTAATACTTCTAAAGACAAATAAGAATGAATACAAAATAAAACTACTCGTCTCAAAAAAGTTCTTTGTTTTGCCTTTGTTAGGGAAATACAATACAAATATTGTTTATTGACACTAAATAGATACAAAGGAAAGCGGACCGGGAAAACGCTAGGACGAAGAAGAAAACACTAAACAGATACAAAAAAAAAACAAAAACAACATATGTACATTTGTTTTTAAAGGGTAGTTAGGCCAGGCTCTATACAAAAATCTTCAAAGCCCTTCATTAAACAACAAGAAAATAAGAGCAAAAGAATTGACTACGAAAAAATTCATAAATTTTAGTCTACGTGTACTAAAAGACTCTAAAATAAAACAATCAGACAGACAAGACAGCGAGTTAAAAAGGACGTATTCCATCAATCAATCAGCCTATTGCAGTCCACTGCTGGACTTAGACCTCCCCAAGGGCACGCCAAAGCGCACGATCACCCGCTTTCCTCATCCAGCCACCACCAGCGACCTTCCTCAGGTCATTAGCAACATCAACGGCCCGTTACAGTCCACTGCTGGACTATGAGCCTCCTCCACTTAAGTGTTTGGTTTTGCCATAATCTTCACGCTTGGTAGGCGGGTTGGAGATCGCAGATTAAAAGGTTACTGTATCAGAGAGCGCTGCTGCCCGTTCCCTGTTCAATGTGTAGTCCCTAAGTCGCCTCTTACGACACCCACGGGGAGAGTAGGGGTTGGTGACAAATGTATTCTACTCTGCCGTCACCACACGGCGACGTGCGACGGCAGAGTAGAATACTATTATTAGTCCACCTGGCAGTATTAAAATAATAAAATTATAGTTTTTAAAATCTATTTATTTTTCAATATCACTCCGTAATAAAGCCATTAGCCAAATAATACTTACTTACATCAAACAAATGGAATTACTTCATTTATTTTTGTGTATGTATAAAAAATGGACCAAGGCTAGTTACAGAGATTGCCCTAACTATATACTTGAAATACTACCTGTATATACGGAAGACGGAGTATGTACGAGCAGGTAGGTATACACACGAGATAATAAAACGCTGCGGTTATTACGAAATGGTCAGCCCAGATCAAATATAAAAATGTTTCCAGATTTCATTAAAAGTTAAGTTTTTCATTAATCACACTTGATTGATTGATTGATTGATTGATTGATATATACTTTATTGCACCAAAAAAGGATGTACAAAGGCGAACCTAATGCTATATAGCATACAGTTGTATACACCTGTCAGTTGTCAGTCAATTCTGTTTTGACAAATATAAAAATATGACCTTTGATATATTTTTTTAAATTATCTGAAACCCTGTTGCATGATAAACTTACTGTCTCACAATTACGCGTACAATAAAAAACAATGTCTAGCCAAGAAGAACGCAATTATCTTCTGATTGATTGTCAGAACAATACACAATTAATAGACAAAAATAACAGGTTTTATTGTTTATACTACGATTTTTATAAAGATGTACCAAAGTGACAGATGCAAACGGATTATTTTTCTTTTAATGTTGCCACCTAAAGAAAAAATAGTGTTGTTAATGATTCAATTCAAGTTATTCATTGTATCGATATGACTTGAGTCATTGATTTTTTTTTTTAATAGCACTAATTGTACTTTGTGCCAGTGTCGAGTTATAAAAGGTAAGGAAACTATTATCGCGTATACGAAAAAAATAAGTCGGGTTAATTTTACTGTTGGGCGTACAAAATTACTCAGGTCAATTATTTGAAAAAGTTTGAATGTTTGTTGCGATATCTATTAGAGCGGTACCTCTCTCTTAGTCACCCCACCCTTACCCTATGCGAGAAAGAGAGCCACCGCTCGCTCAGCGCTTAAGATACGTGCCGTTACCTATACGTCATCGCAACCAGAGTCGCGCGCGTCATTCGTCTCCCTACTTCGCTCGCGATCGGTTGCACGAATATTTTCTCAGTTTTGCCCACGCTTGTTTCTGTTGTTATTTTCTGTTAAGTTTCCGTTGTTTCTTCCTTGTTACGTTATTCATTTGTTTGTTAAGTTTGTGCCTGCTTGTTGTTATTGTTGTTAAAACTCCACGCCATTTTTCTGACAAACCAAAACATGAAAGTATTTTGCACTAATAAAACTGCAATCTATAACAACAATAAAAACTGTAATTAACTAAGCATGCAAATAAGAACTTTATGTTTAAATATAAAAAAAATAGGTAATAGGTAATCGAAACTCTAGTGATTGTAACTTGTTCAACAACAATCAAGTTCAATGAGCAAATTGATTCAATCACAAAATTTAACTATGGATCACTCAGGTACAACACTATTTTTAATTTGCGCAAAAGTGGCAACACTCTAAATGTCACTTTAGTACGTCTTTAAAAAAATCCGAGTATAGGTTAATTAAATTAGTCTCCAAGTCATTTGACGAAAATACGCATTATACTTTGAACTCGTAGTTTTGTAAAACGTGCCGTTGTTCGACGTTAGAAACTAGGGCGCGTGCACACGCACGTTTTCCGCTCGCGTGCGTTCGCTCGTGTGCCCGCCGCCGCCTCACATTATTATTAATATTAGGATGTTGCACAATGCCAACGCCAATAGAAACGTAAGTCTATATGGTAACTATGCTAATTTGGGGAAAACTTCAGTTTGTTAGAATAGAAGTTACTTAAAAGTGTTGAAGTGTGTTGGCAAAGTAAATACACAAACGAATAATTAACAAAACATGTCCAGCAAATTATACTAAATTATGGTTAATAATGCAAAATAGTGTCTAGCCAATTTTTACGCAACAGAAAAGATGGTGATTTTTATGCAAAGTAGGCCAAACAAAATTCAAAAAGTTTATTTTTGCACAATGTTGTTATAAACAAAAAAATGTTGACAAAGGTTACTTTTAAAAAAATATTCCGACGGGAATAATATAGTATAACGTGGATAAAGCCATGGGCGGAAAACTAGATATTTCCGTCACATAATTCCGCTACAAACCCGCTCCACTTCGATATATTTTCTGTACATCTCACAAATGAGCCACGTATTCTACGATTTCTCGTTACAAATCAATAACACTTATCGTTTGTGTTTGCTGACTAGCGGATGACAGACAGAAACACTAGCATCAACTCGTCATTTCCACTTATGAAGTGAATTGGTGGAACTAGTGCCACATAACGAAGTAGTAGCGTGGTAGTGTGGGACGCCCCCCTGCCAGGTGGACTGATGACCTGAGGAAGGTCGCTGGTGGTGGCTGGTTGAGGAAAGCGGGTGATCGCGCGCTTTGGCCATGTTCATTATATCAATATCACACACACGGAGTGTCGGCGGTGGTCTAGTGGCTACGGCCGCTGCCTCCCGTCCAGGTCTCAAGTGTCCAATATTACATCTCCGTATAAACCGCAACTTTCCCGTTTTCATTTACTCCAGCCACTTAATGTGTGAACTTCACAAACTTGCGGCATATCGTAATAACTTAGCAAATGTGTTAAGTAGGCACTTAACTCTAATGCTAGATTTACCTTACGTATGTACAGTCAGGTACATAAGCGTGGTCGTATAACGAACTCTACGATAAAAATCTTTTTAAAAATATAATATTTTTCCTTTTTGTACAATCCCGTACACTTTATCTAAAATAGCAAAGACCTATTAGAAGAAATATGATGATCCCACCTGACAGTACAAGAACATCGATATCAAAGAAGGCATAAACATATTTAGTGGATTTAATTAATGCTCTTTATTTTTAGACACGTCACATAATCTGCACATAGAAAGTTAATAAAATCTTTCAAAAATGATGCTTCAAATAAATAAAAATAACCATATTGTTGATTTGTGACATAGCGGTCGGAGCGTTCTACCTCTGATTAGGAGGTATAGGGTTCGAATCTTGGAAATTATATAGTGAAAAAAGAACTCTTTTTTAGACTGTTATATATTACGCCGTGTGGTGACGGCAGAGTAGAATACATTTGTCACCAACCCCTACTCTTCCCGTGGGTGTCGTAAGAGGCGACTAAGGGACTACACATTGAACAGGGAACGGGCAGCTGCGCTCTCTGATACAGTAACCTTTTAATCTGCGATCTCCAACCCGCCTGCCATGCGTGGAGACTATGGCAAAACCAAACACTTAAGTGGAGGAGGCTTATAGTCCAGCAGTGGACTGTAACGGGCCGTTGATGTTGATGTTGTGATCCGTAATTGAATCTCCGCTAATAAAATGAAAAATAAGCTCCAAAACATTTGATTACTTAGCAATTACGAGTCACAGTACTCTATTAGATGTCTTTTTCTCCCTTAGCCAACCCTAAAATTTCCATTCACAATCCCTATAAAAAGCCCCAATCACAACAGTCATTAATTTTGCCTTAACTAGCCGATTCAAAGCAGAGCTTCAGGGGTCGTGAACTTTTTTGAGTAGGTAGTAAAGGAAATTACTAAGCAGGGCGATGACGACGCGTTGACGGTAATTTTCTGTGATGATCACACAATTTTGCAAGTTTTTGTGCGAGTTGATGATAGTTCAGAAATAGTGTGGAGTGACGCCGTTGAAAGGTTTGTGACCTTTGATTAGGCTGAATGTAGAAAAACGTATTCTCACAATGTTGAACGCCATTCATCATTACATTATTAACATGCCTTTGTCGGGTTGTAATCTGAGAATAAACTTTCAGTTAGAGGTTTTTATTTGAAGCTTTTGTTCAGAATACAAAAAAAAATTGTCAACTGTTCAACAACAATAATTCGTCTAATATGAAATAGTAGATTGTTAACCAAGGGGTGAAAGCGATCAATTACACCCGAAGTATTTTAGCGCACGAGCGTAGCGAGCCCCACACATCACTACGGCCTCCACGGACAATAGTCACGATTCACACGGTCACGCTCTAAACCTTCATTTAAGTTCGTCAGGCCTTTTCATCTTTTAAAGATTAAAAAGGGACAGGAGTGGCCATCCTAATATGCCCAAAAAAAAATCCAAAAAAAGAAAGCAATGCAATGCTGTCAAATATCGAATTTGAACCTTATAGACGCGTTGACTGCACAATTTTAGAGAGCATGTAAAACAACCGACTTAAAAATCTCTTAATCTGACAGCTATGCCCTTATTTTAGGTTATCATTCATTCAAAATAATATCATTCGTTCGTCTGAATTTATCACCTCTCTTTCATTGGTCATAAAAACGAAAAGGATAGCTGGATTTTAAAATTAGAATTAGAAGATGACTTCCCGAATCGAGGTCAATAGCAGACAGAAAACAAAGCTTATTTACAAATATTTATATTTTATTAGCTACGGAAAGGCTGAAGATGTGAAAGGATGTGGGTTCAAACCCCGCTGGAAGGATTTCTTTTTTGATTGTTTTCTATGATCCAAAATATACAAATATTGGACTAATAAAATGAAATTTGTATCTTTTGCAATAGATAACAAACAAGATAGAATTTGATGTTAATACTCACTGTCCCGTTTGTTGAGTCCCATGGTTACGTCACTAGTGTTCATCCGATGCACATCATGCAACACTAGTGCGGGGCCGCTCTCACTTTCCACCACTTTTCACTTTTAGCACTATGCTGAAGGCGTTTTGCACTAAAGCGTCGTTCACACGGGAGGTAGACTTCAAATTTTTAATGATTGTTTTTCCTTGACTGTTGATTATTGAATAAAAGGTTATGTTATTGATTGAAATCCCTCATTTTATTGTTACTACGTATATGTCTCTAGTAATTAGTATTGATATACACACATCAAAAAAAGTTTGTAATCACTAGCATAAGCTACTATTTTTTTTATATTTAACTTTATCAAGAAAAATTCTAACATGTGTGTTTTCTTTAAATAGAAATGCCGTTTGAATTTAGAAATTAAAACTATTTTTATGTTTTATTCACAAAAATTGAGTAATTAATCGTAATGTAATTGTAACAGGATTTTTTTCAAAGTGATCGCAAACTTTTTTTCATTTGTGTATTTAATTGGAGAACTTAATAGTCCTAAGTTACGTAACTTATCGTAGCCAAAGCTACAGAGACACAAGGAATTGTTTTAAGAACGACATTTCTGACATATAAATACTGCCCTAATTTATCCTTTAACATTAAACACACACACCGTCCCGGCTACTATCTAATCGTTACACGAGCCAAGTCAGTGGCCTTTGGCGACTCTATAACACTGACACCAGGGTTTGTGAGGTCGGTCGTCGACCTTACAACCCACACGATGATGATGATGAACACACACAAGGTAATAATTAACATTATACAGTAATGAAGAAGAGAACAAAAATAAATGTTGATTACGGCGGCAATTTCTTTCAGAAATTTCTTTTAGTAACTCAAGATAACCATTAAAGACCAAAAATGCTAACATGTAACGAAACTGTAGACTAGCCCTAAGTTTAGGTCTTTCGCACGAGTGTGCCTGGGAACCTCCATGAATACGGACCGCATTATGCAACTATGAAAGCTTCCTTTTTAGCACATTTACTCACACTCAACTGTAGAACATTAGGTGACGTTTTTAGCACTTTCATTACAGTTCAAAAAGCGAAAATCTGTATTTGGTGTGTTAATTTTTGAACAATGTGTCTTGATTTTTGTGAAAGGAACTACTAAATTTTGGAATTAATCATTATATAATAATTGTTTAAGGTTATTCGGGGTAGGCTCGAGCCCCTCAGTGGGGACGTACAGGTATATGAGCTGTTGATGTTGTTGCTGTTGATGATAATGAAGAATTTTTCAATTTTCTACTTGGTTGAGTCTACCTTATCTGTCCGCGCTCGGCTATGTTCGCGTTGTATAAGATTTTCCCGTGGGAAAATGACTTTTTCCCGTAAAAAGTTTTCTAATCCGGGGTACAAACTATCTCCCTTCAAAACTTCATCCAAATCCGTCCAGTACTTAGGCGTGAAGGCGGAACAAACATCCAAATATCACATAACATACACATACACACAATTATTAATTCAAATATTAATTATCACATTTATAATATTAGTGTGATGTGATATGATTTTTATGCATAAAGGATTAACCGTTACATTGTTAGTAAATTGTGCATATTTATTTATTGCAAATACACAGATACATACAACAGTGAATGAGCGAGAAAAATATTGTGTCTTTAGAATCTAATACAGGGGTGGCCAACTTGGTTGGACCCAAGATCTACTGTTCACTGACGACACCCTGTCACCATCAACGGGCCGTTACAGTCCGCTGCTGGACTATGAGCCTCCTCCACTTAAGTGTTTGGTTTTGCCATAATCTCCACGCTTGGCAGGCGGGTTGGAGATAGCAGATTAAAAGGTTACTGTATCAGAGTATTAAAAGGTTACTGTATCAGAGTAGACAAATGTATTCTACTCTGCCGTCACCACACGGCTAATCACGACACCCTGTGCGACGTACAAATTACATACTTCTTGAAATTTTAAATGAAACAGCATAGTTCAGTACAGAATTATGTAGTATTTTTTATTTTATACAACTGAAAATGATTCTTAGTAACTACTTATTTATATTAGTGTGAGAAATGCGTTTGAGATTGCATCGCTAGATTAGCAAAATCAGTTTTGTAGTTGGAACGTCTGTCAATTTAACTAGAATTTAACATACTTAATTAATACATACATACATACGAGGGCTGATTGATAAGTTTCCGAAACGACAAAGAAAAACTTTAAAAATCTATTTAAAATAAATTTATTTCTCAACGTAGTTTCCTTCTACCTCGATGCATTTAGTCCAGCGCTTGTCCAATGCCGTTACACCAGTTTGATAAAATGTTTTCTCCAACCCCTCAAAATACTCGTCCACGGCAACAATGACTTCTTCATTTGATGAAAATCTCTGGCCACCTAACCATTTCTTCAGGTTTGGGAATAAGTGGAAGTCACACGGGGCCAGATCCGGGGAATAGGGTGGATGCGGTAGCAATTCGAACCGCAATTCATGCAGTTTGGCGACTGCAACCATTGACGTGTGTGCAGGTGCGTTGTCATGGTGGAACAAAACTTTTTTCTTGGCCAAATGTGGTCGTTTTTTCTGGATTTCTTCACTTAACTTTTGCAGCAAGCTTGCGTAGTACTCTCCATTTATTGTTTTTCCTTTTTGCAGATAATCCACTAAAATAATCCCTCGAGCATCCCAAAAAACAGTCGCCATCACTTTGCCGGCCGACAAAACCGTTTTTGCTTTCTTCGGCGCAGGTCTTCCGCTCTCAGTCCACTGCTTAGATTGTTCTTTTGTCTCGGGAGTATAATGATGTATCCAGGTTTCATCGACTGTTACATAACGCCGCGAAAACTCGTTAGGATCTCGGTTAAACAGCGCCAAACACTTCGATGAATCGTCCACTCGACGTTGCTTTTGGTCAACAGTGAGCAAACGCGGCACCCATCGCGCGCGAAGCTTTTTCATTCCCAAATGTTGGTGCAAAATATTAAAAACGCGTTCAGATGAAATGCTCACCATCTCTGCTATCTCTCGCAACTTCAAGCGCCGATCATTCAATACAATTTTGTGATTTTTTTTTATCATGTCCGGATTCGTGACTTCATTTGGACGGCCAGACCTGTGGGCGTCTTCGCAGCTCTGTCTTCCACGTTTAAAATCAGTTACCCAGGTGTGAATTGTACTCAATGCAGGAGCAGAATTACCTAAAACACTGTCTAGCTTGGTTTTAATCTGGGTTGCTGTTTTCTGTTTTAAAACGTAAAACTTTATCACCGCACGAATTTCGTTTCTTTCCATTGTTAAGAAAATTTACGACAGAGAAAGTTCTACGTCCTATCATACAAATTCCACCAGTTCGATTAAATTTAAATTTGGCGTTCTATTTTCAAAAAGATGCCAAAATATTATGTAATATTTTTTTTTTGCGTATCATTTTTTTAAGTTCGTCGTTTCGGCCAGTTATCAATCAGCCCAGGTATATGCCAATAGACTACATAAATACATTTATATATGTCTACCCAAATATAATAAACATATACCTACTCATTATGTATAAATACTACAATATACTTACATAAACATAAATAACTTATGATAACTGAGAGATGAAGTGCTCTTTTACTCTTATTTTAAAAGAGTGGATAGTTGGGCTGCTTTGAATAATCATAGGCAGCTTGTTCCACAGCTTGGCTGCTCGCACCGAAAAGGAATTGAGAAGGAATTTGGTGTTCGCTCTAGGAAGCACCAGCATCATTATATTTTTCGCCTTGCCTTGATCGACTTGACTAATAGTCGCGATCGAACGGTTGGCCATCCCATTAGATTCTAATACAAACAACACTCACACATACACAAAGCTCATTTCTCGATATGTCAACTGTAGTCTGAATTTAATCGACTGATATTTAATTAGTTACCTGCGTACGAGCGTACACTGGTAGTGAACATGCCATCCATGATAGCTTTAACGTCGAAAAATGTTTTGTAAAATAAAAATCTTAATTCGAATAAAAAGTTTGGACTTTGACTTTGAATTTTATTTTAATTAATGTCATTAACATAGACCGGAATAAAACCGTTTAAGTCCAACGGACTTTGTACGGTTTTGTTGGTAAGTTGGATTTTAGGTCTGCGTCTGCTATATTCATCATCATCATCATCATCAACAGCTCATATACGTCCCCACCGAGGGGCTCGAGCCTACCCTGAATTAGGGCGATTAGGCCTTAGTCGACCACGCTGGTCCAGTGCGGGTTGGTCGAGTTCACACACAACCTTTGAATTTCTTCGCAGGAGTGTGCAGGTTTCATCACGATGTTTTCCTTCGCCGTAAGAGCGTCGAATAAACGTACATATGAATACGAAATACGAAAACACATTGGTACGTGGTGGCGATCGAACTCGAGTCTCCAGGACGGGAGGCAGCCCTAACCACTAGACCACCGACGCTCCTATAAGGAATTATTTACCGGAAATACTCAGTTTCGAGTATTTGTGAACTGTTTATTCTCCTCTAAGCTTTGCTATACATTAGTGTATGGTATAGTTGAGTCATCCTCAGTAATTAACGTTGTTTTTTTTAATCTACGGTCATTTTCGACTTCCTCGGTTGCGGAAGAGATCTAAGCCATTAGTATACCATTGCTATAGTAAATAATAACTTAGTGGCCAGGGTCGTATTTAGAAATACTCTATGAAAACAAACACTTGGATATTCATCCAACTGAATTAAATTATTGAATAAAGTATTCAAATACAGAATATATAGTTATAGTTGAGTTACTGTAGCATGAACTCTGACAGATTAAAATTTTTAAAGCTTTTTAACATTATTTCGTTTATTTATTTATTCATTAAGTAAAATTGCATACTGTTTAATGATAAAATAAGAGGTGAAGTTACTTTACTTTTATTTATTAGCTATTATGGTTTTTAAACTGAATATTATAAAAAAAGTTGTTAACGTCGTATGAAGAATTTTGAAGCTGTCAGAACTCATCCTATAATAACCCAACTATAGTTGCATTTTTTAACTTCAAGACATTTTAAAATATTCTTACTCTACTTTAAATTTGGCCTCTATATCCAACAACAATAGACTGACAAAAGAAAACTTTGAGGGCACAACAATCTACTTTTTGATGCAACACAAGATTAGTTTGTTAGATGTTCTTTTGGCTTTCTTCGTTAAGGCGAAGTGGTTTATTTACTAGATAGTCTTCTAACTTTTTTTCACTATCATTTTGGTCACCCATCCTCAACCCACCCAACCTCAACCTACCCAACATCAACCCACTCAACCTCAACCCACCCATCCAATAAAGACAAATGTAAGTAAATGTAGACTAGATAAGTCATCAAGTAGAATAAATATTATGTGGCAGGACTCCCGATAAATCCCGGAGCCCTCTCTACCCCAAAACAAGAGTAAGGAAATAAAAAAAAAAGGATAATCCAAGTACTGAAGATAATATCTTCGCCCTGTGGTGAAAGATAAACGGAGGTAAGAAAAAAAAACCCACCCATCCTCAGCCCACTCAACCTCAAATCGCCTAAGACCGTCCCTGTGTCGCGAAGTAACGCACGTCCCCACAATGTCGAAAGTCATTGCGTCACGTTTCGTCACGTCTGTACCACTGTACCATAGTTGCCTGCAGCCTGTTGACCAATACTGCATTAGCATTCAATTATGACGGACGGGACACGCTTGAGGTGCGTACGCGCAGCGACCTGTGACTGCGAATGTAGGGTTTTTGTGCGTTCGGTACTCCAATGACGTTTCGGGTCCACGTTTTGTTTGGATCTCATGAAATACCGCCTTTTTAAAATTAATTATTACCGACTTATAATAAATCAGAGCTGTTAAAGTTTGATTTTAAAAACAACAATTTACTTTTATAAAGTTGTCAAAGTCAAAATTATTTATTTCCATATGATGTTATTACATCACTTAGATCCATCATTACATTAAAAACAACAATTTACTTTTTCAAAGTTAACAAAACATTTTTCGGAGAGCGTCGGTGATCTAGTGGCTAGGGCCGCTGCCTCCCGTCCGGGAGACGCGGGTTCGATCCCCACCACGTACCGATGTGATTTCGAATTCATGAACGTTTATTCGACGCTCTTACGGTGAAGGAAACATCGTGATGAAACCTGCACACCCCTTGCGAAGAAATTCAAAGGTTGTGTTTAAAGTCAACCAACTCGCACTGGGCCAGCGTGGTCGACTAAGGCCTAATCTCCCTAATTCAGAGTAGACTTGAGCCCCTCGGTGTGGACGTATATGAGCTGTTGATGGTTCTTTAATACTTATTTCAAAGAGTCACACTTTTATCTATAAAGGAGTGAGCAGAGTTATTTCTAAAGGTTAATTTTGACATAAAAATATTGAAATTATAGGTAATATTGTATACAACGTGTTACAAATAATACCAAAAAAAAGAATATTCTTCATCACAGCTATTTAATCAAAATTTTCCCATCTCTAGTGTCATTTGACATCTAAAATATAGACTATCTATTCTCAGAACGGACAAGTATTTGTACACCATTCGTGCCTATAATTTTAAAGAGATGTATTTGAATCAATTTATGTTAGAAAACATTTTCTTTTTTGCCTTAATTATCTTGTTTACGTATTTACAAACATAAATATTATTTTGAAATATTTAGTTCATCATTTCATTAATTTATTATTTCATTACAATTATTTAACAAAGCTTTTTTTATTTGTGGTTTTTTCATTTTGAAATTAATTGTTCTAATGTGAATGTTATGGTACAAGTAGTACGTAAACATTTTTAACCATAGCGGTAAAAATAGGCACATTGACCTAAAATTACATATTTGGTCCGAATATTCTTTGACACAGCTGATCACTAGAGATGGGAAAACTTTAATTAAATGCCTTTGATAAAAATATTCTTTTTTTGGTATTTTTTGTAACACGTTTTATGATTTTCGTAGTTGTTTACTGGATTATAGCTCTCTTTGTTTATGTAAACTTAAATTTAAATTAAGCAACTAAGAAAGACAATTGTTTTCTGATGCTAATCTTGCTTGCATGCTGTGGCTGCCTTAACATGTAGTGCATTTAGTTCTAGTTTAATGTATGTTTGACGTAGATAATAATTATCTAAAAATAAAAAATTAAGACATTTTCAATTTCAAAATAGATATAAACAAATATGCCCTGAATCAAATAAACGAGTTTGTAAAACTTAAAACATCAGTAGATAGTCAAGTTGTTGTTTTATTCACCAAACAATATTATTGACGTGATTTTATGACATGGTTTTGTAAAAATTCACTTTAAATAATAATAATAATTTATTTGATTCTCCACATATAGTCTTATAAATATACATTGCGAGAGGGAGGACTTGTGGAGACTGGTGCCTGAAATAGGCAAGGCCTGTGCTTCAGGGAAAATAAAGAAGAAGACATATGCGCCGGAGCAAGGCTTTCTATGGACAGGCTACTTCTTTTTACCACGGTAAAATCTGACTCTTAGTGTAGCCACGGGCAGGTAGCACATTACAATACCTATAAGCAGTATCTACTGGACATGACAGAACAGGGGATCGGACTGTTCACCATATTTTATAAATTTATTTGTTTGTTTATTTATTTGCGGAAAACATACAGCTTACATGACACATAAGACAATAACATTTGAAACATTACATTAGCCAATTAAGTTTCCACTAATTATTGATACAAGACATTGGGTAAAAACAATGGAGGTTACAAGATGAAATTATAAAAATTTAGAAGAATTTTAATCGATATACTACTACTTGATTTGTTTGATGGTGGAAACAAATTTAGAAAACTTAAGATGGAAGATATCAACATCTTTGAGTTTAGTGTTATAAGAATAGCATGCTCGTTGGATGAAGCGGTTTTTAGCGTAGTTGGTACGCGAACGCGGCAATGCGAAGGTTGCTCGAGTTGATAGACGAAGGTTGGCTCTTGGACAGTTAAGAGAGACCATGCTGAGGAGGTAAGGAGATTCAACTAAGTATTAGGTCCTTACATATGAAATTGGCGTTTTGTATGGGAGGAACAAAAAGTCGAAAAATTTTTATATAGTATATTTATTTAATCAAAGTATGAGCCATTGTAATCTATGCACTTTTGCCATCTCATAGGTAGTTCATTGATCCCTTTACTAAAAAAACCATTCGGACGGGAATCAATAAAATCTTTGAAGGCGATTTGGACTGCCCCATCTGAGTTGAATTTTTTCCCTTGCAAGAAGTTATCCAAATTTCGAAAAAAATGGTAATCTGTTGGAGCAAGGTCCGGGGAGTACGGTGGATGCCTTAGACATTCCAATTGAAGCTCTTCTAATTTGCTAGCCGTCTGTTGTGCAGTGTGTGGTCTAGCGTTGTCGTGAAGCAGCAGTGGCGTAGAGCGATTGACCAGCCTCGGTTGTTTACCAGCTAGCTTTTCCATCATGGTTTGCAATTGCTGACAATAGTCATCTGCCGTAATCGTCTGGCCAGATTTGAGAAAACTGTAATGAACGACACCGGCGCTAGTCCACCAAACGCTTACAAGTAACTTTTTATTGGTCAATTTTCGCTTGGAGCAGGCTTTGGCTGGCTTGCCAGGGTCCAGCCATTGCGATGAGCGCTTCCGATTATCGTAGAGAATCCACTTTTCATCACAGGTAATGATTCGATTTAAAATCCCTTCGTTATTGTGCCGGTCAAGTAATGTAACGCAGCAGTTGACGCGCGTTTGCCGGTTTGCTTCACTCAATTCGTGAGGAACCCACCTTTCAAGTTTTTTAATCTTCCCAATTTGCTTCAAGTGGATTAAAACAGTTTTATCACTAACACCGAAGCCTGCAGCTAACTCGGACGTGGTTTGCGATGGATCCGCTTCCACAATAGCCTTCAATGCTTCATTATCAACTTGGGTCTCCGGCCGTCCACGGGGCTTGTTTTGTAGGTCGAAATTTTCAGAACGAAAACGTTGGAACCAAAAACGCACTGTGTTTTCTTTTGCGACACAACCGCCATACACATCATTAACCCTTCGAGCCGTTTCCGCAGCACTGGTGCCACGGTGGAACTCGTACTCGTAAATAACGCGATATTTCAAATTTTCCATTTTGTAAATCGAGCGATGCAAACAGAAAAAAGATAAGTAAAAAAACAAATGAATGACGGTTTACGAAACACAACTACATGTGGAAATAGCTGTATAAATTTGAATTTCGAATTCCTAACCAAATAGGAGAAATTTGTGATCAAAGTGGCCAGTACGACAAAACGCCAATTTCATATGTAAGGACCTAATATTTACCATATTTTTATTAATTATTTTTAAAATATAGATTAGTAGCAGACGATTCGCGAAGAAAAAAACAGAATCGGTTGAAAAACTAATTTACAGTGATTTTTTAAATTTCAATATGTCTGTCTCTTTCAAAAACGATTTTTTGTATGGAGATTATATGGCGTTACTAACAAATGACTTCACAAGTGGGTATGTGCCTCTCTGTCTAATCTTGAATTTCAAACCTTTATAACTCGGTCAATTTAAAAGATAGAGCAGACATTCTTTTAGTGTTCGATAGCAGAAACTAACAAGTTTGGATTTATAAAATAAAAATAAAGTAGTGCGATCCCCTATAACTAATGCAAATTAACTACTCGTCTTAAAATGCTTCCTTTCCTGTCATAGATACTACTGAACAGTAGAGTACGTTGTAAATCGCGTTTTCCGATCAATTGTGTGTTATTAACTTATTAAAAAACGAGGTCGTTTAGTTACGCGCTTTGTAGTTTATTTCCTTTGTTATTCATAAAAAAATACAATTAGTTTTATAGTTCGTATATGCCATCATACTACAGATGAACGTACAGTTTATTAATTTTTTTTTTTGAACCATTTATTGTACACAATAGATAGCAAAAATACAATTACATTTGAAAAAAAAACGACACAAAAGGCCTGCTTTGCTTATTTCTAAAGAAATATCTTCCAGCATACCCATTATTTTGTAAATCATAAAACGATTTTTGTAATCCAAATTTAAATAAATGCTTAGGTTATTTGTTCTTTATACCATAGTTTCCGCAGGCCTAGTGCGGATTAGGCGAATTTACAGACAAACTATAAAACTTATTCTCAGGCTAATGCGATCTGATCACAGATACAGAAGGGTCTGCCATCGCCACCAGCGAGTACCAATTCAAAATACATGGTTCGTATTGTGGTTCAACTAATGATATTATATTGGGTTCAACAGCCTTCGTGGTCCAGCAGTCACAAGTTCAGAACATTCGGCACTGTCAAAGTTGCTGTCAAACGAACGCCGCCGTAAGACTGACCCAATTTGTAAAGGACAATTACAGGCTAAATCATCAAAATAATGTACAGTATCCCCACCACGTACCAATGTGTTTTCGAATTTCGAATTCATAATATGAATATGAATAACGTAAAAGCGTCGAATAAACGTACATCTTATGTATGTTTACTCGACGCTCTTACGGTGAAGGAAAACATCGTGATGAAACCTGCACTGCACACTCCTGCGAAGAAATTAAAAGGTTGTGTGTGAAGTCGACCAACCCGCACTGGGCCAGCGTGGTCGACTAAGGCCTAATCGCTCTAATTCAGGGTAGGCTCGAGCCCTTCGGTGGAGACGTATATGAGCTGTTGATGGTAGTCGTTACAAACATTTGCGAGGTCGTTCATCGACCTTAACCAACTTGATATGCTGATGATGTGGTTGGACTTCAAACTCAATACCTCCCGGTCCAAAAACAACTACCCCAGCACACCACCGCCAAATGAGCAAGGAATTATGCTCATTTCTTAAAGGTAAAAAGATGGGCTCAAATCAGACAAAATTATCTTTGCCTTTGCTCTAGATACAAGACAGTTATAAGTGTAACTTTACTGAAGAGGGTACAGAAACATCGCATGAATATGCTGGCATTATATATTTGCTTGGCTAAGTATAGTTTAGAGATGCCCAGGCCCAGGCTAAGAAAGGCCAGTGAGTCGACTCACTCACGAACCAGTGAGACTCAAGTTGCATCATGGGACTATTCCGTAAAAGAAGCAAAACTTATTATCGCTTGTAAAACAGGCATTTAGGCTATATAATTTGAAATGAATATATTTTTTTGTTTTCTCTTTAAAAACTTCCCTAATTTGTATCAAAAATTGATACAGAATTTTAATTAAAAGGGGATCGAAACTCCAGTTCGCCTAAGAATAAGAAAACAGGGTGAGTTTTTAATATACTCATGATCATACTACCCTAAATAAAAAAATAACTTGCATTTTTAGTATTGAACAAAACATCAGGGTCTTCTATCAAAATAATGAAGGCAAAAAAACTAGCCATTACCACCAAAAATACCACCACCACCACCTGATCCTGGGTTTTTTGACCATAAAAATCTGTGATATAAGTTCCAGTTCACCGTGTGACTCACACGAATTGATCGATTTTCAGGCAAACTGTTTTCACACAAAGTTGACTCACACTCATCAAAAACTTAAATATGGTTTAGTAGAATTTGATGACTGATTCATACAGAATAGTAACCCTGCTCACTAGTTTCAGTAATTATATATTCTGTGATACTGTTTTGCACTGAAAAAATTGTTTTTTTACTTCATAACTCAAAAGTTCTGTCCCTGTGACATAAATAATGGTTTTGACCATGGTATTTCTATTGGTTTTGATTTTGTAGGCACTATGAAACTGCCATAATGTAAAGACCAGTAGCATATTTTTGTCGTTAGGTATAAATGCATATTTTCTTCTTATGTTACTTTCGCCCAATGGTTGCCTGGAAGAAATCGCAGCGATAAGACCACGAATTGCCTTTCCTCTGTTGTGTTGTATACCACGAGTTAAATATTGTATGTGCTATTGCACAAATAAAAATAAGAAATAAGAATAAAAAAAAAAATTAAAAATTGAATTTGAATGCACCGATCGCCTTCAATAAAAAACACAAAAAGTGATATCACATCACCACTAAACTAATATTATAAATGTAAAAATATATTTGGATGTTTAGATGTTTGTTTCACCTTCACGCTTAAAGTACTCAACGGATTTCGATGAAATTTGGAATGGAGATGGTTTGTAACCTGGATTAACTTTTTATGGGAAAATCTCCTACACCACGCAAGCTTAACCGCGGGCGGACCGCTAGTTACTCATAGAGTCAACTCAGTCCCATCCCTACCCTTGTTATTGTAGGTCTTTGGCCCCAGGATTGCGATTCCTGACCTACTTATTCAACTTTTCATGCCCCCCCCCCCCCCCCTCCAAGTAGAATCTCAGAACACATCCAATATTGAATTATTGATGGTTGCTGGTAAGGGGCACGCGAGGAAACCATCGAGGAAGGAAATGGTGGATAATGTCATGCTTACATTACTACCTGGAGGAAACTGCTATGTAGCAATAAGGCTGCCTAACTGTACAATTTATAATTCTCAAAAAAATATTGTATGTATATGACCTTATGTGAGCAATAAATATTCGTTCCTTTATTCATATACGGAATAAAAAATATCGATACTCAATATAGTTTAGAAGTTTTCAATTATAGCCCTATTGTCAGAGTATTCAAGCGAACGGTATGGATTCGATTCCCAGCCTGTATTGGCTTAGTTCCCTTGCTAAGAAATCCCCTATCTTCTCCTAGTAAGGAAAGCCCTATACAGAATAACAGTGCTGCAAGTACTCACTTGCAACAATATGCTGAGTCAGCTCCATATCTCTGTTCAGTACACGTCACAACAACCTAGTTCAAAAAATGCATAATTTTGTATAAGTTTACTTATTTCTATTGTGGATCTTGTGTTTTGTATTAGTACATTGAATAAAATTTATTCTATTCTATTCTATTATAGTTTTCCTAAGTACAACAGGACAACTAATCAGCCAACAAAAGGTTCTTGGAACTAAAAAAGCTTTTTAAAGTTCCTGATTTTTAGGGTGGGCAATGTGTTTTCTAGGGCGAAAATGTTCTTTTAAACAATTGTTTTTCTTGAAAATTCTTCAGTCTCCTATTCGTTGTTCACTTAACCCGAAAAATGTCTTCAAAGCGCGAGACAAAGTTGAAGAACCGAAGGTTCTGTAGAGAGAAATACTTTTATTTTTTATTATTTTAACATTCCTTTTAATCTTGTTGTCCCTTTGATTTGTGTTAGTGAACTCACCCAAAAAAATGTAATGACGGATCTAAGTGATGTAATAACATCCTATGGAAATAAATAATTTTGACTTTGACTTTGTGGTTCTTGATTGTATTCGAAATAATTATTTTACACTGGAAGCTATATGAAATAGACAACTCTAAATCAAAATCATAGCAAGGCATGACATCACACGGGTCTTAGCAGTAAGATCGCTTACACTGCAGGACAAAGGCTTCTAGGATTTTCACTACAAAATATTACAAAATAAACAGCCTCCGTGGCCGAGTAGTCGAGATTTCGACGCCCATTACGGAGGTTCCGGGTTCGATTCCCGGTGGGGACACTGTTCAAACAAAGATCTCTATGTGAGACTTTCCCCAGTTTGGTTAGGTAGGACATTGCAGGCTGAATCACCTGATTGTCCGAAAAGAAAGATAGTTCCGTGCTTCGGAAGGCCGTTGGACCCGGCTATACTATCAAAGTAAAAGTCAAAATTTTTATTCGAATTAAGATTTGTACAAATAATTTTTCGACGTCAAAGCTATCATGGATGGCTAGATATCTAGTCGATACATGGCCTTTGGCGACTCTAACACTGATACCAGGGATTGTGAGGTCGGTGGTCAACCTTACAACCCACACGGTGATGATGATGATTACACATATCTGGCAAGGTCCCGCGTCCACCCTATGACGTCATTTGACACACTACGTCTTTCACGGTCGGACATTTAAGGCAAATAAAAATGAAACCTTATCATAAGGAACCCTAACTACCAAAATGGGACAGGCCTGATGGATGAGTCGTAGTAAATAGAGTGCGCAGTAAGAAATGGGCCGTTGTAGATTGATCGCACGCGCCGCCAAGCGACCCCAAAACGCAGGTTATACATCACCAGTACAAAATGACCTGCGACGCGATAGGTATTGTGAGGAGGGCGAGATCTGTTTAGACTGGTTTATGTAGCCTTGTCTTAGGCCAGTGCGTTGCCCTACCCAAATGTATTGTTGCTTTTTTTGTGGCTTTTACTTTTAGAAATATGTCTGACAAAAAAAAATTGAAAGAAATAAAATACATATAAAAAAGAGCTTAGGGAATATGCATAAAAAAATATTAAGTATTTTCATAGTTCATCTGAAAGTATACAAAAATAGATTACTGACAGTCAAAACAGAATCGAAATTGATCGAAAAACAAACTAGATACAACATTATTAAACAAATATATCTGTCCCTCTTTTCATCATCAACGAAAACAAAATTTTCTATGGCGGATGTATGGCCCGCGTGACCAATGACGTCAATGGTCATGTCGGACCTCTCTGTCTAACCATCAACTTTGAAGCCTTATAACTTTGTTTCTGAGCAAGATATTTGAAAAAACATTTTTATGTGTTTATCTGGAACTTGAAATATTTCGATTAAAGAATTTAATAAAAAATATGCATATTCCCTATATTGTACCAAATCTGTGACCGAATAGAGTTCTTCGAGCCCAACATTTTGTAAATACGGAGGCCATTTTGTCATATAAAAGTAATCTATACACTATTATGTAATCAACAACACAGTTATGTCTCTACAATAAAATCAATACGAACAAAAATGTTGCCAAAATTTTGCCACCTGATTCAACTTTCGTTTTCAAAACCAGTTCCTAATTTTAGTAGATGTCGTAAGATTATTGAACTTGACTTTTTTAGATACTGTCTTATTTATGATCAATACTTTTTTTACAAATTAAGCTTTTTGAGACGTTTTGCAAGAGGTAGCGCCATTTATGTTGAATATTAAAATAAATATGATAGATAAATAGATAAACACAAATTAGCTTTAAAGTGTGTATATAGCACAGTTTGATCGATCAGTATGATTTTGTTTGATTTAAAAAAAAAAAACATCAAATTAAATCTCATCACTTCATACTATCACCTTCACGCTCAAAGTTCTCAACGGATTTGGATGGAATTTGGATTGGAGATAGTTTGTAACCTATATTAACACAAAGGATTACGGGGAAAGGTAAAAAGAATTGTGTTGTGTGAAGTCGATAAACCCGCACCGGGCCAGCATGGTTGACTAAGGTTTGATCGCCCTAATTCATGGTAGGCTCGAGCCCCTCGGTGGGTCATATACTCCGTTGTATACTCCCCATTGTTAATGATGAAAAAGTAATCTTCCCAGAAGAAAACTCAACTTTTTTTAAAATCCAGCAGCCATATTGGCCGAGTGGCGCCGACTGAGTTTAATCGGGGTTTAGCCTGGATTAAGCTTAATTAAATTTAAACTGCACGTGCACTAGTGCACAGATAAGCCAGCACAATGGGTTTAGTGCTTGTTCGTCCCGCTTTCTACGAGTAACTAACCCTGATTTACGCGACAATGATGCAACGTAATGTTCGATAAAAGAAACAATGTTTCTTTCAAGCACTGACCAATATTAGACTCTTTTACGATGTCGTGAAAAGGAATTACTTCCTGCGAAGCAGTTTAAGTAGTTGGTGTGTGTAATAGACCAATCCACACTAGGCCCTTATGGTCGACCATGGTCTGACTCTTTTTTTAACTAGCATAAATTCAAGCCTCTTGGTGAATATGACCTAAAATTAACTAATAATTTATTCAGTTGTTCAAACATCTTTGTCCTAAATTGAAGGCTATGCCCACAAATTAACCGTAACTAAATTTTCATGAAATGCGTATGACAACGTTTTCTATTTACCTAAATGAATCCTACACGTTATCATAATAAACATTACTTCTTGTTCTTATTTCATTATTTTTTTTAGAAAAGTCTAAAAAACAAAACACAAAAATATAAACAAACAAAAAACAAAACAAAAACAAACAAATCACTTTTGTCGTTTTTGGACCTATCTTCTTCTCGAGTCGTTGGCAAACCTAGACTGTCTCAGCCCAAAAATTGGCCACAAGAATTCCGCTGTCAATGGCGTAAATTAAATCCTCCCGCGTGCGGCTATTTGGGCACGCAGGGCACGACACCAAATGCTCCATCGTTTGGAGAACGGCACCACACTTGCACACTTGGACCAATGAAAAGGAGGTTTAAGTAAGAAGATGTGTTTTTATCAACGGCTTTTAGACGTCTTCCTCTGTCTTACATAAATCCCTTTAGATTCACCTTTTACCCCAAACTTAACTTACACGTAACAAAATAATAACATTACTTTTACTTACATAAAGGTAAGCCTCTCACCTTGCGCAAAGAGGAAAAACACATTTTCTTACAAACCCTTAAGGCAAAATAAATCTTAATTCTACCCACATTCAGCCCAACACGAACCTTTTAAAACCCTACATGGGTTTTCAATCAATAATACCTTTTTCCGATACGCAGTTGCTTACAATAAAAAAAATATAAAACGCACTGGCACAAAATATCCTCGATAAAAAAGTGAGAATTCGATTTTCGAATCGCACTGACAGCGTTCATGCACCATTCACAAGCGGGTTTTTCTTTTTTTTTGTTTTCGCGCGGACAGGCACGTGTAGAGCGGTCTACAGCCGGTCGCAAACTATGCGGGTGGTGGAGGAGTGAGGTGGGGCACGAGAGGCGCCCTGCAGACACGCCGGTTTTTTTATTAGGTTCAGGTCTGCGTGTAACCCCTGTTGTGGTTGTAATTAGGGTTACATAGGTTGTCCTTTTAGGGTTAAATATCTTGTTAAGGACCTAACGCTGCTGATACGATCGGGTCTCGTTTGTGACACGAATGAGAATGGTGATTTGTTTAGTCTAAGTAAGTACTAATGAGTATTTTTTATTTTATTTTGTGTTAATATTTATATAAACAGAGGCCGAAGTTTTCCTTTAATTAAACCATTATTTAATTATTAAATGCTTCTTTTATTTGAGAACACATCATCAGAACATGACCATAGAAAAATAGAACAGTTTTTTATTATTATTATTATTATTATTGTAGGACAGTGTCTAGACAAACTTTTAAAGGTAGATTAATAGATTTTAAAATTCACTAGAATAGTGTAGTATTGAAAACATTTTCTTTATATTATTATAACAACACAATTTAACGGACGAAAAATTATATTCTTTAAATATTTACCCAAATAAAGGGGTAAGTTTTCAAATAATGGTTGCGGCATTTGTCACACCACATTTGAGTCCCAATGACATTGCAACGTCATTATTTGATGTCGCCAAATGTTTTGAAGGCCTTAAAGAACGCGACGCAACGCGGGACGAATTTCTAAAGGACATTGGTTATCTACTCAATCGGTACACGTCCCCACCAAGGGGTGCGAGCCAACCCTAAAAGAAAATATACTTACTATAGTAACACAAAGCACAGCATATAAATTATGCTGGACGAAAAAGAAAATATAGAAAACTAACGGTCCGCCCGCGGCTACGCTCGCGTTATGTAAGATTTTCCCGCGGGATTACGACTTTCCCCGGTAAAAAGTATATCTCTATTCCAAATTCCATCCAAATCCGTCCAGTAGTTTAGGCGTGAATTTATAATATTAGTGTGATAAATTTATTTCATCGATCTTTACCCGCATTTGTACTTGCTATTTAGGGCAGTGCAGGCGCATATACGTATAAGGAAAGAATAATAATTTAAATTTTTGAATATGGAGGGCCGAAGACGGTTTTATAAGAACAACGAAGGTTTTAAAAAAAAGGACTATCAACTGCCCTGCTATTTAATTAATTTTAGTAATTGGACAGTCCAAATATCATAATGTTCAATGCGCACTGAATAAAAGCCATATGGTGATGGCAGAGTAGAATACATTTGTCACCAACCCCTACTCTTCCCGTGGGTGCGGTAAGAAGCGACTTAGGGACTGGACTACACATCGAACAGGGAACGAGCAGTAGCGCTCCCTGATACAGTAACCTTTTAATCTGCGATCTCCAACTGCCTGCCAAGCGTGGAGATTATGGCAAAACCAAACACTTAAGTGAAGGAGGCTCATAATCCAGCAGTGGACTGTAACGGGCCGTTGATTTGATTTGATTTGACTGAATAAAAAAATCGAGTAATTTTTCGTTCGTACTGTAATTTATACATTTCTTCAGTGCTCCCAACCCAACTGCGCCACGCGTATTTCAAAGCCTCAGCTGTTTAAAGAGGTCGTTGACCAGACAAAGGGCTTTTTTCAACAAATGCATGAATTTACGTTTCATTTGTAACTCGCGTCGCGTCGTACATGGGATCTCGCTATTCGTTCTGCTACTAACATTTATGCTGCAGTATTAAAATGTTTATTACATTACAACTGTAATTTCTATGCATTTGATCGTTTTCGTAATACAATCATCTGGATTCTGGATGACTATTTTTTGTTTAAATAAATAAAGATTTTTCTTTTTTAATCTTGCTTTTTATTGTTACTGTAGGTAACATAGGTACTTATGGTACATTAAGTAATTTTTTGTTGTTGTACTGTGGAGTACAATTTTAAGTTTAAATTTTAAATTTGAAGTTTTTAATTTTAGGTTATCTATAAAAATTATCAATCATTTATACCATCACGCAAGCCCGCCCTACTGCGCAGTTTGATCGATCACTGGAGCGCATCGTCGCATCACGCATGCGCGAGTTATATTGCAAGAAGAACAACCAATACGAAATAAAGACGATTTTCTCCTGAAATGGCTAGAAAATCCACCTTCTATATTCTATATACTATACTTCTATATATGAGAGAACTGAACCGCGCAACAGAGGAATATGGCGGCCCAACACAATATCTCTGGACACTGGGGTTTGTGAGGTCGGGCGTAGACCTTACACCCACACTGAATGTTGATAATGGTATGATTACCGCTTGGAAAATACTTATATCACAAGCCAAATAAAAAAAGATTCAGAATAGTTTAGTTAGATCATCATAACATAACACAAGTCCTTTAAAAATGCATCGTCCGATCCACTCAAGCGCATCGTCGCGTCGCACGCATGCGCTGAATGTAGGTCGGTTGCTGCACTGGTGCTGCCCACTGAACCGACAAAAACAGGCAATAATTACTCAATAGTGACGTATTGCGTCATAGGTGCAGTGGGCAAGAATGTGAAACGACCCTTGGTTTGAATCCTCTACGCATCTAAGGGTAGCCTGGAAGTAATTGCTACTTAGCAATAAAGCCGCCTATCTGCACACTTTTGTTTGTTGTTTTCATGTTTTGTATAGGTCTTATTTTTCATTGTGTGGTGATAAGGGGGTATTTCTGAATAAAGAGTTTTTGTTTCTCAAAAAATCTACAAAAGATTTTTTTTTTGTCAAAACTAGCTAATAATACCGAGGACGAAGAAAAAATTGGGCATGGACTTTTTTTATACAAATTTTGATTACAATGATCAATACGTAGGGTGCTTATTAATAATGTTTCCTGCCTGAAACTTACTATACAACGTGTTACAAAAAATACCAAAAAAAATAATATTCTTCATCACAGGCATTTAATCAAAATTTTCCCATCTCTAGTGTCATTTGACACCTAAAATATAGACTATCGATTCTCAGAACGGAAAAGTATTTGTACAACATTTGTGCCTACATTTTTAAAAGAAATGTACTTAAATCAATTTATGTTAGAAAACATTTTCTTTTTTGCCTTAATTATCTTGTTTACGTATTTACAAACATAAATAATATTTTAAAATATTAAGTTCATTATTTCATTAATTTATTATTTCATAACAATTATTTAACAAAGCCTTTTTTATTTATTTGTAGTTTTTTCATTTTGAAATCAATGAATGTTATGGTACAAGTAGTACGTAATCATTTTTAACCATAGCGGTAAAAATAGGCACATTGACCTAAAATTACATCTCTGGTCCGAATATTCTTTGACACAGCTGATCACTAGAGATGGGAAAATTTTAATTAAATGCCTTTGATAAGAATATTCTTTTTTTGGTATTTTTTTAAACACGTTTTATAATTTATTAATACTTTTATGATACTCGTACAACCTAACACAATCACTTCGTGAAACTGTCCCCAGTGCAGCCTGGATCACTTGATTGTCCGTAAACTAGATAATTCCATCCCTGCTGTTACCTTACGGAAGTGTTCGTTTCATGAGCCATTGTTAGAGGCCTTAGGCAGCTCAATAACTTTACCTAACACCATGGTTTGTGAGGTCGTTCATTGACCTTACAACGTGAAAAAACATTTAATTCTTAGGTTGGTGCGTTGCTATTAGAATGTTGCATGTAATTATCACTGTAACATTATAGTAAGAGGTCTAGTCGATACGAAACTCCCTGCTAATGGGAAATCAATAGTTACTGTGTAATACTCATCTGTACTGTATAATACCTATAGGTACTAAACACACACAGATCTGTAATTTTATTCAGACAATGGCCTCGAATCGGGATGTCATGCTCTAATTCTAATTTTAAAATCCAGCTATCCTTTTCGTTTTTATGACCAATGAAAGAGAGGTGATGAACGAATGATAACCTAAAATAAGGGCATGGCTGTCAGTTTAAGAGATTTTTAAGTCGAATGTTTTTTTTTTTGTTATGGCACTAGATTAACTTTGTGCCAGTGTCAAGTTTGGGAAACTAAAGTCGAATGTTTTAAGTGCTCTCTAATATTGTGCAATCGACACGGCCATAATGTTCAAATTTGATGTTTGACAGCTCTAATATTAGAATGGCCATTTCCTGTCCCTTTTCAATCTTTAAAAGGCAAAAAAGACAGACTTACTTAAATTAAGGATTAGAGCGTGACAGTGTGAATCGGGGCCAATGTTTACTTTACCAAAATAAAAACCCTGGTGGTGGTGGAGGTTGGTTGTCGACCTTACGACCCACACGATGATGATGATGATGATCAAAATGACTACTTTCCCAAACATGACTCTTTTTCATAATGACTCCACTTTTTGGCGGCGACTTGTATACTCTCATAACAGAGTCAGTTTTATATCCCAATATTTCCAATTTTTGTCAAGAATAAGCTAGTCGAGCAACAAATTAACGTACTTCGCGTACCATAATTTCGGTAAAATACAGAACTTGAAAGACTTCAAAGCCAAAAAATATATAAATTCTGAACCTCCCCGGACGGCTGTGGAATACTAAACATCTCCAAGGAAGGGCCTAATAGCCTCCAAGTTAAAAACTTTCAATCTTTGGAAAGTGCTAACATATTTTTATGATCGCGAATTTGGGCCCAGGAAGGACGTTCTCCTTTACAAAGTTTGGCTTAATGTTTATGCAAGGGTAATGAACCCAATTAACACTTATGTATCCAAGTATGAATGGATATTTTTGGAGAGGACGACCAAAGAAAAGATAAGATAACAGCATGAAATTTACATCGTTTTGTTCCCGCCGCCGCCGCCGTGTAGTGATAGTACCCCGTCAAACTGAACAACTTTTCACGAAAAAAAAAATTCTTGCGACAAAAATATTTTTGTGCTCTCCATACAAAATGGGTCGGTCGGGAGTCTCACTTTGAATGGAGAGACCAAAAATGATTTTGTCGCAGGAATTTTTTTTTTCAAATCAAATCAAATCAAAATTCGTGGTTCAGTTTGACGAGTAGGTACTACACGGCTCCCGCAAAACGATGTAAAGGACAGAAACCAAAATGTTTGACCTCTGGGTTTCAATATGAACATAAAAATATTATCACAATATTGACTGTTGAGTTGTCTGTAATAAGGATATCACATAAATGTTCGAATTTTAGTATAGTAGTAAGTTCTTATTATTAAGTTCTTATTAGTAAGTTCTTATTACTTTCGTCAGAATGTATTTGGCAACACTAGTTTTGGCGTTATCAATCGATTGAAAGTCTTACAAAACATTATTTTTTTATATTTATTTTGATACTATATCCCATATAGGCGGCTAAATTCATTATATATTATTTCAAAATGTTTCGTGATTTTTTTTTGCTGTGGCTGTTCAAGGCTAAGCCCAATTTGGTTGCTCCCCTTTCACGGTGTATTATGGCAGCAAATTGGCTTGTTGATCTAGGTACTGAGATCAAGTTTGTTTTCTCGACCTTAGCTACCAGGAGCACAGAAGTTACAAGGTACCGCCTCGAGCCAGCTCTATTGATCCACGCTGCACCCGTGTTTGTTCTCCGACCCAAACAAACAAACTTACAGAAAGGTCGCTGGCTCTATCCACTTATTTTGTTTCTAATTGATCGAGCGAGCGCGAAGTGTCTCCGTTTCAGCTTGGCCAAAATTGCTTTTGTATGTCCATGTCTGTCTGTTTGTTCCACTCTATAGGTCGCGTTTCTCAACCGATTCTCGTGAAATTTTGTGAACAGGTTCGATAAATTTTCTTTTTTTTTGGTATTTTGGTAACACGTTGTATAATATGTATGTGTGTGAGTTGTCTGATTCCATAAGGGCACTGTACAAGCTAGTTTGAAATCAGATAAACTGATATCCTGTCAAATATTTTTTTGTATTATTTCTAAGTTATTTTCCTCTGTATCTTATTCTTATTCTTTCACATAAAATAAAGATCTACTTACTTGTATTGACGTTTTGAATGGTAGCCGCGCTACCTGATGATGCAGACTTCCTAAAGATGAAAATCAGTATCCCCCAGGAACTCGCAAACCCACACATCACAATAAAATATGCTTTATAATAAAATTTGTCTTCCTTAGAATCTTAAATCGTGTCTCTACGATATTTACTTTTAATCACATGCTATCAAATATTGTTTATCTTCGCATACTAAACCAACATTTATAGTGTTGTTGTTGTCAGCTCATATGTGTCCCCACCAAGGGGCTCGAGCCTACATTAAACTAATGTAGGTATATAAAACATAGCAAGTATATTTTTACAAAAGAAAAAAAAACATAAGTCTATCAACCCATTTTTACTCACAACTTTTCACAATTCACAACCCCAATAAACCTTTCATTCACGTTGTCCAGTCCAAAATTGGGCACTTAATCTATCACTACACTTACCACAAATTTACTATTTCTATTAAATTTCCAACGATTATTTTACAAAAATACAGCACAACTTGACTAAGCACTTCTAACTGAATGGCATGACAGCCGACGCGAAAACAAACCCTTTGCCGTACGAATATCACCCTTACAAACATTCAGGTTTATTCCCTATCTCACGAAATATAGTTAAATTGACATGTCTGTACAGTCGGTTCTTTTTTTGAAATTGACAATAGAATATATTGTAATCCACCGTTTCCACCAATTTATGGTCTTTTAACATTCTTTTGTAAAAAATTAAAAAGCTGAAGTAAAGTAATTATAAAGTATTTCTTTTTTTCAATTTTAATACATCTGGAGTTCTGGAGTATGTAGAACATCACAGGTTTAATGGGTAGCCCACCACAAAAGATGCTCTTTGATTGATCCTTCAAAATCAATACAGTAACGTTTCAATCAATCAATCAGCCTATTGCTGTCCATTGCTGGACGTAGGCCACACCAAAGCGCACGATCACCCGCTTTCCTCATCCAGCCACCACCAGCAACCTTCTTCAGGTCATCAGTCCACAGATTATAAACATTTCAGGTCACAGTAACGTTTAAGATAAAGCAAAAACATTAAATAAATATATTTTGATTTGACAGCACAGAAAAATAAAATAGGATTAAGAGAATCTCAGGAAACATTAGAATGTCTTATTACCATGGGAACTATCTGAAAACCGAGCGAACAAAGCCAACTGCAGAATACTAGCTGATGCGTCCCACTTGCCAGAAACACACAATAAGGTAATTTTTCCTTTATTTCAGTCCTATTTACTGTGTTCGTTAAAATGGACTCTGTATCTTTGATCTGAAGGTTATTTACAGGGTTATTTTTTATTCAGTGCACAAACTTCAATATGAAATGCAAAAAAATAGGTCCGGAAATGATAAAAAAAAATGCTGCCGAAGCCAACTCAGCAATTAGTATGGGAGGTACAAAATTTTCTTTCATTACCGGACCCATGTTTCTTGGGGAAAGTTGTTCAGTTTCATGGTCTGAACAACATATTAAAGTTTGTGCTCTGAATAAAAAATAACCCCGTATATTAGTGTTATTTTCAGGACTGAAAACAGTGGAGTTATGACGTTGTTTCGCTGAGGGTGGGAGCGGAATTCCCACTTCAGGAATGAGTCACTTCGAAGCTTGGCGCCAGTAGATTGGCCCGGTACTAATAAATTCATAGAATCGAGTCACCTACAGTTTTCAGTACTTGATACATTGCTGTTTGTCGATTGGGAAAGTTGTTGTTTTTCATGAGAACGCAATGGATATGAGAATGAATAAAACGTTTTATCTAATATAATAACAAAACTGTGAAACTCATAGAGAACACTTTGTAAAGTTAGGTAGAAGATTTAACTACAGGATATAACTGAAAAGTTTGTGTTTTCTTCAATCTTATTTAAGTGATTTATAATTATTATTGGTCGATCATTGATTATTTTGCAGGCCTTGTCGAATTTACAGCCTATATTTTATTGAAACTTTTTTTAATTTATATTTCACCGATAGTTTTATCAACACAAAAGACAGACTCTTTCAATCTAACCATAGTAAATATTCATCAAAATCAATTCCTTCATATAAGTACTATTTTAATTAGATACTATTTTAATTCCATACAGACTCATTCTTTCATATTGTCGGATAAGAATTATTATTACCTTGTGATACATAACAATGTTTTAGTATGCGAAACAATTCATTTGTCTGTTATCATTTTATAGCTATTGTTATAACGTTGTTAAAAAAACCTAACAAGGTGTGAGTCAAGCTCTCGCACCGTGGGTTCTGCATATATAATAAAATTCAACATGTAACATGGACGTCGAAGGGTTAGGTTAGGTTATTGAAGTTGACATTGAAAGTCATAGGTAAATATTATGTAAGAACAATTTAGAGACGTATGCGCTTATATTTTTGATTGATTTGTAATACTAAACAACATACATAAATAAATATTGATTTTAACGAATAATTCAGGATTATTCCTATATAGTGCAAATAACAGGATTTGATTACGGGCAAATACCTGCAGATAATATATTCGCAAAAAATAGAAGACTCAAGTTATTATTTCATCGAAACAAAATGTTTCTAAAAAAGTGATCTATTTTTAGAAACATTTTCAAGTTTTCTCGGTTGTTAATATTACCGTGTTCTGCCGTGATCATGACTATTGCAACATAGTAGAAATATCGGTAAACTCATTAAAAAGCTTATTTTATACCAAAAATGTGGTAATAACCCGGTAGATATGTGTGTTATTGATCTATTTTGATTTTGATGTGTCTAATGCATTTGTTACGACTTACAAACAAACATTTTTAATATGCATCAAAGGTGGCAATGGTGAAACAATCTACATACAGCTTTTATAAAATAACTCTGACGCACAGTATTAATTACCTATAGAGTGCAACTTTCATAAAATAACTCTGACGCACAGTATTAATTACCTATAGAGTGCAACTTTCATAAAATAACTCTGACGCACAGTATTAATTACCTATAGAGTGCCCTATAGAGTGCAACTTTTATAAAATAACTCTGACGCACAGTATTAATTACCTATAGAGTGCAACTTTCATAAAATAACTCTGACGCACAGTATTAATTACCTATAGAGTGCAACTTTCATAAAATAACTCTGACGCACAGTATTAATTACCTATAGAGTGCAACTTTTATAAAATAACTCTGACGCACAGTATTAATTACCTATAGAGTGCAACTTTTATAAAATAACTCTGACGCACAGTATTAATTACCTATAGAGTGCAACTTTTATAAAATAACTCTGACGCACAGTATTAATTACCTATAGAGTGCAACTTTTATAAAATAACTCTGACGCACAGTATTAATTACCTATAGAGTGCCCTATAGAGTGCAACTTTTATAAAATAACTCTGACGCACAGTATTAATTACCTATAGAGTGCAACTTTTATAAAATAACTCTGACGCACAGTATTAATTACCTATAGAGTGCAACTTTTATAAAATAACTCTGACGCACAGTATTAATTACCTATAGAGTGCAACTTTTATAAAATAACTCTGACGCACAGTATTAATTACCTATAGAGTGCAACTTTTATAAAATAACTCTGACGCACAGTATTAATTACCTATAGAGTGCAACTTATTTTATTTTGTTTATATTATACTAGCTTTTCTACCCGGCTACGCCCGAGACTGAAATTAATGAAAAGCAAAAAAGATTTTAAATGAAATATTCTTCTTTCTTTGTTTCTCAAATATAGGTATAGTAGTCTACACCGTGAAATTCACATCGTTTTGTTCCCGCCGTGTAGTGATAGTACCAGTCAAACTGAACAACATTTCACGAAAAAAAAAAATTTTGGTCTCTCCATACAAAATGGGTCGGTCGGGAGTCTCACTTTGTATGGAGAGACCAAAAATTTTTTAGTCGCAGGATTTTTTTTCGCGAAAAGTTGTTCAGTTTGACGGGTATTATCACTACACGACGGGAACAAAACGATGTGAATTTCACGGTGTATAGCCTGGTCAGTAATGTCTTCTATCGATTGGTACAAACCCCATCGAAATCGGTGCAGCCGTTCTCTAGTTATAAAAGGACAAACATTCAGTTTTATATAGTAGATTGTATTTTGTAATAATGTGTATGTTTTTATGGGCTTTTTATGCCTGAATAATAAATATTATTAAATATCGCCGTGTGGTGACGGCAGAGTAGAAAACATTTGTCACCAACTATTCCCGTGGGTGCCGTAAGAGGCGACTTAGGGACTACACATTGAACAGGGAACGGGCAGCAGCGCTCTCTGATACAGTAACCTTTTAATCTGCGATATCCAACCCGCCTGCCAAGCGTGGAGATTATCGCAAAACCAAACACTTAAGTGGAGGAGGCTCATAGTCCAGCAGTGGACTGTGACGGGCCGTTGATTGATTTTTGAATAAATATTTACGGGGAAACTTCTTCTTTATTTATTATTATTATTAAAGGAAGTTTACGGAACCCTAAATAGCTAGATCGAATCTGAGTTTTAGCTGAATGTGGAGCAGTGAGGTCGGTTGCGTAACAACAAAGTCGTTTAGGTCACGACGCGACGGGTCTGGAGCTCGAGGAATGCCAAACCAGGGTCCGAATGGACCGTCTAAACGTACAGTCAGTTGCAAAAGTGGGGTCATTATATCACGTGTTTTTATACTTTGAAATATCTTTTCATTATTATGACCTTTATTACACATTATTATTTATATTAATAAAGTCCCGTACACACCATACGTTAATACAAAATCCAAGAAAATATAACTATTAGAAAATAAGTTACATATTTCAAAGTATATGACCCCATTTTTGAAGGTGACCGTACAAGTGTGATGTAACCACGTAGATAGGATAATGTGGGAGTTTATAAAGTGTTTAGTTGTGTGACGTATATTACGTGAAGATACGTCTTTTCGGAGGATTAATGACATAGGGAATATGAAAGTATACAAAAATAGAATACTGACTGGAAAAACAGAATCGAAATTGATTGAAAAATAAAAAGTATGTTACAGTTTTTTTTTTTATGAAATGAACTAAGTTTAGATTTCATAGTTTTCCTTTGATTTAATTTACCATGTTTCTTAGAAAGATTTTATCCTTACTGTTGACTCTATCAATTGACGGCATAAAAAATACAGGCTGTTATTTTTTCGGATTTTAACCGGTTCGATTCCCGGGTGTGGCAAGCGGGCAAGCGTATTATGTTTAGATAGTGCTGGACTGCTGCCTCCCCTCGGGCACGCCAAAGCGCACGATCACCCGCTTTCCTCATCCAGCCACCACCAGCGACCGTCCTCAGGTCATCAGTCCACCTGGCAATACTCTTACGTTGTTATTCAATTATTTTGTCTCATAGGAGTATAAGTATATAGCTGTTACAGCGTATATTGCTCCACTAATCCTTTTCCAATAAAGCCCCACGAAGTTGAGGATGTTTGCGCTCCTTTACAGAGCTGGCAATGTATGGACAGCCATTTCTATTAGTTGGTAGAATAAAGAACGTGGGGGCGTTGCTCTAAGAGCCTAGGATATAAATACAAACACTATAACTTTTAAGAATTAAGTATTTATTTATATGAGAAAACTAGAAACACGTAGACGTCTGGCCCGTGACACGACGGCGACCAGACTCAATAACAAAAAAGAAACCATTCGATATTCAAAAATTATAAACTATATCGAACAAAACGAACGAACAAAAACGAAAACAAAAACAAAAAGTCGGCGACCCTGCCAATTATCGACCAATCGCTATCACTTCCATACTGTGCAAGGTTATGGAGCGAGTTCTCAACAGCAAGTTGCTGACCTACCTTGAGAAGAACGATCTACTCAGTGACCATCAATATGGCTTCCGCCGAGGACGGTCAACTGGAGATCTTCTTGTGTGTGTCACGCATTGCTGGGGCGAGGCCCTAGAGAAAAATGGCGAAGCGCTTGCGGTCTCGCTTGACATCTCGAAGGCATTTGACAGGGTTTGGCACGCAAGTCTGCTAAACAAGCTTCCCTCATATGGCATTCCTGCTGGCTTTTGTAGCTGGGTATCTGACTTTCTGAGTGAACGGTCGATCCGAGTTGTCATTGATGGCAGCTCCTCTGACCTCATGGCTATTGATGCCGGTGTTCCTCAGGGGTCCGTTCTCTCTGCAACACTTTTCCTGTTGCACATCAATGACCTGCTCATACCAGGCATTGTTGGGTATGCAGATGACAGTACAGTTGTGGAGAGGTATTTATCCAGCGCAAGGGCCACTGCAGATGAAATATGCACCTTAAGAGAGTCAATGGTAGAGCGGACGAATTTGGCTTTAAGTCTTGTTTCCCAATGGGGCGATCGCAATTTGGTCAATTTTAACGCCACCAAAACACAGGCGTGTTTGTTCACCGCTAAAAGGAGTCCTTTTCAGCTGACTCCTACTTTTCGGGCTACGCCTGTACCGGTCACGGATGCACTCGAACTCCTTGGCATGAGGCTGACTACCAATCTCAACTTCGGCGAATACATTGAGTCACTGGCACAAACTGCAGCCAGAAAGTTGGGCATTCTGAACAAGGTCAAGCGTTACTTCACGCCGGGACAACGCTTATCATTATACAAAGCGCAAGTCCGATCTTGCATGGAGTACTGCAGTCACCTGTGGGATGGCTCGGCAAAATATCAACTTGCTGCACTTGATTCGGTGGAACGCAGAGCCAAGAGAATTATCGGTGATGAGAATCCAGTGGTAACCAAGCTTCACAGTTTGGCTCATCGCCGAAAGGTTGCATGTCTGTCAGTGTTTTACAGGCTGTATTTCGGGGAGTGTGCACATGGGCTGCATGAGCTCATTCCGCCATCACCTTTTTACTATCGGGAGTCCAGACGAACTGCAGCATACCATCCGTACTTGGTCGACATACCTCTTTGCCGCACGAAGCGCTTTCAATCATCTTTTATTATGCGCACGGCCAAGGAGTGGAATTCTTTGCCTGCTTCTGTTTTTCCGAGTGCTTGCTTATAACCCAAGCATTTTCAAAGCTAGAGTGAACAGGCACCTTCTGGGCAAACTCGTTCCATCATCGACCACATCTCGTCCCTCGCGGACCTGATTGTGGTCAAGAGTACGCCCATCAACTAATAAAAAAAAAAAGAACAGCCAGCCAGCATCCACAAAGGAGGACGCTCACCACAGTAGAATGTAAGGTTCATTTTGTTGCTACGTAGTAACTAATCTGTGGTAAAAGCGTCAATTTTCAAGTGATTATTTAAATCCAACGTAGTATGAATTGTTGAGCGTCGGTGGTCTAGTGGCCTCCCGTCCGGTAGTCGCGGGTTTGATCCCCACCACGTATAGCAATGTGTTTTCGAATTTGGCTCTTACGGTGAAGAAAAACATCGTGATGAAACCTACACACTCCTGCGAAGAAATTCAAAGGTTGTGTGTGAAGTCGACCAACCTGCACTGGGCCAGCGTGGTTGACTAAGGCCTAATCGCCCTAATTTAGGCTCGAGCCCCGACGTATATGAGCTGTTGATGAATGAATTATTTTGAATGCTGAATAGTTAGTTAATATTAAACGGACCGATCATAAGAAAGTTAATACCTACTTGCTTATTATTCGGTCTTCTTAGAAGGTATTAGAACATAAACCTTTGCTAGTTAAAAAAAATAATTAAATGATTCAAAATATCAATAAAAAACTGCCTTTCATGAATTTACACAATTTCCAGTAGGCTTTGATAAAATACTCCGAAAACACCAGGAAATAAAGGGTCCTACTGAATCATCAGAGCTCCTGTTCATAACAAACTTCTTAAATAAAATGTCGGTGACAAAATTTTGGATCAATTAGCTCAATGTGCCTTTCAAAACACGGAATAGTTCCACCTTTTATTTGACCATACCTGGTCGGGAAGAGTCAGCAATTACTAGACCGCGTTAACTATAAGTCTGATGGTCATAATATTCATAATATTAATTCTAAAGGATTTTCTGCAAGTCTAAAGCACCTGGAAAGACCCTTTATAAGCATTGCTGGCAGGTCTGCGGTATCCAGTCGAAATAGTCCGGAGCACGCGAGGCGCTATCGGCAGACATCTTGGCGCCGCCGCCGCCGCCGCGGCCCGTGACGCACCGCCCTGCATTGAGTGAGCATTCTTCGAAGCTATGACGTCTGGTACTTCAAATGCGATGACGCGCTTTATTAGCTTCTGACCTCGAAGGAGTTTTTAATTACAACAAGAGAACAAATAAATGTGTGGGTCCCAAGAATAAGGCACCGTGTTCGACGCACTGCGCTTGCTATGAATTGAGTGCGCATCTTCTTCGAAGCTATCAGGTTCTGGTACCTACTTCAAAAGGGCTATGACGTTTTGTTTACTTCTGACCTAGGATTTTTCCACAGGAATTTGTGGTTCCCAAGAATAGGGCACGGTGTCTGCGCACCAAGCCTGATTGAGTGAGCACCTTCTCCGGCACTATGACGTCCTGGTATTTTAAACGCGCTAATGACGAGTTTTATTGGCTTCTATAATAACCACACGAGAATCATTTAGAATCAACATGTCTCTTTCTAATATGCTGCGATCTATTGATTTGCGTTTGTCAAAATTTTTTGGTACTCTTTTGTTTAGCCGTGTGGTGACGACGGCAGAGTAGAATACATTTGTCGCCAACCCCTACTCTTCCCGTGGGTGTCGTAAGAGGCGACTTAGGGACTACACATTGAACAGGGAACGGGCAGCAGCGCTCTCTGATAGTAACCTTTTAATCTGCGATCTCCAACCCGCCTGCCAAGCGTGGAGATTATGGCAAAACCCTCCACTTAAGTGGAGGAGGCTCATAGTCCAGCAGTAGACTGTAACGGGCCATTGATGATGATGATGTTGACTCGTTTGTTGGCTTCGAAACTCTACAAGTTTAACTAGAAATCTCGTTATATGATTTTGGGGTATTTGCTTATTCAAGACTAGTGGTCCATCCGCGGTTACGCTCGCGTTGTGTAAAATTTTCCCGTGGGAATAAGACCTTTTCTCGTAAAAAGTATCCTATTTGTTAATCCAGGTTACAAACTATCTCCATTAAAAATTTCATCCAAATCCGTTGAGTACTTTAAGCGTGACGGCGGTACAAACATCCAAACATCTAAACCTCCAAACATCCAAATAGAATTTCACATTTATAATATTTAGTGTGATACACCGTTTCTTTTCACAAACAAAATGACCTTCCCATCAGCTTCACTGTGTGATGCTTTTATTCTTATGATATTCATAGGTGTATTAAGAATTCCAGCTGAGCTACTTTAAATTGAGTTAGATACTTATTACAGACAAACAGGTGGACCGATGACCTGAGGAAGGTCGCTGGTGGTGGCTGGATGAGGAAAGCGGGTGATCGTGCCTTTTGGCGAGCCCTTGAAGAGGCCTATGTCCAGCAGTGGATTGCAATAGGCTGATTGATTGATTGGTTGAGAAACTTATTTAAAAAGGTCTTGTCTTGGTCTCCGGTAGTGTCTTCGGACTCTTGAGAAAAATATTATGAACCTTTCGAGTATGATTTGTAAAAAGGTTTTTAAATTATTATTATTTTTTCCAATAAAAAGGTACCCAGTTTTTGTTGAATCATCTTTCACTACGTAAATTATACGTATGTATATTTAAAACCCTTTTATTAGGCGTAGAGCCAAAACGCAATTTTGAGGACTAGAAAAAGCAATTTACAGAGGCAATCGTAACATGCTTAACAATATAACCACTTTAACTGCACAAAACATTTAACATTAAGAAAATTAAAATGCTTTTGGGCTTGGGATTAATTTCTGAATTTTAAAACTGTTTTTATTTTACAAGTCGTCGAGACGTAGTAAATTTTATTTTTAATGTAAAGTTGTCATGAGATATGCGAATAGGTGAAACCAACGTGAAACCTAGTATTTATTCTACTTAAAAAGAGAATAATTTTCTCTACAACAAGGTAATTAAGTTTGGGTCCTCTGTTGCAGCTTTGATTTTTAATGTGAGTTTAGTTTCAATTTCAGTCAGGTTTTCATAAGGAAATAAATAAAAATATTGTAACCAGATAGCGTCGGTGGTTTAGTTAGTGGCTAGGGCCGCTGCCTTCCGTCCGGGAGACGCGGGTTCGATCCCCACCACGTAAGTACCAATGTGTTTTCGAATTCATATATATGTTTATTCGACGCTCTTACAATGAAGGAAAACATCGTAATGAAACCTGCACACTCCTGCAAAGAAATTCAAATTGTGTGTGAAGTCGACCAACCCGCACTGGGCCAGCGTGGTCGACTAAAGCCTAATCGCCCTATTTCAAGGTAGGCTCGAGCCCCTCGGTGGGGACGTATATAAGCTATTGACGAACCAGAGAACTCATATTAGATTTCTTTTAAACACGTTTTTCTGTTCTTTAAGAAAAGATGAAAGTGGGAATAGGCCGTGTTATAAAGTGCGTGCGGCATGTATGATATAACATCTGGTATTTTTTTTACGATAATCTTTTGGAAAAATGTTAGGAAAGAGCTTTTTTAATGAAATTGTACTTTGTGCCACTTTTGCGTCACGAAGTCTGAATATAAATAGGGTGTTTGTATATTTTTACAAACCTTTAACGTGTGAAGTAATCAGTTCGTGAAATATTAGATTAGGGTTGTAGTTTTTTTATGAAAACTGGGTCAACTAGGTTCGTATTCCGCGTCAACCACCTACTTCTATACCAAAACCATAGAATTAGAATATGTTTTTTATATTATACAATTATTTAATAATTATTAAATAATGATAATAATAATAATAATTAGCCGTGTGTTGACGGCAGAGTAGAATACATTTGTCACCAACCCCTACTCTTCCCGTGGGTGTCGTAAGAGGCGACTTAGGGACTACACATTGAACAGGGAACGGGCAGCAGCGCTCTCTGATACAGTAACCTTTTAATCTGTGATCTCCAACCCGCCTGCCAAGCGTGGAGATTATGGCAAAACCAAACACTTAGGTGGAGGAGGCTCCAGCAGTGGACTGTGACGGGCCGTTGATGTTGATGAATAATAATAATAATTATTATTATTTTGTATTTATTTAATTATTTTTTTATGTATAGAATTAAGTTTTGTAGCAACTTAACTCGTCACTTTTCTTGTAGAAATTAAATTAAATGGGCTATACCTAGATGGCGCTTATAAATCTTAAACAGACGAAGCCGGGGAGTCGCGTCGATGCCGTTTTGGAGGGCTCGCGTGATGAGCTCGATTGAATGCTTGTTTAAATTACCTTAGTCTAAGGGTTTAGTTTAGTACATAGATTAAGATTACTGTGACACTGAAGACCTTATAACTATAACTCCATATTTTTTTTACAAACGAGCATTTATTTTTTATTTTTTTTAGAGACAAACAGTCAAATGCTTAAATAATTTCACAAGTTAATAAATGTAAACCTACAGTCCCCTATATTTATACATAAAAATAGATTTCAAAGTTAAATTTTTACAGAATAAAACCATACTTTAGAAAGAGCAAACAAAACACTATGTAAAATTTTATAGAAAACAAAAACATACTTTTTAAAAGATTTAGGAAGCCGAATCAGTGAGGCAGTCAAGAGTCAGTCAGGCAATCCCCTACAGACGACAAGACAGACTTAAAGTTTTCTTGACACAAAATTAGTGGGAAAACCACTGGGGAAAACCGTATAATAGCCACGAAAAAAAAACCGTATAATTGCATCCGTCATCTAGATGGCGCTGAAATAAATGTTTAGCAGCTAGACTGACCTATGAAACTGGAGTCATCGTCGATGCTGTTCTGGAAGGCTTGCATGACGAGCGCGGCGAGCAGCGCGGGGCGCGCGGCGGGCAGGCCCGGCGCTAGGCCGCGCAGAGATACCGGCGCCGCCGACCAGATGGCGCCACAGAGCATCAGCGGACACTCGTGCGCATCACACGGCTCTGGAATTAATGTTTGATTTGCTTAAGGGGTTCGGGTCAACGGCTTAACGTACACCGCGTAGTTTTATATTCTATAGGTGTAAATAAATTAGCTGACACTATTTTACAGGATCAACCTACCCATGAAACTGAACAACTTTCCCCAAGAAACATATTATAGGTAATGTTAATGTGTTTTTAGTAATAAAGTCACATAGTATCTAGGTATTGGAAATTACAAAAACCTTACTAGACTAGACGCGTTTTGCTACAGAAATTCATTGCCAGTTAAAAAATATTCTTCAAAAGTGTATATGCTCTATGGGCCAGTTTTACACAAAAATCGTACAACGCCTTGCGAGTACAATATAATAACATCTTTAGGGCTCTGTTGAGGCTCCCACGCTTTTTCAGCGCATCGGGCATGTTTGCAGACGCTAGTGTGGACGACTTCTACACTATCATGCGAAAAAAGTCTACCTCGATGATGCGGCGAATGCGGGGGAGCACCAATGGAATCCTAAAGATGATAGATGAGAGAATGGATTCTTTTGTATTTAGCCGATTCATCTATTTACATGTTAAAAAAGTAAGGGGATGATTCCACAATTTTAAATTTAAAAACCTTATTTTGCTTTCTTTCTTTACTAACATAAATATTAAGCCTACTGTACTAATCATAATTGGACAATATTAGTCTGAAATAAAAGATTTTTATTTTATTTTTTATTTTATTTTTATATTCTTCCCTTGTACCCTTCACTTTATTTCTAATACTGCCCATACTGCGCTGCTACTAAGAAAAAGACAAAATATTTTGACATTGAAAAACGTTGATTACTACACGGATCGATTAAATCGATCTTTAAAGTATCTAAAAATGAATTTTTGATTGATAAATTTTTGATGAGCACCAAATTTTAAAATGTTTCAATACTTATTTGACGGCTCCGGAATCCCGCCCAGGGCAAACATTCGTTTTATGAGCACTTCTGTTTGCCTTGTGTCTGGTTGTTGTTTATCTATATAAGTATGTATTTATCTATTTATGTAATGTATATCAGCTGTCTAGTACCCATAGTACCAAGCTCTGGTTAATTTGGGATCAGATAGCCGTGTGTGCAATGTCCCCATATTATATTAACTTGTTAATTTTAATTTGGTTCTGTGCTAATTCTTAAGTCTCAAGCTAAGGCTTAAGAAGTAATTAAACGTTCTTAGTTGGAAAGCCCTGACCTTTTAATTTAGCTCGTTACAAATTTAGTGTTAGTTGAAAATTTCTACGATGCACTGCCAAAGGACATCAATAATGTACTCGTAAAAAGTATAGCAGTCATAATTTAGCCTTGAACAAGGAAAATGTTCTATTTTCGCTTTTAGTATCATATTTGAATAATTGTGGGTCGTTTGTAAATGTTCACACACCTCCCTTTGTCAATGTACGCAGTACTCAAAATATAGACTAATTACCGCAAAACAGACTGCAACTTACAATTGCGTATTGGTTGAATAAAAGAGTAAGCAGCAAGGTTTTTTTGCATAACCTTATTATGCATATTTAAAATGGTCCATACTGTCATAGAAAAATATTTTAATGAATGTTAACTGTCTTAAACAGACGTATTGGACAACTACGGAACCCTACACTTTACGTGGCCCGACACGTGCTTGGCCGGTTATTAAAAAAAAAAGATTATTCCCGCTTCTTTTCTATAAGTACAAAAAATAACATCCTAAATTACTACAGTTAAAAGAAAATTTAAACAAATACGGTCTGTTTCCCTCTACAGCGTAGCGCGTAGCAGCGTTCCTGCTACGGCGTAGTAGAAGCACCGTAGACGTGCACGCGCGAAGTTATTTCAGTTTTTATATATATATTGTTTAATTTAAGCACTTAAGCCGTGTGGTGACGGCAGAGTAGAATACATTTGTCACCAACCCCTACTCTTCCCGTGGGTGTCGTAAGAGGCGACTTAGGGACTACACATTGAACAGGAAACGGGCAGCAGCGCTCTCTGATACAGTAATCTTTTAATCTGCGATCTCCAACCCGCCTGCCAAGCGTGGAGATTATGGCAAAACCCTCCACTTAATTGGAGGTGGCTCATAGTCCAGCAGTGGACTATAAAGCACTACCTACATAAGACCAACAAAAACAAACTACTTAATGGTAGTTTGAAATAGTTTGAATGCAATTAATGTTAAGTAAATAACGTAAAGCCTTTCGGGTAGTCGTTTAGTCGAATAAATAACTTTTGTCGTAGAAATTTTTCAAAAGTTATTTAGTAAAAGCGTTGTATTTACTTAAAACTGTTTAGCTGCACTTTAACCTACCTACTCCTCAGTGGCGAAGGGTCCATACAAGCCGATTCCCATCGGCTTACCTTTCGAAAATCCGCTCCAACAGCCTCTAATGCTGATAGTAATTAACGTACACGCGAGCGCAAGATACACTGGTTTTTGCTGTGTTTTCACGATCTATTCAATACGGTAAGTTGTTGAATGAGTGTTGTGAGTTCCGTATGCTATTATGGAATTAATTTAAAAACTACTTTACTACTTGTGTAGCGATGAATTCCATTTTCCGAACTCACAGTTTTGAAAACAAAAAGCATGTCATTTAAAAAGTTAGGTAGGCCACGCTCTACCGGCTTACCTTTGTCAAAATTTCACCCTTTGCCACTGCTACTCACCGTATTCAAACGGAATCATTATTGCAACATAACGTTGCAGCTAGAATGCAAATACACTTAGTCGATCAGTGGATCTGTGCAGGTTTTCCTCATCATCAACGAGAGGCTGAATTAAGGCAAACAGGCCCTTGTCGACCACGCTGACCCAGTGCGGGTTGGTCGACTTTACACACATTGTATTTCTTCGCAGGAGAGTGTAGGTTTTCCTTCACCATAAGAGCATCGAATAAACGTACATATGAATATAAAATTCGAAAACATGGTAGGGATGGATGGAGCCTGCGTCAGAGATTAGATAATAGTAACTTCGTGCCGGGCTCTCGAATGGAGACCACGTCTCGGGAAACGAAGTGTGGGACGCCCCCCTGCCAGGTGGACTGATGACCTGAAGAAGGTCGCTGGTGGTGGCTGGATGAGGAAAACGGGTGATCGTGCGCGTTGGCGTGCCCTTGGGGAGGCAGCAGTCCAGCAGTGGACTGCAATAGGCTGATTGATTGATTGATACTTCGTACCCGCGTTCCCTTATTAATAATAATAATACATATTTATCCCTTTGTACAAAGTTGGTAAGTACATAATAATTATAATTAATAACACAACGGCTATAGGGTATGGTACAGTTGACAGTCTGCTGACTCTCAAGCTAGGCGAAAACCTGTGTGATGAGGCTCAGTGGTGTGCGTCATCGTGTATGATATCTTTATTATATGCCATAACATGGAGGTGATGAATAACGAAATACTGAATGTGTATGCTTGTTTTTGTATGTATGAGCATTGTGTGTGCGCGTGTATGGGTTAAATCATGCTACCACAATTAAAAAAGTAGTTTCAGACATGTAGAAACTAACCATTCCTCAGTCCGTTTTGTTTTCACTTGATTTTATAGGAAATGTCACATTGAAAGGAGTCTTCGAAGCAGCCTTTACTATCAAGAATATAATCGCGTATAACGTGAATATGACGAAGAAAAACACAGCTATTACGAAAATTAAGGGTAAGCCTCCACACATGATGTATGTAGTTAGAAATCCACATATAGGTGGCATAGGTAGCATAGGTAGCTTCAAGATGTTATAGTTAGAACAAAGTACGCAATTCCTATAATAAGAACTATAAATGCTACACTCCACAGCACAGTAACACCGACGCCTACCATGCAACATCCCCCTTTTCTTATTTTTAACATTTTATCTGCATTTTAAATAAACAAACATGACGATCGAATTGCGAAATATCACAGAATTTTGACAGTTATTTTTCTTTTAGTATCTTTGGTCTGGCAGTAAGCAGTGGCGTAACTATAGGGTGGCAGGGCTGGCATAATGCCACGGGTCCCCGACCCTAGAGGGCCCCGGGCCCAAGAGGCCGCTGGCTCAGAAATAACTAACATTGTAACAAAATTTAGTAAAAATTATTAATTTTATTTAAGTACCTACTTAAAATCAATTTAAATTATACACAAATAAACATTCAAAAAAAAAAAAAAAAAAAATACAAAATTTTAGAACATCCATTAGATACTTAGTTTTTTGTCGGCACTTTGGTGACGCGAGTGAACTAGTGAAGCTCGGGGAATTCCCGCATTTTGTTAACCAACAAAGTACTTTTTTCGTGACGCTGCCACCTGGGGTTAGGGGAACCCCGGATTTCTATTGTTTTTAATTACGGAGAGCTCCACTGCGCATTCGTCGTTTGATTGTTATACAAATGACCATTTTTCGTAGTTTTTGTTTTATTGAACCTGCAAATAGAGGCAAAATAAAGTTAATTGTGAAAGTTAGATATCAACATGTCTAGTTCTAGAAAATATCTAAGTGGAAATGAAAAACGAAAGGGAAAAAGAGAGATAGAAGAAAAAAATAAAAAGTTACCTAAAATTAGTCAGTACTTTAAGAATGATGACTTTATTGATGAAAAAGCGAGTGAACAGTGCTCCGAAAGTGAAGAATTGGTAACTAATCGTGACATTATAGCAGATGCAGCACTCGACACCAGTTTATATCCAAATCCAGAACAACCACAACAAGGTACTAGTAAAAACTAAAGTGAATCATATTTTAGTGTGAACAATATTGCATCATCACCATATGTTACTAATAAGGGTAATTTTAAAGAAGTAACTGATCAAGTGAAACGGTTCGTGATCGAAAACGGACATTGTAAACCTAAAGGCCCTTTCTTAAAAGACAGTGACAAAAGATCTTTCCTAGAAAAACATTACTATATTGTTTCCAAGTCTGGCGTGAAACTTGAACGTACATGGCTATCCTATTCTCTAATATTTCAGAAAGCGTATTGCGAACCATGTTGGCTATTTGCAAATCGGGCATCTAAAAAAATACAAAATGTTTGGATGGAAGGCTATGACGACTGGAAACATATTGTAGATGCCATAGAAAGGCACGAGACATCGAAAATTCACCTGGATTCTTGTCTTATGTATCAACAGTGGCGGTTACACGGAACACTAGATGAAGAGCAAGAGTCCATGATCAAGAAAGAAAAATCTTAGTGGCGTCAAGTACTCTCTAGACTCCTTGATGTTACTCTGACACTTTCAACGTGTAATTTAGCCTTTCGTTCGTGGCCACAGGGAAAAGGTAGATACCAATGATCCAAGCTCTCGAGGAAACTTTTTGAGTATTGTTGAGTTATTAGCAAAATACGATCCGATTTTACAAGAATTGTTGAGTAAACCAAAGGGCCAGGTAAAATACTTAATTTCAAAAATACAAAATGAGCTAATTTCTGTTCTGGTTTGAAAATGAACTCATAAATGAAATAAATGCCGCACCATTTTACTCTATCATATTCGATACAACTCAAGATATTTCAAAAACTGATCAAATGTGTGAACTTTACCGTTATTGTATGATAGAGAAAGATGATAATGGAATCCCAAAGGCGCTCGTCATTAAAGAGTCATTTTTAGGATTTCATGAAGTTAAGGATCAAACTGCCTCAGCTATGTCCAACCAAATTATTAAATCCATAAATGACAAAAATATTCCTCTAAATAAGTGTCGAGGACAAGGATATGATGGTGCTAACACAATGAAAGGCACTTACGGTGGAGTTCAAAAACTCATAAAAGATGTCGAGCCAAATGCGGTATATGTTCACTGTGCTGCTCGTAACTTAAATCTAGTACTTAATGATGCAGTAAGAGAGGTTATTGATATGCAAAATTTTTTTGAAACAGTTCAACAAATTTATATTTTTTTTGGGCATAGTATCAAAAGATGGAATATTTTATCAAGTTTTGTAACTGATAAAGAAAGGGAGTCTTCAACTTCGATAACATTAAAAACATTGAACCCTACTAGATGGGCAGGACGTTATGATGCTATTTTTGCTTTAAAAGTCCGGTTTGTTGACGTCCAAAAAGCGCTAACGAAAACAATTCTGTTAAATTGCAAATCAGATGAAAGGAACGAAGCTATTTCCCTCAAGAAAAAGATCGAGAACTACAATTTTATTATGTTATTGGTTTTCCATTGCAAAATTCTACAAACTATCGATGCAGCCTCTAAAGCTCTTCAGTCTAAAGCCACAGATCTTTCAAATGCTGTAATACGTTTGAAAATTTGTCTAGAAGAATTGGAACGGTATCAACATGAATTTGACAATTTAAAAATGGAAGCAAATAGTGTAGCAGAAAAATGGTCCATCAACCCTGAATTTTCTAAAACTCGCCAGAGGAAGGTGAAACGCCATTATGACGAACTTTGCGAAGATGAACGTCTCCAAGATCCGGAAAGTTTGTTCAAAGTTAACACATTTTATCGTGTATTGGACATCATTACTAATCAACTGAAATCGCGTTTCCTTCCAATGAATGAAATTGTTTCCCATTTCAGTGTTTTGCAACCTGCTACTTTGCAAAATTTAAATGATACTGATCTATTAAAAAAAGCTCTAGAATTTGTTGATATATTATACAAAAAAGACATATCTGAATCATTTGCCAAGGAAATTCTCAGTTTTCGGTCCACCTTCAGAGACGAAATAGAAAAGTCTTCGTGTATTAGAGAACTTGCTGATTTATAATAATAAAGAATCATTTTATGTCGTGCAGCTTTCCTGAAGTATGTACGGCATTAATGTTATTTGTTACGATTCCTGTGACTACAGCCAGTGCTGAAAGATCATTTTCGAAACTAAAATTAATTAAAACCTATTTAAGAAACTCTATGGGACAAGACAGGCTACGTAACTTGGCTATTCTGTCTATTGAAAATTCTATGGCCCGATCTTTAAACTTCGATGATGTTATAGACACCTTTGCGGAACAAAAAGCTCGGAGAAAGGAATTTTATTAATAAACATCTTATTAAGATTAAATTGTTATTTGATTATAAATATGTACACCTAAGCTCTTAAAAATAAAATTTATTAGATATTTTATCAAAATGCACACAATATTATTAAATAATGTTTTGCCATATCTCCGGTTCTAGTGGGTGGAATTTGATGAAACCTGGCGCAGTTTTTAACTTGGATGAAATGTTATCGAACACCGAAAACACCATCAAAATCCGTCAGCTGTTTTCCCATATGCCGTAACAAACAGATAGACAGACAGACAGAAAGAAAAACAGACAAAAATTCTAAAAATTGTTTTGCGTTCAGAACCCTCTAAATAGTCGGTCCCAGATAGTTTTTAAAAAATATCTTTAATTCTATATATTACACGGCCTCGTTACAGTTTTATAATAGTATATCAAATTACAACGTTATGATTTTTACTGAAAGGGCCCCATCCAAAGAATTTGCCACAGGCCTCAGATGGTATAGTTACGCCACTGGCAGTAAGTATTCTGTGCAGTACATAAACGAAAAAAAATAAAAAATATAATACATATATATGTTTCCTCCTTTTTAACAAAATGACTGTGGCGATGTGCAAACCGCACCATGCCATAAAAAAAAACAGAGTAACCAAAGAGTAAAGACATAAGATACCATCCCGGACATTTTCCATACTTAGTTTGTACTAATTTATTCCATGACCATCTTTTTGTAAATATAAAGCTCATTTCCAAAATTTACTTCCTGATCTGGTTTCCCAAGATATAGGCATTGTTTAGTTTGGGAACCCCTGCTCTTATTATTATTGTAAGACTTAGACATAAGATAGTCTTAAGATTAAACCATTTTTAGTTCATTGAATAAATAGAAGACTGGGGACATTGTATCAAAGACTTCGTCAGCAATAATTCCCGTTGTTTTACAAAATTGAATATTTCTTCTTCCAGAGAAAACTACAGGGTGGCCAACTTGGAGGTATACAACTTTTTTTTGCCGCCATTTTTTTTTGCGTTAAATATGACAGTTGTTGCATGAATATTACTTTGTGTAGATACGGCAAATTTATATGGAGCGTTTTACGACGGTACAAGGGCACGAGCCACGATAGAAACATTAAAAAGAATGTTTCCCGGTCGATTAATTTCGAGGAACGGTGACATTGATTGGCCCCCAAGATCGCCTGATTTAACAGCTCCTGACTTTTTTCTGTGGGGCTATCTAAAGGGACGTGTCTATGCTAACAGGCCAATGAACCTTCAGCAATTAAAACAAAATATTCGAAACACAGTCACTGAGATAACGCAGGAAATGTGTGAAAATGTGATGAAAAACGCGATGAAAAGGGTTCATCTGTGATGCTGCTAGAGGTGGACATTTGTCTGACATTATTTTCCATGTTTAACTGCCGGCCCTAAATATTATATTTAACAAGGAATACTTGATATATTTTATATTTCATGGAATAAAATTACAAAATTAAAGTGTATACCTGTTATTTGGCGACCCTATACAAGGATTAACTATAATCCTCTTCACTAAGCCACATAAAATGACGTTCTGTAACGTGCTCAAATACTAAACTCATTTCAAACATAAAGAAAGCAAAGTAGGACAATTCTATTGACCTATTTCCCGCCGCTAAAAGAAAACATATGCCTCACTTCCCCCCTCAAATTAAAGGCAATCAATACACGTGATACGGAAAATCGGGATGCGTGAAATTACAATAGAAGCAACCGGACACCATCAATTAAACAGCCCCGTACACGATCAATATCCGGGAACAATAGCCCAGTATCCGTCAGTCCATCAAATGCCATCAATCATGTATTCACGCTTTTGTTTGACGCAGACAAAATGGCGTCGGTTTTTAGTCATCATGGACACTTTTCAAGAAGGAAGCTATTATAAAGTTTATAGCTATTATAACCACTTTAAACTTCTGTAATATTAAAAATTAGGTACATGATTAGAAATTTCGAGCATGTTTCTAAATGAATGGAAATGAAAAATGAAACTGTATGTCTAAATATACCGAGCTTTGGACGTCATTGGGTTCATTGTGATAAACAAAATCTTATTTGACTCATCTACTCTCTTTATTTATTGACCGACCGAGCGCGAAGCGTTTTCGTTTCAGCTTGGCCAAAATTGCTTTTGTATGTCCATCTGTCCATCTGTTTGATCTCCTCTGCAGGTCGCGTTCCTCAACCGATTCTCGTGAAATTTTGTTTCGAGTTAAAAAAAATAATCTCGCGAGGTCTACAGCTCACAAAGCCACTAATGATTATCTGTAGTTATTTTAGGGAAAAAATACTACAGCACCCAAAAAAATGGTGGAGATGCAGGGATGTTAAACAGAATCTTTTTATAAGAAACTAGCTGATCCGGCAGACGTTGTCCTGACATTTTTCCTACCCAACATCTACCCTACACCTACCCTTGACCATTTTGTATGGAAAACTAAATTGTCCTTTTTTTTCTGTTACTTATTATTTATGTTTCTTCTCACCGTTTAAACCTTCCCTGAAATTCCATAAATACTCGTATTTCAAGATCAAAGTTAGCCAAATCGGTCCAGCCATTCTCGAGTTTTAGCGAGACAAACGAACAGCAATTGATTTTTATATACCTAGGATTTTGAAAACGTGTTTAAAAGCTTTTTTCCTTCTCTCAAATGAATGAGCTTTTATTTGAAAGTTTGCTAGAACTACCCCCGGATAAATGTTATCTACCCTCGCCGTTACAGACCGCACTTTCCGTCAAGTTGTCAGGAGCGATCGCAACAGACGGACACTGGCTAAAGAGTTCAATTTAGATTATAATATACAGTGCAGTGCTACATTCTAACATTTCTAAAATATTTTTAGTTGTGCCGTCAGCCGTGTGGTGACGGCAAAGTAGAATACATTTGTCACCAACCCCTACTCTTCCCGTGGGTGTCGTAAGAGGCGACTTAGAGACTACACATTGAACAGGGAACGGGCAGCAGCGCTCTCTGATACAGTAACCTTTTAATCTGCGATCTCCAACCCGCCTGCCAAGCGTGGAGATTATGACAAAACCCAAAAGCAAAGCAGTGGACTGTAAAGAGCCGTTGATTTGATTGATTTTTAGTTGTACATATTTTTTAGTTCCTATTGTGGTCCAAGCAAACTTTGAACTAGAGGGATCTCTGCCTTATATCACGCTGGCCAGGTGCGGATTGGTTGACTTCCACCTTTGAATTCCTTCGCAGGTTTCTTCAAGGTGTTTTCTTCACCGTTAAGTGTCTAAACATAGTACGTGAACTCAAAATTCGAAAACACATTGGTAAGTGAGGTTCGAACCGGCGGCGGCGGCACCATACGGACTAACCCTTGCTTTATAGTATGAAATTATCTTAAAAGTAGTTGATTGAAGTTAGAACTGCAACGGCACAGCATATTTGGTTCGCGTTGCAATTCCAACTACATTCAACCGTAAAGATAACATAATATACTCTATGCAACGAGGATAAAGTAAGCAAAGTGAACTATAAACTCATAAACTAGGAGCGGTTGCGGTAGCTAGACGAGTGTGCGGTCAGGAGCGGATACAAACTACCACACTTTGTTTAGTTAGAGTCTGCACAGACTGACTGCTTGTTTAAACTGTATTCCATCTGCAAAATAACTGTCGGAGTGTAGAAACAATCCTTGGAACCATTCGCTAGGAATCTCAGATAAAAACTCCTTGTTGCGGTCGGAGCGAAGGAGTTTTTAAACGCCGGCCGGTCGCATGCTGACTGCACAATGAAGAACAGAACAAAAAAAAACTAAACAACTACTCAAACTACGACAAGCAAAACAACGACTATAAAAATGAGTTAAGACGTGTGGCGTTTAGAAGTTGTTTAAAAACTAAATTTGTTGAATTTCATGGACTGAATAAAAAAACCCGAGAGCATATGCGTAATTTAGCTAACCAAATTAACAGTTTCTCAAAGTGAGTTTTGACCACAATGCCCCTACCTACACTGGGACACTGGGAATAAAACCCCGAATTCTCATAATAAAAGCCGATTGCTACACCGCACCGCTCGGAAACGGAGACTGTTTAAAAATAAATACCTCTTTAAAAACGCCGTACTATCTCAAAGTCTCCTCAGACAAACCACATATTTCACCGAAGCCCACTTTATATTTACAAAAGCCAATATAAGTGCTCAAATCGTCCATAAATTAGGACGGGCCGGCGTCCGCCGCCGCACATTTGCATAATGAGACCCATCAATAATCATTTAGTTTAGTTTATATTAAAATTTATTGGGCAAGAGCTACAGTTTGAAAGAACAGGTGAGTTTTGGAGGTGAATTTATTATTAATGGGTTCTGAATACAAACGGTCTATTCCCGCTGTCCACAGTGTAAATGTCTAGGTACGTTAATGTAGACAGCGCTACATAAGTCCTCAGATTAAAAACTCCTCTGCTCTGAAGGCAGCAAGAAGTTTTTTCATCTGAGCATAAGTCCCAAAGAGATTGTATACTTATGCTCAGGGCGCGTCTCAATCGAGCGAATACTCAACACTACTGATGAAATCTATGAGGTAAAGAAACCTATTGGGTGAAATACGTCTGCATTTAGGTCTTTGCCATTTATTAAAAAAAAGAAAACATTTTCGGAACAATAAAAACGAAAAGATCTTTTGTCAGCATCTGACAATGGCGGACGTGTCTTCGTTTTAGTTTTTTTATTTTAGTTTATTGAAGTGTTTAGTGTATAATTTCGATAGTGCATTATCCAGTGAATGTTTCGGGACTATAACTTTGTAGCTTAAAGGGAAGTCCCAAACCTCAATAGATTAATAAGGCTGTCTGTTTAAAGAAATAAACATATTTTTATTTATTTTTTATAAACTTTAATAAATCAATTGAATCGCTTACACTTTGCTGACATTTTTAGATGATGCCAAGAGGCCTCGTGGTGGCTTCAGTAATTTGTACTATCACATTACTGAGCCCAATTAACCGAAAAATCATCCAAGGATAACCTACAAAAATATCACTCGACACTGGCGAAATGTGTCGCCATTAGTTAGCAAGAAGAATAAAAAAAACAATAAAAACGCTTTTAGTAGCAGGGTTGGTATCCGTAATGTATTACACTCAACTTTAGATTCAAAAAATTGGTAGTGAAAATTGTTTCTGTGTTTTGAAATCGCGGATTAGAATTATGGATATAACCCTTTCGGACCGGTTGGTTCTAATGCTTGGTTCATCTATTTGAGGAAGACGGTGCGCTTTGTACGAATAAAGTCGACCGAGCAGTATAGGGCACCAAAGTTAGAATAGGTTCTTGCCTCTAGGGGGATATATAGGTAGTTGTAGATAGAAATATAGATAAATAACAACGAACGATTAATAGTACGGTCGAGGACTGATACTCGTGTGGGCCAGCAGCCGCCACGGAGCTGCTGAACACCACACGAAGGATGTTGTAGAGGATTTTAATTTAAAACGTGGCAAAACCAGGGTTCAGTCCAGGTAAAGGTAAAGGTATTTATTTAGGTAGACAGTAAAGGTATTTATTTATGTATTTATATAAACTGACAATTAGTAGAGTACGTAGAAAAGGTTTAGGTATGTACTTTGGGAGATCAGGACATGAAGTGAGAAATTTAGCAGAAAAAAGACAAAATCGAAACGTAAGAAATCTAAATTTGAAAATGAATTTAAAATGAAAGATAAAACTGCCCGATTAAATTTGACCGAGTTATAAAGGTTTGAAACTCAAGATTAGACAGAGAGGCACATACCCACTTGTGACGTCATTTGTTAGTAACGCCATATAATCTCCATACAAAAAATCATTTTTGAAAGAGACAGACATATTGAAACTTTAAAAAATCACTGTAAATTCGTTTTTCAACCGATTCTGTTCTTTTCTTCGCGAATCGTCTGCTATTAATCTATATTTTAAAAAGAATTCCTAAAATATTGTAAATTCATTAAATATGGTGAACAGTCCGTCCGATCCCCTATTCTCCTGTTTGAAAAATAGTAATATCTTTATCGCAATTGACCAGTATCAGAACCTTTCAGTGTCACGTAACATCTCTACATTTTCATTTATATTTTCAGCACTATTGTCTCTCTAGAGTGGCGCAAGAGCATGAAACGTGAATCAGGTGAGCCCCTCATACGAAGACCCATTGTCTGAAGTAATTGGATTTCTTTTCAAGTCGTTTTCATATTATTTTCTCTTAGAGTTTGCTGATATTTCGTTTGAGTTTAATTTGATTCTGTCGAGATGGATTTGAATTGCTTTGAAGCGTCATTTTGTGGTAATTTGTTGAGGCTTTTTTAAGTATGGCTTTTATGAAGACAATCTAAACTAGCGGCTCTGTGAGCTGTAAACCTCGCGATTATATATTTTTTTAAATGGCTGAATTATGTTTTTTTTTTAATTGTCAACCCTCATAACTCCGTCGTTTTTTTAAATATCCAAAAACTGACTCGACAAAAAAAACTATTATATTTGTCGATCCTGCTCACAAAATTTCACGAGAGTCGGTTGAGAAACGCGACCTGTAGATGAACAAACAGACAGATGGACATACAAAAGCAGTTTTGGCCAAGCTGAAACGGAGTCGCTTCTTCTACAGTATACTTAATTGCCTATTTTAGTAATTAATCTTCATTTGACTATAAACGATACAGGAGAAGGTACACAGATATGATGACTATACATAAAAAATTACAAAATTTGTGATATAATAGGGTATCGGACTAAAGTAGGATTTTTAATTGAACGGAGTAATTTGACATTAGACAGAAAAATAATGTTGCCAGCTCCATAATCTTAGTGATGTTTTCAGTTCAATTCTAACTCAAGTGAGTTGAATCATTCACACTATTAAATATAAAAAAATGCTTGTTACCCCAGCCTATAAACATAGACTTCGTCTACATATCATGCAGTTCGCAATAGTTGGAATCCATCAGAATTGGTGAGTTGGTTTTAGTATTACTGGTAACAACAGTCAGGCTTTTTATGTAGGTAGGTAATAAAAGTAATTAGTGTTTTTTTTTTTATTTCTAAGAGATAACTTGCAGCTGCGACACAAACGAATGACTCATCCATACAACTAATTTCCTATTGGATGACGGGAGAAGCGTCTATTTTTTATTATTATTACTTTCCTATTGTTCGTCATTCGGCTTCTTACCTCCGGTCTGAGTGTTCGAATGTTTCTCTTGCCTTTGCATTTCATCGTTGAACTTTTCGTTAAGTTTTTGGTGAAGTTTTGTTTTGTTTTTGTTATTTCGTTGTTGTTTATAAAACTGTTATGGATCCTGGCCCAGGGACCTCAAGTAATGACAATTTCATGTCTCCGAGAAAAAAGAGACCAAAGCGTGCTTTAAGTATGACTGAAAAAGTCATGGTGCGCAATGCTTATAAGTACGTAGTCCAAGAGCAATCTTCTCTGTTGGAATCTCCAAATATTCAAAACTGTGCTATTAAAACTGCTGAAATACTGGGAATCACTGCAAGCACTGTATTCAAGGTTCTTAAAGAATATAAAGAAAACAAAGAATTTAAAGCACCTGAAAAATCTGGACCGAAGAAAACATTCAAAGATAAATTGGACGATTTTACGTTTTCTGCAATAAGAAAAAAGGTGCACGAGTTTTATTCTAAAAATGAAGCTCCTACCATTAAAAAGGTGAGAAATTAGTTACTTTTAACACACTAGAAGCTAAAAGACGTCCACTGCCATGGAATGGGTCAGAAGAATTATTTTGTATTTATTATAGTAACTGTCTCTTTTAATACATGTTATATTTTATTAGTGGTACTATTTTCTTTTTTAGGTTCTGAAAAGCGTCAATGATGACGAATGTCTACCAAACTTTTCCTGGAGTGTAATGAGAAAAATACTGAAATATCTAAATTTTTAATTTGTTACTAAATCGAGAAGAAGTGTTCTTATTGACAGAGAAGACATCGTGCTCTGGCGCCAAAAATACTTACATCTAATAAAAGAATACAGAAGACAGGGAAAATACGTTTATTACCAAGATGAGACCTGGCTGAACGAAGGTACGAATACTAATCAATATGTCATGAAAGTAAATGCAAATGTCGTTGCTTATCTATGATATTAAATTACTATTCTTTCTTCCTCAGGGCATACTACGAAAAAGGGCTGGGTTGACACTACCATTACTTCATCACGGCAAGCATTTATAGAAGGTTTGACCACAGGCCTGAAATCTCCGTCAGGAAAAGGCAAAAGACTTATAATTAGCCATATCGGGGGAGAAGAAGGTTTTATAGAAGACGGTTTAATGCTGTTTGAAGCGAAAAAGGGATCCGAAGACTATCACAAAGAGATGAATGCTGAATGCTTTGAGAACTGGTTCCGCGGGCTTTTACCAAAATTGAAAAGAGATTCGGTTGTGATAATTGATAATGCACCCTACCACTCCCGGAAGATTGAAACTTTGCCAACGATGTCATGGACCAAGTCAAAAATACAACAGTGGTTTTCTGGTAAAGATATACAATATGAAGAAAAAATGATTAAAGCTACTCTCCTTGACATTGTAAAGCAGCATAAAGATCAGTTCTGCGTCAAGTACGCTGTGGACGAGATGGCAAAAGAGCAGGGTATCACAATCTTGCGACTGCCCCCTTATCACTGCGAGCTCAACCCTATCGAGATGGTTTGGGCTCAGGCAAAGGGGCATGTCGCAAGAAACAATAAAACATTTAAAATGAATGAAGTAAAAACCCTGTTCGAAGAGGCACTCTCCAATATCACTGCAGAGAAGTGGAAGAGCTGCGTGGACCATGTCATAAAAGTTGAGGACGAAATGTGCCATCTCGATCCCCGTATCGACAGCATTATCGATAGTTTTATTATTAATGTTACCGAAAGTGATGATGATAGCAATATATCAGAAAAAGAATAAAATTATTTTCATACACATAACATGCATTTTCATTGTACCAAAATAACTTTTCTAAAATACGAGTCTCATAAAGAAGAAAGTTAAAAGCCTTTAAAAATAAAAATAAATATGAATATTTTTTTTTTTTATATATATTTTTTTTGATATATGTTAGCTTAGGGTAAGTCTGAAAAGCAACAGTTATGCTGAGACTCTGCCTTTTCATACCTTTGTAAATATTTTTTTGGATGAATAAATGACTTCTATCAATCTATCTATTTAGCTTAAGCATACTTACTTTGACATAGACTTAGTTTTACATAATACAAATAAAAAAATGTTTTATCTCCACACCACAAAACTAAGTATGTACATTTCAGCACAGGAGATACAATTTTTGTGGAGGGCTGTTGCCTAAACTAAGTTTAAACCTGTGTTATAGGACATTAGTCCTTCCCCCAGGAGTCCACATTACTTAGTGACCATATCACCAGGGAGCCGTTTCATGAAGCTACAAGTTACAAATTACAAGTACAATTTGATGTACATTGCGTAGACAATGAGGTAAAACGATAAGGGCTTCCAGTTTTGGCGAATTGGCTACGCAATGAATATCAAATTGTAACTTGTTACTAGTAAATTGTTGCTTCGTGAAACGTGGCCCAGATGAGTGATTGAATCATATCTTTTTAGCACAACACTATATTTTTTTCTCAAAAAAGCGGCAACCCACCATATGTCAGATTACTCCGTTCAATTAAAAATCCTACTTTACTTTTTTTTTATTTTATAAATCCAAACTTCTTAGTGTCTGCTATCGAACACTAAAATAATTTTTGCTCTATCTTTAAAATTGACCAAGTTATAAAGGTTTGAAATTCAAGATTAGACAAAGAGGCACATACCCACTTGTGACGTCATTTGTCAGTAACGCCATATAATCTCCATACAAGAAATCGTTTTTGAAAGAGACAGACATATTGAAACTTTAAAAAATCACTGTAAATTAGTTTTTCAACCGATTCTGTTTTTTTCTTCGCGAATCGTCTGCTACTAATCTATATTTTAAAAATAATTCATAAAGTATGGTATACATTCATAAAATATGGTGAACAGTCCGATCCCCTATTATGTATTACGTCTAGAGGTTTTTTATAAATTTTTCGCGATTTTTTATTAATTTAAATAAAAGATAGAGATCTAGAAGATAGATCAGATCTCTTCTGGCGAGGTACGTCATATTTTTGGAAAGTCATATATTAAGTAAAAAAGTCAAATTCCTAGGATTAGATTATAAGATTATCTCTACGATATTAACTACGGTTAGGACCTAACATTTCAATAAATCAAGTTACTTGTATTCATTTTTTTATACCTAACCTGAGGGATCTAAGAGATGTAACATCTTATGGAAAACAAATGTTATAATTTTCTATGATGGTACTCGTATACTTGCAAAATCTATATTATACAAGGATAGTAATACCTATATACATAGGACTATACTATCAAAGTTGTGACGTCGTAGCCTGACGACGAAACGTCTAGTTCAAAATATAGGTTACATCTTAATTCGCCTTCTGCGTACTTTGTGTAAATACTTATATAAATAATGTATCTTCTATTTACGATCTTTTTAATAAGGTACATTCACTATAAAGCTTCAATCAAGCCGCTAGATTTTCTTGTTAAATTCGCCTTAAGATTTTCATAAGACGTCGTTCGTCTACGGTTTTTCTTTACGGGGAACTTAAGTAAAAATCGATGTTTAACCTCTAAAATATTTATTTAACCAAAATAATTCGTAAGACTAGAGTTAAATTTGAAAATGAAGAATACGAAAGAAAATTCTTACCTCCTTCCAAATTCCAGACTCAACAACCTTGCCGCACGATAAAAATAAATTACGTAAGCACGTATTTTTTCATTCGTCCCTTTTCAACTATCAAAATGTATTAAACACTTCACTTTATGTCCAAGTACAAAGTCTGTATAGTTAATCCAATGGTTTTTTGCGAACGTTCCTTCGGGAAAAAGAGGAAATAATAATTGTGAACTAAAATGGTGGATACGCTGTGTTCTATTGGGGTTGGAGATTGGGGTGGTTCGCGCAGGCGTACAACTACCCTCTTGTTCTCGACGCGTTCCTTAGCTTACAAACCTCTATTTTAAAATGAACGCGTCGGTAGAAGAATGCGATGATAGTGTAGTAAATATGTAGTTGACTGTATCCTGTAGACCTCGCGAGTTAGTATATCTCTTTATATTTATTTTTATTTTTTCTCCACAAACATCCCCGACCCTTGAAATTTATTTAACTCAAATATTGTTTTTTATTGATGAGAAATGTGGCATACAAACTCAGCGGTAGACCTTGTAAGCTGGCAACCCCCATAGCTCCGTATTTTTTTTAAATTTCCAAAAACTGACTTGACAAAATAATTCGATTAATTTATCGAACCTGCTCACAAATTTTCACGAGAATCGGTTGAGAAACGCGACCTGTAGAGTGGAACAAACAGACAGATGGACGGACAGACATACAAAAGCAATTTTGGCCAAGCTGAAGCAAAGACGCTTCGCTCGCTCGGTCAATAAATTATAATAGTAGTAACTGTATTCGAACTTCTTCGCACAATCTAAGAAACGGACCGTTCACAAATACAATGTTACTAATAATAATACTACTAATAATAATGATACCTAAATAATGCAGAATCTTTTGGACGGTAGCCTATAAAAGTAAACAACTATATAAAACATTTCGAAGTATCTCAAAAACTAATTTGGCTTCTCATACAAACAAATCAACTGAAAGAGTAAATTTTTAAGAAATAGAAAATATGACTCTTGACAAGTTCTACAACAATAAAAACAAGTATTAGGGTCTGCTGTGTATGTATGTATCTCTTGTGTATATGTATGTAACGTACAAAAATCACTTGACACTGGCGAAATACGTCTAGGTACATAAGATGTGACGCCATTAATTAAGAAAAAAAAAGCACTCGAGAAGGAAACCCACCTCTCCTGGCACTGTACAAGGAATTTCATCTTTGATTTCTTAAGAACCTACGCACTTGGGCTGATTTCTAAGAAATAACGCCTGTAAGAACTACAGTAAATATTTACGCACCCTTTGAAAACGGCCATTCATACGTTTTATATTAAAACGCCGCAAAGAAAGATTACGGAAACCATGTAAACATGAGAAATGCCCTCCCTCTTGCACATAGACCTAAATAAGATAATAATAATAAGAAGTTTCCCCATAATAATATTTATTCAGTACAAAGGCTTACAAAAATATGTTTCCGACGAGGATTTTGCCATTTCCACACTGCAAACTTGCTTGTTTTTTTTTATATTATGGCACTAGAATAACTTTGAGCTCAGTTGGAACTTGCTTGTTTATAAATATCTTAAAACCGACTTGTCCTGCCATCTTACGGTCAAACCAAAAACTAGCTTGAAGTGTCGTCAGCTGAAACTCAACTCGTGACCATGGAGAGTACAACACGGTACGGTCCGCTCGAGCGCGAACTTAATTAAATTCCAGTAAGTCACGAGAGAGGGCGTTGTAATAATAATATGGTGAAATATTCACCATTTCGATAAAAATAAACTTGGGAATTGTAATTTTTTTATCGAAGTGGCGCTGCGCTAGTGTTCACATAGGGGACCCCCTTAACATTCTATTCTGTTTTATTTTACTACATTTACAGGTAACCAAGGACAGTCTTATAACTATGAACACAAGGTACTTTAAAAATAAAACACCACAAAACTATAGGAATAAAATTTGTATTTCACAGTTCTGATGTTAAATACATATAGTATTTATAATAAAATAGAACTATTCGCTATTTCATTGCAATAACACTCAAAAATACATTGTCTTAACAACGTTACGTAAACTTCTATAGCTAATAAATTTTTAATTTTATTTATTTTAATAATAACGTTATTTCGCGGGATATTTGTTTCTAGGCTAAGTATCACTATGTTAATAATATCTATTAGATTTTAAAATTATGATGTATACTGCGCGGTACCATCTTCTTCCTGTAAAACAAAAATCATGTTAGTATAGTTTGATCTCAGTTACCTTGTTTCCATATCCACAAAATAAGAGAGATGTTTGGTATCGTTGGTGAATGTTTTATTTTTAATGAAATGAAATGTTCTCTTTTATGAACTCATGATTTTTTCTAAACGCAAATGCACGCTTACTATGATTTCTGTGGCTTAGGTTAAGATAAGAATTCATATTTAGCAAATCAAGTTAAAGTCAAATTACTTATTAAAATAAAAAAGGGGAAAATATGTAACTTTTTCTTTTAATTAAATGACCAAGCTTGATCAAAGTTTTCATTGTTTCCTCAATATTGAAGAAGGCGTTAGAAACAATGTTTTTTTTTTGTAAAGTTTCTTAGATAAACTTACGGCAAAAATCGTTCACACCATTTCCGCAAAACTAATAAACAGCTAAGATAATAATTACCTTGTACCTTAGCACCATTTATTTGGTCATTCCTTGCTTGGCCCGTCGCTCCCACTCCGCCCTCATCTGCAGTATCCCCTTGTACTGCGGCGACGTCTCCTCTCCCTCCTTCTCTTTCACTCCCTCCTCCTTCTCCTTATCTCCATCACTCTCTATCACAGCACTCTTCTCTTCTACGGACTTCCTTTCAGTCCTCTGCCACGGGCGTTTAGTTAAAGTATCAGCTTTATAAGCCATCGCTTCTTTTGTTATAGGTATGTCCGTTCGGTCGTTAGATGGGTCAGGGAATGTTCTATTGCGAAGGCGTTTTTCTGGTGTTGAATCTGAAACTTCCTTTTTGTATTTGTTGACTTCGCTCCTGAAGTTTGCAGCGGGAGCGCTTTCCCGTTTAGGATTGTTAACGCTGTTGATGCTGACGCTTCTTTGATAGTGAGGCACTTTCGCCGCGCCAAATTGGCTTACTCTAGCAGCTATATCTACTAATCTCTTTTCTTCTTGTTCTTTAATATCCTCATTTTCCTTATCACTATCTCTAGATTTGATTGACGCGTTAAACTCGTTCTTCAATACTTTAGTTCTTGTTGCTGTTATACTGTCATTGTTTTCGTCTTTAGCGTTGTTGGCTTCGATTTCTTGAGCTATGTTGTCGGCTTCAGAGTCTTTGATTTTGAGAGATCTTCGCGCGAACACTTTCATCAGTTCCGGTTCATCGTCGTTTTTCCTGTCGCTGCTACGTAATTCCTTAGCTAATACGTGTTTCTTACGATAAACTACTCCTTCTTCTTGTCGGTCTGGGGTTTTGTTCTCGTTGCTATCTGTACTTTGAATTGAGCTCTTACTGCCAAAACTTGAATGAGACTTTTGATCCATAGAAATGTTATCATATATCTTCTCTATGCTACCTTCTGTACTCATTGAGTTGGTTCGTGATTTCTCTGGTTTGTCCTGGAGTTCTACACTAGTCGATTTTCTTTTGAAGAATGCTTTTGGTAGCGATGGGCTTTGTGGAGCAACTGGTTGCACAGATTTCCTGATATTTATTGGAGAACTCTTCTCTTCGACTTGAGTGTTCTCATTGACACTTTCTACAAACTTACTGACGATTGATTCTCTTTTGATTGGAGCGGTTTGAGTCTTAGTTTCAGTGACTTTGAATAATTCAACTTCTTGTTCTTTCTCCGCTACCGGGCTGTCAAGTTTCTTTGGCGTAACATTTGCAGTCAAAACGACGTTCGTAGACGGTTTAGCATCGACTCTATTGAGTTGGATATTGAGAAACTCGGGCACACCAGGCTTGGCTGTAGCCGCTGCTATTTTTGGTATTTTATCATCGCTTTTATTCTTTACAGCATCAACCGTCTTTACTGGAGTTTGTTCTCTGTTAATATGTGTAACAGATATGAAGTTCTCATCTTGTTTATCCCTATTATTCTTGCTACCGTGACTCAAAGCACTTTCTACTGAAATCGTCTTCCTTCTGTCATCCATAGGTTTCTCCGGGCTACTCTTAACACTATCTAAAGAACTAGACTTGAGCATTGAAGCTATTATGGGTTTTGGTGAGCTTATAATGTCATCAATTTTGGCCTCTATTTGAGATATATCACTGTCCCTCTTATGTGGATCAACGCCTATGTGAATGCTGTTGGTAAACAATTTTCTGTCTTCATTGACATCAGTTTTAAGACTGTCTAAGTAACTGCTGTCCGTGCTTGGCAGGCTATCGTAGGTCTCAGTATTGCTATGCATGATATTGTAGTTTCTTGCAGAAACTCTCTTGCTGAAATCATGTCTGTCACTGACATTTCTTCTGTAGTTGACCTCCCAGCTTTCTAACAACGGTTCTGAGATACCAACGATGGCTGGTAGACTTGGCATCTGACTTTCCTGGGAACTGATTGAAGTTGTTTCTGATGCATAACGGAAGCTGTGAGATTTCCCTATACTGCTTCTAGTTTCGACATATTCATCGCCAAGGGATCTCAATCCAATAGTTCCGTACGATTCTTCAGCTTTTCCCGTGTGATGTACAGTCTGACGTTTAGTCTCTATCTTATGTTTTTCAAAGTCAGAAACGTGTTCAGACGATCTGTGCATATGTTTAACGTTGTCTGAACTCTGGTGTCTGATAGTTTTTATCGGTAGAGCATCGGATACGATTACGCTGGGGTTGAAATAAGGTATGTTTTTCGGCATACTTCCGCTGTGGAAAACGTAATCGTTGTGGTTTTTGATTCTCATTCCTCGTATTGGTGGTTCTTCGTCTGAGATCACTAGGGAAGGCGATAGATTATCCTCCTGAGCCCTGGCAGCTTGTTCGTTACTAATAAATGCTTTTGAAGAGAATGGGTCGACCAGCCTTTGAACAGACGTCGGCCTTTTAGCCCTATCTTGCTGCAAACTGAATGACTCTTTCCTGTCATCGAAGGCTTCTTTAGAAGTCGTCCTTTTAGTCCGTTCTATTTTTTCGCTGAATTCTTCGCGTCTGCTAAAGCGACTCTTCATTTCTTGGTTCAACATTTTATCGGTTTCTTCAGCGGTTTTGAGATCAGTTATGTTATATTCGAGTCCGGAGACTTTGACGGCACTGTAGACGTCTTTATAAGCCCCGTCTTGTACGTAACCCCCTTTAGTGTCAATTCTCTTGTGCATTTGGTTCGCGAACACTTTCTGTCCGGCAGTCTTGTGTGTTCTTTCGGCAGGTACTGGTTTGTACCCCGGCTCATACGCAAATGTACTTTTCTCAACATCAACAGCTTTGTACTGGGCTGTAGATTTATCAGGTTTAGACTTCTTGACTTCCTGCTGACCGTCTCCATCGATTTGGTCTTTCTTGGACTTCTTCCCGCTCTTCCTCAGAAGCAGACGGCTGAAGAACGACTCTTCCTTCTTAGAAGACCTGATGACTTCGTTTTCGATCTTCTTTTCTGACTTAGACTTCTTTTCGAGGCAAGTTTCTTCGGCTTTCTTTTCGACTCTGTATTTGGACATTCGTTCCTCTGAGTGGTAGGTTATTTCTTCCCTGGTGACCTTGGGTGAGTCCCTCAAGGATTGGTCTTGGGTGCTGGACTTGCTTCGTTTGATGGAGGAGCGTGGAGTGTTGTTCTCGGCGATGCTGAGTTTGGCGGGGGACTGGCCGACCAACTGGAAGACAGAAAAACAAGGTGAAAAACAACTAGCTCTTCGGAAATCTAAGACCAGTGTTGCAAGTAGGTAGCGGATAAGACCCTACTTGCCACTTTACCTGAGTAAAACCCATATTTGGCGTTTCACACAAAGATCATTATTGTAACCAGGTGTTATTTGGTTGTCAAGAGAATTTACATGGAGTCGTGGGTATATTTTATAAGGACGAATTGCAAGTCTATAAAACATTTTACATATCGTGGTCTGGCAAGAGCGCAGGCACTCAAACCTCTTGATCTCTTGGAAAACGATCTTAATATTGAAAAGATGCGATCTATCGGTGTAAATATTGGAAAAAAATTCGTAACCGCGTTTCAGACCACATATTGCTATTGGTTACTTCTAGGGTTAGTTTGGAAATTGGAAAAGTCCGGACAAAAATCCTTATGAATGGTAACCCTAGTTACTTCACTTAACTTTACCACACAATTGTGTATCTTATTCTCACCTGGCTAAGAGCAAGCCGGTGGCAGCGATGAAAACTCAGACCATACGGACGTATATAACCTTATGAGCAGTTGAATATCACCCTTATTCTCAACTTGCTATATGAAAACTTTTGCCTTACTGACGCAGAGCTGATGAGATGATCAGTTGAATATCACCCTGTGCCGGCAGAATATCAGCGCTGTAGGCTTGTCTGCAGCACATGCTGAGTCGGAACCCTTTCCTTCATGCAATATAGCATCCACATCTATGTTAAGTCTTTGTGTTTTAACATAAGTTATTTATAACCACCCCTGAATTTCGTTTGTGTTGTGTTGTAATTATTTTTTCAAGGAATAAATGCTAATCTATTCTATTCTATTCTCACCTGGCTAAGAGCGAGCCCCGGTGGCAGGGATGAAGATTTGGACCTCACGTCGTTGGGCGTCTCCATGACGCGCTGCAGCTCGCGGTGGAGCTGGTGCTCTTTCACGTGGCGAGTGCTCGACGAAGAGAACGATTCTGGAGTTGAGAGATGCAGAGGTTTAGATGGTTGGTTTGAAGAAGAGTTTTCGGGATTCTAGGGAGGTAAAGAGGGGAGGCAGATAGTAGTCGTTAAGCCGAATCAGAGTTTATTTGACGACTTGAAAACTCAGATAACAGGGTAATAGGTCTGGACTCTGGACACTAAACTGACAATGTTTACTGGGCAAATGTATGGTAACAGCACGGAGCAGAACCATAGAGGAGCTACCTTAATACGAAGTTTGTATTTCGTGAGGGAATGCGCAAACGTGAAGTTCTAAACGTTTGCAAACTGCAATCGTTGAAATTATTAGCACTATTGCGTAGTAAGCGCTTTTTTTTAATAGCTAGTACCAAGTATTGGACTATTTGATTTAATAATAGCGACAGGGTTACTATCTCAGAGCAGGGTAAAAGTACAAAGAAACAAAAAGTCACTTCGAGGCGACGCGCGTTCAATTTCTTTGGATAAAAGTGCGACGATGATAGGAAATAAAAGTCCTTTTCCTTAAGAAAACAAATGTATATAAATGAGTTAATGATAATATCTCACCAGTAACGACTTCTGCGGCCCTGTTCGCAACGTCAGGAGTGGTGCTTCGTATCATCTCCTCGTTCAGCTCCGGCGTGATCGGCAAGGCGGACGCGATCTGAAAATGACAGACAGATTGTTATCAGTGATAAGCAAAATAGAACATTCAGGCGTTTCGGGATAATTAGGCGAGTAGTATTAGTATATTTCTTTGTTTCTAAAACAAAATTCTAAATGCTGGAACCGGAATGTCGAGCTTTTTGACTTTATGTTGAATTGTAGTAGAAAACACAGGCGTATAGTGAGGAACCTAGGCGTATAGTGAGGAACTTAGGCGTATAGTGAGGAACTTAGGCGTATAGTGAGGAACTTAGGCGTATAGTGAGCACCTTAGGCGTATAGTGAGGAACTCAAGCGTGTAATGGGTAACTCAGGCTAATAGTGAGATGAAGCGTATAATAGAAATTTCGGGCGTTTAATGAGAAACTCAGGCAAAAAGACAGACAGTGGGAAACTCGGGCTCGTAGTGTAAAATACAGTGGAGAAAAAATCGGTAAGATTATGCGTTTTCTCCAAGATTTTGAACCCAGTGTTAATGTAAATGTGACGATGTGCTCACAGTATTAGTTTTCTTCCTCCGCGGCGCGCCGTGCGTGCGCCGGGGCCGCACCGCCATCTTGTGTTTGGCCGCCGAGTGCGACAGTGGCGCCACGCCCATCGGCGGCTCCGATGAATCTGAAATACAACAACATACAACAATTTTAAATGCAGCACGACACAAAATATAAAAAAAATGTGGCAATGATTGGTAGCCAACAGCAGGAAGGTGCTACGGATTTGCTGAAAAATCAACAGTGTACTAATCAATTATTTAACTCAGTAGAGCGCCTCCATTTTTTGTCTTCCCTTTAATGTCGACATCCCCTCTATAAGAGCGAGCAGGCCTTTACCTTCAGTTAAAAATAAAATGTATTAACTCGTGAAACCTACAGATTGATTTCCATCAAACATCACCGGCTGCTCTAAGATAAAATTATACTTTGCTAGCTAACTAATGCTCTGCTCATCCTGTTGGTTCTGTGAGTACTTTATATAAGTGGCGGATCCAGAATTCATTTTAATGGAGGAATTTGTAGTAATATATTAGTAAAACTTTTTTTATCACATGTCCAAACAATAAAGTTGTAAACCAGTAGTGCAACTCCACTAGGACATATTACTTAGTTAGTTAGTATTTACTTAACTAGACAAAACTAAAATAAAAACACCCAACTAGCCTCTCCCCTGGATCCGCAAGTATTCTCTGGTTATATTGTTCTACAAGATTAGAATTATGCGAGTACAACTAAAATATAGTGAGTGTATCCTTAGAAACCACATATCCAACTCTCTTTTCACTGGTACCTATCTAGTTGTTCAGTTCGGGATTTTATACGTATGCAAATATTAAAATAATATGATTTACTTGAATAGTTGGTTCGCTAGGAATAAAACCCGAACTGAGTTCTGATCGTAACAACTAGTTGATCCGTTTAGTTGGTTGGACTGGAAAAACAGATTTTTTTAGCTAGAATGCTGTTATCCTAAAATGAGTTCTTTGCTACCACATTTTCTATACCGCATCTTCTTTCTTCTTCTTTATCTTGTGGATCAGTATTACAAACCCTAATGTCAGAATAAATTAAATTAACATGAAAGCGCCCTGCATGAGCACTGACCCATTAAACACGGATTCGGATTCACATCAAAGAAGCCATAGGATGTAGCGAGGATTTCAGTTGAATAACTCATATTATATAATCACGCTGTTATTCCATTCCGCAGTGTGGTGACGGCAGAGTAGAATACATTTGTCACCAACCCCTACTCTTCCCGTGGGTGTCGTAAGAGGCGACTTAGGGACTACACATTGAATAGGGAACGGGCAACAGCGCTCTCTGATACACAGATCTCCAACCCGCCTGCCAAGCGTGGAGATTGTGGCAAAACCAAACACTTAAGTGGAAGAGGCTCATAGTCCAGCAGTGGACTGTAACGGGCCGTTGATTTTTGATATAATCACGCATATTGAACTAGCTTACAGATTTATTGGAATTTCAAACTTGAGACTTGTGGCTTACGGTATACATCTTCTTCATCTCTTCATAGTCTTCATCCATCTCCGAAGATCAGGATGTCTTCCAGGTGTCACGAAATATGAGCTATATGACTTGTGACTTACGGTATACATCGGACTGGTCTGAGCGCGCGGAATGGTCGTGGGAATGGTGGTGACCACTGCTGCTGTCCTCATCCATCTCCGAAGAGCCCACGCTGAGTAAGGAGCCATCGCTGCATGAGGACTGCGATATGCCTGCATGGTGCCGCTGGAATTAAGAGAAGTATACGTTAATATAGTTTTAGATTTTAGATATGGTATGATATGGGGAAATGATTAAGCTGAATTGGTAATGGACAAATCATATCTGTCGCAGGATCCAGCATCTCTGGAATGGAGAGCATCTCAAGTAACTTTGCTGATAGATAGTATCGATACTGCAGTTTTTTTTAATGATTTTCTATAAACTAACTATCGATTTCGACAGCATTATCGCAAACGCGATTCTTACGCTGGACACGAACAATACCTCATTCTATTATTTTTAGCCTCCGTATCGGTCAAAAATATATAGGCATATTATAATTTTTAATAGTTTTGGTGCGACAAGACTTATTAAAAAACCAAAACAAATAATAATCAAGATATTTTGTCCATGTGTTTTGAATATTAATTACTCAAAGATTACACCATAAAACAGATGAGCATCAAATGATAAGGATGGGAAAGAAAAGAGGAATCTAAGTTAAGTGCTTTCCCAGCATTATGTACTGACGAAGACAGTTCGAGGGATAATGCGAGTAAGAAGAAAATACTTAAGGAATAAGCTGCGCACTCATGCGCACGTGATTTGGCGTGCGTTGACTCTTCACGATGATTAATGCATATAATCGACGTAACGCTTTTAGTATAAGCATTGTAACTTACTAGAAACATTATATTGGTAAGTAAGAACCTACAAGAATTATTTTAAACAAAGATCTATAAAGTATTATCCGGCTTCAAAATTGAATATAATAATGAATGTATTGAATAAATGCATGAAATAGCGTAGAGTGCAATTATATTCTACCATTTAGCAGTTAAAATATCCTTTGTTTAATAAAGTAAGGACTCATACTGGTCCTTAGGTCAAGAGTTTTCAAGCCTTCCTAAAACATAAGAATTTTACAACTAATCACAAAGATAATTATTTGCCTATGTATGTTTTACTACGATTCACAGACTTAACGACAGCGGTAGCACTAAACACATAATAAACAATTTGATTTCAAGATAGCGTCAATCAGAATCAATTCAGTAGCATCAACGGTAAATCAAGCAACAGAAATCTACCTGATTAACGATACAGATAGCAATCAGCAAATTACCATTCTGCAAACGAAGAATGGAAGTGGTGATATAACACTACCTTGCGGTACCCGGAATTAAGCGCCGCAGACGGAACGAGCGAGGCGTTTGATTGAGTAAGCCTCAGTAATATTGTAAATAATGCAACAACATTTTGATGATTATATATGAAGCAATAATGTAAATTTTAGAATGAATGATATTCCGATTCTAAGACATTATTTCTAAGAGTTTGCATAATGCCACAGTCATAATTATATATTTTGAAATATGACCTATGTAACAAATTATAACACCATCACGTCATTTAATATTTGTTTCAAGTGAATCTCCATAATAGGGAACATGCATAAAAAAAAAAAGTTTTTTTCATAGTTCATCAGAAAGTATATAAAAATAGTATACTGACAGTCAAAACAGAATCGAAATTGATGGAAAAATAAAATAGTTACAACATTATATCTGCCCCTCTTTACGAAAACAAAATTTTCTATGGCGGATGTATGGCCCGCGACACAATGACGTCACACACATGTCTCGTCGGACCTCTCTGTCTAACCATCAACTTTGAAGCCTTATAACTTTGTTTCTGAGCAAGATATTTGGAAAATTACTTTTTATGTGTTTATCTGGAACTTGAAATATTTCGATTAATGAATTCAAAAAAATTGTGCATGTTCCCTATTTGTAGTGAATTCTGGTTTAAACCAACCTTGATATTGGCACTTATGTACTTCCTCCTCGGGGGTAGCTTCACCGGCATTTCCTCCGCCTTCATCACGTAGAGCATCATGTTTATCGATATCGATATCCAGTTCATCGACTCAATTCACATCACTGTCACTTTCTTCATTATCACAGGTTTTGTTACACTTATAGTGAGAAAAATCATTGTTGTTTTTCTTATGTTCGTCTTTTGCACTTTGATTATAAAAAGGTTTTTGTTATTAATCGATAAATTGCTTAAAATTACTTATCTGATAGATATTTTGACAAACAATACGTGAGTTTTTAAGAACAATATTATTAATATCATATTACGAGGGCTGATTGATAAGTTTCCGAAACGACAAAGAAAAACTTTAAAAATCTATTTAAAATAAATTTATTTCTCAACGTAGTTTCCTTCTACCTCGATGCATTTAGTCCAGCGCTTCTCCAATGCCGTTACACCAGTTTGATAAAATGTTTTCTCCAACCCCTCAAAATACTCGTCCACGGCAACAATGACTTCTTCATTTGATGAAAATCTCTGGCCACCTAACCATTTCTTCAGGTTTGGGAATAAGTGGAAGTCACACGGGGCCAGATCCGGGGAATAGGGTGGATGCGGTAGCAATTCGAACCGCAATTCATGGAGTTTGGCGACAGCAACCATTGACGTGTGTGCAGGTGCGTTGTCATGGTGGAACAAAACTTTTTTCTTGGCCAAATGTGGTAATTTTTTCTGGATTTCTTCACTTAATTTTTGCAGCAAGCTTGCGTAGTACTCTCCATTTATTGTTTTTCCTTTTTGCAGATAATCCACTAAAATAATCCCTCGAGCATCCCAAAAAACAGTCGCCATCACTTTGCCGGCCGACAAAACAGTTTTTGCTTTCTTCGGCGCAGGTCTTCCGCTCTCAGTCCACTGCTTAGATTGTTCTTTTGTCTCGGGAGTATAACGATGTATCCAGGTTTCATCGACTGTTACATAACGCCGCGAAAACTCGTTAGGATCTCGGTTAAACAGCGCCAAACACTCCGATGAATCGTCCACTCGACGTTGCTTTTGGTCAACAGTGAGCAAACGCGGCACCCATCGCGCGTAAAGCTTTTTCATTCCCAAATGTTGGTGCAAAATATTAAAAACGCGTTCAGATGAAATGCTCACCATCTCTGCTATCTCTCGCAACTACAAGCGCCGATCATTCAATACAATTTTGTGAATTTTTTTGATCATGTCCGGATTCGTGACTTCATTTGGACGGCCAGACCTGTGGGCGTCTTCGCAGCTCTGTCTTCCACGTTTAAAATCAGTTACCCAGGTGTGAATTGTACTCAATGCAGGAGCAGAATTACCTAAAACACTGTCTAGCTTGGTTTTAATCTGGGTTGCTGTTTTCTGTTTTAAAACGTAAAACTTTATCACCGCACGAATTTCGTTTCTTTCCATTGTTAAGAAAATTTACGACAGAGAAAGTTCTACGTCCTATCAAACAAATTCCACCAGTTCGATTAAATTCAAATTTGGCGTTCTATTTTCAAAAAGATGCCAAAATATAATGTAATATTTTTTTTTTGCGTATCATTTTTTTAAGTTCGTCGTTTCGGCCAGTTATCAATCAGCCCAGGTATATAGATAAGAGGAATTAATAAAGTAAACCATAACGGAAATTAGAATACAAAAACACTTTTAGGCTTTAGCGGTTGTTAAAATAAAGTAAAACAATTGAAGCAAGTCGACTTGTTTCTTATTTGATGATGTTTGATGAGAACGTATTCAAATAGTGTTCACCGCAGTGCATTTTTGGTAACATTATCAACAAATGTTGATAAGATCAAAAAGATTGCATGAATTTACTTTTTCCTACTCGAGATATGGATATATTTAAATAAATAACAGCCTCCGTGGCCGAGTGGTCGAGATTTCGACGCTCGTTACGGAGGTTCCGGGTTCGATTCCCGGTGGAGACACTGTCAAGCAAAAAATCTCTTTTTGAGACTTTTCCCAGCTTAGTTAGGACATTGCAGGCTGAACCACCTGATTGTCAAAAAGAAAGATGATTCCGTGCTTCGGAAGGCATGTTAAGCCGTTGGTCCCGGCTACTATCTAGTCGTTACATGAGCCAAGTCAGTGGTCTTTGGCGGCTCTATAACACTGACACCAGGGTTGGTGAGGCCGGTTATCGACCTTACAACCCACACGATGATGATACCTTTATCTTATTAAGTGACGTATATTTTACGATCTTAATATAGCACAATAAGTAATTTCCAGTACTAAAATTAAGTTGTAAAGTTATGCAACCTATTAAAATATACAAAACCTACTATTACTAGGTTACGAAATTAATAGCTGCAGTAAAAACTAATGCTTGTAAAAATTGCATTACCTACCTAGTTAATAGTTTGTTAATAGCTACTTTTCATGTTTTCATCATCATCAAACATTATTAAATAGAAAACTAACGATCGGTACCAAATATATTATTTCTAATGTTTAGCACCTACTCTCACACTCTCCGCACTATTGTCCAATATTTTGCGTCTTTACTGACCATAAATCAACGGCCCGTTACAGTCCACTGCTGGACATGAGCCTCCTCCACTGAAGTGATTGGTTTTGCCATAATCTCCACGCTTGGCAGGCGGGTTGGAGATCGCAGATTAAAAGGTTACTGTATCAGAGAGCGCTGCTGCCCGTTCCCTGTTCAATGTGTAGTCCCTAAGTCGCCTCTTACGACACCCACGGGAAGAGTAGGGGTTGGTGACAAATGTATTCTACTCTGCCGTCACCACGCGGCTTACTTTTACTGACCACATTCCTAAAAAATAATAACAATTTAAGATTTTATACACATTGCCATACTTACACCCTTTTTCTTGTAAACTGGCAATTTACTCAAGTAGTTCCATTACAGAATCTCAATGAAATTATAAAATAATGTTGAAGGCCAAAACAAACTAATGATATGAAGTTATTTCAGAACGTAATTAAAATTACTCTTCATTTCAAAATATAATAAAAAAAACTAATGCTGAAATGTTTTTCATGATTCACAAAGTTTCACCAAGAACCGAAAGACGAAGAGATGTACCTAACGAATGTTTTTGCAATGCTATCTGGAACTCTGAAACGGAGTATAGCTTATAAACACTTAGGTTTTCGCTGGTGTTAATATTAGTAACACACATATCTACCGTACCGGGTCATTATGCTAAAAAGCTTATTTTAAACCAAAATCCTGGATAACGCGGTAGATATGTGTGTTATGTTAGCAAAATAAGCCCTCATTACTACTCTCGCGCATACCTACTTAGAAAGGAGGAGGTGGCTGAAAACTAGCGTTTCGTAGGATGTAATTCTGCGCAAACGGAAGCTGAGCCATCTCCCTTTTGCCATTACAGGTTTAGTTGTTTCATATTTTTATTATGGGGAAACTTCTTCAGTTCACCTTTAAGGGGAATTTTGACGACGACATCAGCCAATGACAAGATGTCGCCGTATTTGAGGTAAAGTCGACCAATAAATTGGTTTATCACCGTAGGGTTGAATGTCAGTTGCAAATTATAGAACAACAAAGATTATTTTCGTTTGCAGATCTATCTGTCAGATACCGAGTATTAAACCTTATTGAAACATTCGATAACTAGGAAATTGAATGAAAAATGGTAAACCACTTTCTTGGTCGACCTTACAAGGAGATGGCGGCGTACTATGGCCGCGGTGTCGATGATAACAGATTTTTGGATTTTGTTTCTATCATTATAATAATAATAATAATATTTTTCTAATGTTTGTATAACAGTTTCCTTTTTGTATTGTACTTATGTTTAAATATGGCAATAAATGTATTCTTATTAAGAATATAGCTTGTTTTATTTCACCTAATTTATTACTAAATGATGCAAAAATTAGGTACTATCATGTCAAAAACCCATTGTACTTGACCATACATTCGATAAATTACCCCGACTTATATTAGCCGGCACACCTAACTTGCGTCATACGAGGTGTAAGTATAAAATACATTAAATTTTGCAACAATGTTAAACATCACATCACTAACAGTATTAAAGTTACCCTGAGCGAGTAATTGTGACTTCACCACTACTTTAATACTACTAACAAAAATAGAGGACCAATTCGCACTAGGACATGATTTGGAACTAGGTCAAGTCAAGTTATGACAAAGTTTTAATTTTCTATAGGATGTTGTTCCTTAAGTGACGGAATCTTTGGAGAAAAACTCACGTTGAAATACCTATCAATTTTCTTTGGCCACCGATGAACACATTATTTAGTCAACCAAAATAAAAATGAACAGTACAAATTAACCTATTTCTTTTCTACTGCATTTTGCAATTAAATTATTACTTCAGTACGAAAAGTACGAATTCAAGGTGACAGTTTTTAGTTAATTAATTAGAATTTAAATGAAATTTAAATGAACAACTGTGTTCACGGTTTCTGTATGTCCAATTGGATTAAGCTAAGTATGGCAATTTGCTAATTGTTTTTGAAAATTACATGATTTCAAAATAGTAGAAAGTGTCATTCTACTTTAGAATTTGTTTTACTTTTAGTGTAAACCAATGACACTTAAATGATAATAGAGTGCGTCGGTGGTCTCGTGGTTAGGGCCCCTGCCTCCCGTCCGGGAGATGCGGGTTCGATCCACACCACTTACCTACCAATGTGTTTACGAATTTCGAATTCATATCGTCACCCTGCTGAGAAAACCTCGTATAGGACAATTTTTGTCAAATTGGGCAGAAAAACTCGCAACGCAATAAAATTTTGTTGAAAGCACATACGTGGTTTTCTCAGCAGGGTGAAAATATGTACGTTTTTTCGACGCTCTTACGGTGAAGGAAAACATCGTGACGAAACCTGCACACTCCTGCGATGAAATTCAAAGGTTGTGTGCGAAGTTGACCAACCCGCACTGGGCCAGCGTGGTCGACTAAGGCCTAATCACTCTTAAATCAGGGTAGGCTCAAGCCCCTCGGTGGGGACCGGACGCATATGAGCTGTTGGTTTTAAAGATCTACATCTAGACTTCCAACAACTCCTTATCAATGTTATCAAACGTGTTACGATAATACTAATTGATAAGAGAATGTTTTAGCCTCTCTAATACAACATCCGTTATCAGCACTTCATTTCTTTGCAATAATAGATAACAACATGTGTGACGTATGCTGGCAATAGGTTTCTGTGCCTTACACTCGGAGGAAATTTTCCTCCGAGGCCTTACGTAATGTATTGAAACACGTGTATGTAATGTACTATGTATGTGTGGATGGATATCGTATGTCCAGTTTTCCGTGTTTAAAGTGTCCACTAAATGCAATAATGCAAGATCAATAAAGAAAATTGTTCGTTTCGTTTAAAAAGTAAATGTCATAGTAATAAATTGTAACCAACAACGGCTTAACGTACCTTTTGAAGTAAGCCTAGACGTTTTAAATGTAAACCGGTAACCCGTCGGTAATTGGCCAGACTGGCAGTTGCTAAGCATTTTTTTTATATATTATTTTAAAAGTTTGCAATTGTAAAGAATACATGAATTAGATCCTCATAAAGAATATGTCTGCTCTAAACTAAGATCAATAATGAGTAAGTTAAAAATTCTCAAATATAAACTACCCTATCAGACATTACGACTGTTGTACATGTCTTTAGCAGATTCGATCATTAGTTATGGTCTAAGTAGCTATGGCAGGTCGACCAATACTAATTTACAAGACATATACAACCTGCAGATAAGGATACTAAAGATTATAGTGCCTAAGAAAATTAAGGAACAAAGCAAGGGTGACTACGAACAGCTTTTTAAATATTGCAAGGTTATGAGTGTTTTTGATAAAGTTAAATTCTCAATTCTAGCTGAAATCAATGTTCCAAACACGCTTAATAAAAAAGTTAGACGTACTGGTCTGAGAATATTAGAAACAAAAAGTAAACATAAATTTGTACTACCTAAAACTATTAACAAGTATGGCATGCGAACTGATGAATATCTAATACCTACATATGTAAATGAACTACCTATAGAACTACAAGAATTGTACCTTAGTAATGGCAAGTGTTGGAGTAGCTACTACCTAAGCCTGTAGTACATTATTATTGTAATGTAACACGGTATATAGCGAGTCTCCTGCACCCAGATAAACCTTGTTGGTTTGCGTGGTACAGGACTTAAGAATAAACATGTTTGTATCCATCTTTACTGTTCAATAAAAAAAAAGATAAAATAACACTCGTCCATAGTACAAGCTCTGTTTAGTTTGGGATTTGATGGCCGTGTGTGAGATGTCCCAATACTCATTTATTTATTTTTATTATTTTTATCTTTAATATATTCATAATAATTCATAACTTCATGATCAATCGATAAATAAACGTATTTAGTGCATAAAGCGACATAAGAGATTAATATACCTGGCAAATAATATGCTGTTATCGCTACCTTATCGATAATTTCACCTATAAACAGTTATTATCGTTTATCATCACTATAGGTTTAATATCACTTTATGTACTAATATTTTATATAGGATAATAAACTTTCTTTGATATCCGCCATATTAGTAAGGAAGTAAGGATTATTCAGGATTAAATATGCAATCAAATATTTTTGTAGATAAATACTTGCATACAATTCTTATCAATATTACTGAATTTTATAGTAGATTGTTAGTTAACAAAGTTTTAATAAATTATTTTGTTATTAATGTTTATTTTGACTAAGGAATAGTAAAAAGAAAGTTGATTTAGGCTTGCGCGCGAATTTAAAAAATCAATATGCAGAGATTTCATTAAAGCAACTGGAAATTTCCCAGTTTATATGTCAAATAGGGTGCGACGCACTAATATGGCGAATGGTATGTATGTACTCAATCCATATATTATTTTTTACAACTGTTTTGTTTACTTTCCTTGCAATCAAGATGAAAAGCAGAATGTTTACCTTGTGGGAAACTGATCAATTCCACCCTCATACTATAAGCGCCCTCGCTACTCTCGTGCGCCAAGCAAAAATACTTCGGGTGTAATTGATCGCTTTCACCCCTTTGTTAACAATCTACTAATAAAATATCATCATCATCATCAATAAAATATATTGTAGGGTGGCCCTACAGTTCCTTAGAACAGATCTTTCTATGTCTAGTTTCAGAGTTACCCGTACTGACCCATCTAAATGTGCCACCCGGTATACTTCATATAGGCACAACTATCTTAGCTAACAAAGAACCACTACATAGCAACCGTTCATTATACTAAACAGATAACTCGATAATAGTAATCGACAACAAACAATTGAACCATGGAAAGTGTATAGAAAGCCGACGCAAGAGTCTGCAAACGACCAATTCAAATTGATCTATCAATCTTTAACAACAGCTTATTATAAGAGCTCAATGTAATCTGGTCACGCTTAGCATAGCCATTTTAACTAGATACTCATTTAGCTCGGGTTTTTGGAGTTAAAGAGGTCTATGGATTTTCAATAATGGTTTATAGATTTTCTATAGAGAAATATATCGATGTTTTACTTGCACCGTATGTTTTACTTGTATTCTCTGTATGGTATTGTATTATAGAAGCTTTCAACTACTTTTTTGTATGGTCATGTTTTACAAGGCGTGTTATTAAATAATCGCCGCTATTCTTTTATAATTAATTATTGTATTATGAATATTTGATTGATAGGTATTAGCATGTAGAATTAAGGTTAAAAGTCTCACCTCATCAAGAAATATAAAGACATTGAATGTTTTTTACAAAAACGGATTTTATTGCTTTCCTTTTTCAAAAACCTGTAATTATCACATCACACTAATATTATAAATGTGAAAATATATTTGGATGTTTAGATGTTTGGAAATTTGTTCCGCCTTCACGCTTAAAGTAGGTACTCAACGGATTTGAATGTAATTTGGAATGGAGATAGTTTGTAACCTGAATACGGGATACTTTTTACGGGAAATCCTTATTTATATATAATACGATGCTTAAACAGTGTTATAAGTGCAAATCCGATATGTGTGTGTATAATATTAATATTCCTGTCATCATAAGAATAAAAACAAAATTTTGTTCCACCTGAAAAAATAACAAACGAACGTAATGAAAAAACAAACATCGTACGAAAAGAAACGACTTTCATTTAGGTTCTTTTCCCTGACACTGATTACAAATCGCAACACTGAGGTAATCTACCAAGCATCGTTAAACAGAACGCAATCGGGCATCAAAAAACACCCATTCAGCTGGCTGGCGAACTCTTCGAAATTCAAACGACGCGACGACGGCTGTATGGCGCGAAAGAAAAATAAAAATTTGGAATTCGCGGTGCGTTTAGAAGTTGTATAATGGCGGCTACGGATGCGCTTCCGACTAGTGATGTGCTAATTTGCGTTTTATTGTTATCATTTGCATGGTTGCGGTTCTTTTGTTTTACAAGTGATGAAATAAACGCTTTAAGTAAAATTGTTATTCGTGTATAAAGCGATTTGTCTGACAGTTGCAATTTGTTAGCAAGTTTAATCTAGGCCAATAAAAGTTTTTCTATGCAACAATAACCTAGTTTGCGGAAACATGACAATGTGCAATATAACAATAATATGATATTCACAATGGAGGTATGAAGTGGAAGTAGACAGAGTGTAACCGTTTCGTCATTAAAAAAATAAATAGATAATTAAGTATCCTAAGTGCACTTATCTGATTATTACCGGATAAGATATTCTTACTTTAATAATTATAGAGTTAACTACGTAAGCTTTAATATTGTGACAAAGGGTTAATTAAAGATGTGGGTCATTTACTTTTCTTAGACGGTTCATCATACATAATACAACAAAAAATACTAATATTCCAAAATTCCAATGCCAAATGTGCTTTGCTACGGACTCGTAGAAGCTTTGTTTATTTTAATTTGTGTAGTCAGTTGTCAATTTTATTTTTACTCTACATAAGTGAAAAATTTATATTTATACCGTTTTGGTTAATATTGAATTCATTTCATCACCTACACAGTGATATTTCAGGTCAAGGTGAAAAAACTAACTTTGTCAACAAAACATTCCAAACAAGAACAAACCAACTCTACATTTTTATAAAAATACAAGCGGTCAGCCCGCGGCTACCCTCGCGTTGTGTAAGATTTTCCCGTGGGAATAAGACTTTTCCCGGTAAAAAGTATCCTATGTGTTAATCCAGGTCATTCCAAATTTCGTCCAAATCCGTCCTGCAGTTTAGGCGTGAAAGCGGAACAAACATCTAAATATCCAAATATATTTTCACATTTATAATATTAGTGTGATTAATGGTTGCGAATCACGTAATGTCTGATTCTAATAGAAACATGAATCAATCAATCAACGGCCCGCTACAGTCCACTGCTGGACTATGAGCCTCCTCCACTCAAGTGGAGGGTTTTGCCATAATCGCCACGCTTGGCAGGCGGGTTTGAGATCGCAGATTAAAAGGTTACTGTATCAGAGAGCGCTGCTGCCCGTTCCCTGTTCAATGTCTAGTCCCTAAGTCGCCTCTTACGACACCCACGGGAAGAGTAGGGGTTGATGACAAATGTATTCTACTCTGCTGTCACCACACGGCGTGTGTGATTAATGGTTCCGAATCACGTAATGTCTGATTCTAATAGAAACATATTCCAATAAATCTTCCAAATACTGAACAAAACTACCAACCTTGGAAACATAAAATGCTAAATGCAGTTACAACATCCGATTCAACAACAAAATCCTATCTACATTTCCCATCACAATGGCGCCGCCTATAGCAAAACTTTAATCTATTATTTCGAAACTAAATTGTTTGTTGAACATTGTGATTTGTAAGTTTATTGTGTTTTAGACAAATAAATGAATGTGTTGTAAATGACTAAGTTTAACGTGGGAGGATATGAACTTCCTCTTTTGGTAATGCTTTTAAGTAAATCTATTTTCGGTTCTGAAATAATAACAAAAGACCATTAGAAATGGATCCGCCGTGTGGTGACGGCAGAGTAGAATACATCTGTCACCAACCCCTACTCTTCCCGTGGGTGTCGTAAGAGGCGACTTAAGGACTACACATTGAACAGGGAACGGGCAGTAGCGCTCTCTGATACAGTAACCTTTTAATCTGCGATCTCCAACCCGCCTGCCAAGCGTGGAGATTATGGCAAAGCCAAACACTTAAGTGGAGGAGGCTCATAGTCCAGCAATGGACTGTAACGGGCCGTTGATGAAGTGCGGAGTATGACGCTCAACGCTAAACAGATTATCAGGCGACACAGGTTGCGTCGCTAAACCAATTTCTCGTCGAAAATAAAACAAAGTAGCAGCATTACAAGAGCTTCCCACGTCAAAGTCAAAGGTTCAAGGGTTCCGCTGTCAAATGGTACAAGTTGGGGGTGGTTCAGATTCAGGGGTGTCAAACTGTTCGACGATGTTGTTTTTATATAGGTTTGGTTCTTTAATAAGAAACACTGTTAGTGATTCCTGCAGTAATAATATAATAACATTGGATTAATGAAAGAGAGGCTAACAGCCTCCGTGGTCGAGTGGTCGAGATTTCGACGCCCATTACGGAGGTTCCGGGTTCGATTCTCGGTGGGGACACTGTCAAGCAAAAATCTCTTTATGAGACTTTCCCCAGTTTGGTTAGGACATTGCAGGCTGAATCACCTGATTGTCCGAAAGAAAGATGATTCTGTGCACGTTATGTAAAATACCAGATTGAACGTAATCCATTCATTACGTTCAATCTGGTATTTTACGAATTAGTTCGGGACATAACCAATTAGGAAAATGACGAGTCCAGCTATCTCCTTAGTCGTAGAGTCATTAACAAAGAACAAACAAACATATATCCACATGTAGCAGTACTGCTTTTCTACCTTCTGCTATTTTGTTTCTAGCAATTCAGTACATTCATTTTCAGTTTATTTTCAAATTTCGAATCCATCCGTGTCGGTTTTGTCATTGTCATCAAAATTTCCTCATTCCCCCTCAAGACATCAGACTGTGATCATCTTATTAACCGTATTTTATTGATTTTATTCGAAAGTAAGCAAGTGTTACGTTGATTTCTTATACCAATAAACCGTGTGTGCAACTATCTGGACTGAACCCTGTTTCTTCTGCCACGCTACCTCTCTACAACTACATCTTCTACCTCATCTTCACCACCTTCCAACTACTATTTATCATCTTGCGGCCAGCAGTCCTGTCGTGGCAGCTGCTGGGCTACACACATAAATAGTACTAAGGAAGTAAGGATATGTCCCACAAACCTCACTAAACGAAAAACATGTTCCAACGATTATCATGTTTCAACGGAAAGTTGTTAGTTTTTGCTGGATACATACAACACTATTTGTTAATTGCGTTTGATTTGTGTTTTTGCGTTAATGTCAGTTAGCTGTGTTCGGCGTTCCAAGAAACAATGCGGGAAACACATTGTTGCTTTCTTTTGACACTATTCAAAGACTAGCGAGCAATAGATTTCGAGCTACTAAACGAAATGCGTGTTGAAAAAGCATATTTCTTAATAATTTATTATTAATTCCTAACGAGGCTACATTGACATTTAAATGAATCGAGGTGATCTAGGAAAGAGGTGGATTTATCAGATTTTGATCGACTTAGGACGTCAGAAAAGCCCTTAATGTAAGAAAAAGCGTGTTAAAAAGAGAAAAGACATATTATTATTATGATATAAGTACCCTGTGAAATTGGTGTGTGGCTGTTATTATTATTTTTATAAATAACACATTATATTAGTCGAATTTAATGTCAAAATCGTATAATTTATTAAAGTTTTACCTCGGAAAAATCTCAAATCACCCGTAAGTATTATTTTGAGTACCTACTCAAAGTTTGTAGAGAATATTACCAAAAGTGCAAATAATATCACAATCATGTGAAATGTAGGATACGGTGAAAACGCAAATAATGTTTCTTATATTTGGTTAAAAGTGTGAAATCTTATTAAGGTAACACCCTACAAGTTAAATATAAAAAAAAATATTTCAAACCACAAAAATTAAAAGTCGATACACAAAAACAATACGTATCGTTTAAATCACATCACTATTTTAGAAACTATACAAAGTCACAGATAAAACTGGCTGAAAACATTTTTTAAATGTTTACTCTATTTTTGAATGTAGAAAAAATAAATTAATTTCCCGCGCAACGCGATTCATTTTTTATCCACGCGCGTGTACCGACGGCTAAAGTCGCGCAAAGACTGCCAGTTCTTTATGCGTGGTTTAGTCGCTACATTCTGCGCTCGATCTAACTCTATTGATAATACCATCGCTTGGCGAATATCACAGCTATTGTTAAAAAGCTTCTAACACCAAGCAATGTACTCGAAATGTTTATGAAAAAGGTAGAGACAGCGTAGGTGGTACATATGGATTAATGAACAAACGTAAGAAACCTTAATAGGCAATGTTGAAGGTACCAGACCGACGGTCTATCCATGTATGTAAGTACATTAACATAGATATGAAAGTAAGACAAAGTGAACTTATAGTAATAATGCCTTTGTTAGTTCCTACGTAGAGAAATAACATTGAAGAATGACGTAGATGGGTAAATAAATTAATACTTAGTCGGTTTGATGATTTACCTACATAGAAGATATTTAAGAAAAAAATGTATGAGAGGTCTTTAATAAAACCAATAGATTAGCCAAACCAATTAATTTTGGATTTTTTGTTTGTCTTTCTAGGGGCTCGAGCCGACCCTGAATTAGGGCGATTTTAGTCGACTACGCTGGCCTTTGAATTTCTTCGCAGGAGTGAGCAGGTTTCTTCACGATCGATACAGCTAAATAATTTGAACGAACTCAACGTGTTCAAGAGGTAGTGTAGGAAAGGTAAGCCTCTTGAAATATGCAAACGTTTTCATATTTAATAGCACAAGAACATCACGATCGTGACATAGTTTATATTTTATTTCTGCAATAGGGGATCGGACTATTCACCATATTTTATGAATTATTTTTAAAATACAGATTAGTAGCAGACGATTCGCGAAGAAAAAAACAGAATCGGTTGAAAAACGAATTTACAGTGATTTTTTAAAGTTTCAATTTGTCTGTCTCTTTCAAAAACGATTTTTTGTATGGAGATTATATGGCGTTACTAACAAATGACGTCACAAGTGGGTATGTGCCTCTCTGTCTAATCTTGAATTTCAAACCTTTATAGTTCGGTCAATCTTAAAGATAGAGCAAAAATTATTTTAGTGTTCGATAGCAGAAACTAAGAAGTTTGGATTTATAAAATAAAAAAAAGTAGTCCGGTCCCCTATTATTATCTATTATAATAGCAATAAAATTTAGTAGCAATAAATATATGAAAACCAAACCAGATACTGCAATGTTAGTGCTTTTCTAAAAGATATTACAGTAAGTTAAATTTATTAATTGCTTCAACTAACGCATTTGAAAAGAAATGGTTCGACAGGTGACAGGTAGTACGTATTCCCACGAGAAAAAACACTCTGAAAGGAAGTGTGGTTAAGTTGTCTGTCAGATGCCGACGATCACCCATCCTGTTGTGACAAAAACAAACTTACTACCACAAGGAAATGCTTTAGGTCTTTTACTATTATTTGTTTATATAAATGACTCATGCAAAGTTTTGTATTTTTAAACATTCATTTGGCTTTTATTATCCTTAGTAACGATTTAATGGGTTTGCGATATACTTACTTAAAAAATATCAAACTTTTAATTTATGCAAGGAAGTGCACTAGGACCTTCTCTTTTCCTAATTTATAGAAATGACTTGCAAACTTTTAACTTATTTTGTTGTAGTTGAGGTATGTTTGAGTATGTACTTTTGTATGAATGTTTTGCCCCGACAGCATAATATCAACATTTTTTGAAAGAGTTATTTACAACAGACTCCTATGTAGATTGTTCCCTGTACAGTAATAACCCGTTATAAGAACTATGCAGGCTAGGGGCTAGGTTAGGTCATGCTGTTACGAATAACTGTAAAACCTAACAATGGATAGTAAATAACTAATAAAATCTCTTTTCACCTAATTATGGGAAGCCTGGTTTTTCATAGTATTTTTCATTGGAAATAATTGATACAGGTGAATTTTTCTTAACCTTTAAGAATATTCATAAGGTTATAAACAGGGTCATTGCTAATCTATTGAATACGAGTTTATTTTTATATAACGGACCTAATGCTTGTGTTGCAAAATCGAGTAGACGTACACTAATGTATACCCAGGTGAATTATGTAAATACACTAAAATTAATTTTTAACACAATATTTTATGCTTTTACATGAAAAAGCAAATAAAAGCTGGTCTTTATATTACTACAGTGGAAATGAAGTGACTAATAATAGTAATTAGTCGACTTTTTAATATTAAATGGAGCTTAGTTAGCCAGCTAGGTTAGGTCAGACTTACAAGCTCGTCCCGTTATAACAACTGTTCACTTAACAATGGTTAAGCGCAGTTGCAATGACCGTGTACATAGAGAGAATGGATATGACAACAGTAACTAGTACTGCTACCACACCCTGCGTTCCGAGACGCGCTGAAATCGATTTTAGCGCACTCAAACCGCGTACCGAATTACTGTCAGCAGGCGAAAACCACACAATCTGATCGCTGACGGCGTTGACAGTTTGATTCGAAAGTGATTTAAGCGCGTATCAGAACGCGGCCAATCAGGAACTCTATGAAGTCCTTGTTTTTCTTCCCATTTTTTTTCCATTGAAAAGAATCAAATCAAATCAAATTTTTTTTTTATTCGAATTAAGATTTTTACAAATCATTTTTCGACGTCAAAGCTATCATGGATGGCACGTTCACTACCAGTGTACGCCCTCTGTGGAGAAGAACGGGAACTAGTCGTGAACATCTTTGATTTCTAGAGTTAACAAGTTATCAAAGATAGAAATTCCTATCTTTTAATTTTTTTTTAATTGGCTGTCGGAAAATCCCCCATTGAACTATTTTAGTAAAGGCATCACGATTTAAAATTTCAACATAGCGTTTTCATTTGGGTAGGCTTAATTCTTAATTCAATACAATACTTAGGGGGTTCATCAAAGATATTCTGGATGTAGACAACATCTCAAAATTATAATATTTTAATGGAGGAAGTCATTATTTTTCCATCATTAACCAAGTCATCAACAGCTACCTAACATACGTCCCTATCGAGAGGCTCGAGCCTACTCTGAATTAGGGCGATAGGCCTTAGTCGACCACTCGACCACGCTGGCCCAGTGCGGGTTGGTCGACATCACACACAACCTTTGAATTTCTTCGCAGGAGTGTGCAGGTTTCATCACGATGTTTTCTTTCACCGTAAGAGCGTCGAATAAACGTACATAAGAATTCAAAATTCGAAAACACATTGGTAAGTGGTGGGGATCGAACCCGCGTCTCCCGGACGGGAGGCAGCGGCCCTAGCCACTAGACCACCGGTGCTCTTATCCAAGTAGCGTTCTTTAGTTCCTATTATAAAGCAAATAGTCCTTTTTGTGTTTTGTGTAAGCAAATTCGCAACAACAACTCCAAGACATTGATTTTATAACCATGTTTCCAGAAAATAAATTGATTTCATTTCATTTCGTTAATGCGCTCAGAAGTTCTGCACTTCCAACTTCACATAGCTACTTTATTATGGCTCATCCAGCACACATACACATATCGAGTGCAACCGACGATGCGCGGGCGTCGATGCGGTGAAAGTGCGCGAGGTCGATACGATACGAACAGACACACGTATTGTTTCGCTACACGTGTTTTTCATATTAGTATTACGATGTAGAGATGGTGAGGAAAGTACAGTTAGGTTTTTATGTTACTGTGGTAGGTTTGGTTAATGGCTAAACTAATTTCTTCATTGTTTATGTGTGTTGATTATCTTACTTAATACATCAACGGCCCGTTACAGTCCACTGCTGGACTATGAGCCTCCTCCACTCCGCGTGTTTGGTTTTGCCATAATCTCCACGCGTGGCAGGCGGGTTGGAGATCGCAGATTAAAAGGTTACTGTATCAGAGAGCGCTGCTGCCCGTTCCCTGTTCAATGTGTAGTCCCTAAGTTGCCTCTTACGACACCCACGGGAAGAGTAGGGGTTGGTGACAAATGTATTCTACTCTGCCGTCACCACACGGGTACTTAATACACTGTTTAAGTATATGGACACCCATCATTTAAATAAAACCGAAAAATACCACTAAAAATTCGGAGTATGTATGTACTGTATGTACCTACACAAGTCTGTGTAGGTACTAGGTAGGTATATAAATACTATATAAATAACGCAAAACCTCTCAGGCCTATCAGCCTACAAAACTGAACAATTTTTGTTTAACTACTTTTCCAAATTCTCCAAATTGAAATCGTACAAATTGACTAGCTCAGCTGAGCTGGCTTGTATAATCAGATACTTATTTTTGAAAATTTATATTCTAGATGTTGGTCAGTAAAGGGTCGGTGGTCTAGTGGCTAGGGCCGCTGCCTCCCGTCTGGGAGACGCGGGTTTGATCCCCACCACGTACCAATGTGTTTTCGAATTTCGAATTCATATGTACGTTATTCGACGCTCTTACGGTGAAGGAAAACATCGTGATGAAACCTGCACACTCCTGCGAAGAAATTCAAAGGTTGTGTGTGAAGTCGACTAACCCGCACTGGGCCAGCGTGGTCGACTGTGGCCTAATCGCCCTGATTCAGGGTAGGCTCGAGCCCCTCGGTGGGGACGTTGACTGTTGATGAACCTTCCAAATGCGTTATATTATATAATATTTTAATGGAGCGTATTAATATATACGCGTGTTAATCTTATGCCGAGGTCAAACGGATTATATTAAACTGGCGGTACGCCCGCGTTGAGTAAAATTTTCCCGTGGGAATTAGACTTTTTCCCGTAAAAAGTATCCTATGTATTAATCCAGGTTACAAACTATCTCCATTCCAAATTTCAACCAAATGCGTTGAGTACTTTAAGCGAGAAGGGGGAATATACAAATATATTTTCACATTTATAATCCTACTAATATTATAAATGCGAAAGTTTGGATGGTTGTTGCCGAATCACGCTTGAACCACTGGACGGATCTGGATGAAACTTGGCACATATATAGGTTAGGTCCTGGAATAGGACATAGGCTACTTTTTACCGCGGGAAAACACTTCAATCTTACGTGAAAACAAAAAAACACACGGGTGAAACCGCGATCGGAATGCTAGTATTATTATAAATACTTATTTAGTAGCAAGTCCATAAGCGCCTTAATTTGTCCTCCAAACCAGAATCAATATTATGCAAATCCTAATCAGATATTCAGGATTACAATCTATACGTCCTTTGAGCTAAGATTATTGGCGATTTCCGTTCTAGATCAAAACACAAGGTAAACTCAGTAAAGCGTGCTAAGATCGTTTACGTAAAGTTCTAAGTATATAACATAATACATACAACCCAAAACACTATTTATTCACTATTATTTCTAAAGGGCTATTGCAGAGCTTAGAATATTATATGAGTAAATAAGTTTGCATTTCCTATGCGTAAATTTAAAAAATAGACAGTGGTGTCGATTCCCGCAGCGAATTTAAATTGAATCATAGTCTTGTCACTTTCTGACTCACACTCACGACGATGAAAAAGGACAGGAGATTGTCAACCATTATGAGCGCCAAATTTTATAGCGCAAATGTCAAGTTTTGACGTGTGCCATGTAATTTTAAACGGCTTGTTTTAGGATCCTGCTTAAAATTGACGTTTGTCATAAAATTTGACGTTCAAAAGAGCCGACAATCTCCCGTCCTTTTTCATGGTCGTTGGTCAGAAAGTGACAAGACTATGATTAAATTTAAATTTAAGTTTCGCTGCAGGAATTGACACCAGTATTTGATGGGATTGCAGTAACTCTTGTGCATCTTTAATAACTTACCTTACCTATACATTATTGGTGTCATTTGAAGATTATTATTATTATTATAGTTATTTCCACGAAAATGTTTTTTTTTCGCACCCTTATCTACCAAAATTGGAGGACAACGGGAATTATTTTTTCCCATTGTATAATATAAATAAATAATTATATTATATAAAGCATCCTATGACATAATATATGAATATCATCAACAGCTCGTATACGTCCCGCCTGAGGGGCTCGAGCCCTGGCTGGTCCAGTGTCATATGGTCAATTTTACACATAACCTATGCATAATATATGCATAATAAAATAATAATAATCTTCAAAAGATACCAATAATGTAGTAGTTATTAAAGATGCACAAGAGTTACTGCAATCCCATCAAACACTGTACTGTCTATTTATACAATTTACGTATGTATAGGATAGCTTGCATTAAGCTTATTTACTCATATAATACTGTTACCTATTTTATTGCTTATTTACTATCATTACTGCATTATAGAAATCATTTGCGTCATGAAAATATTAGGAAACCCCAATAGTGCGGGAAGCCAAACAGATGATGTTATTGAGACGTGTATGATAGACAATGTATGAATCACTAGCGGTCCGCCCGCGGCTACGCTCGCGTTGTGTAAGATTTTCCCGTGGGAATAAGACTTTTTCCCAGGTACAAACTAAAAAGTATCCCAGGTACTCTCTATTCCAAATTTCATCCTCATTCATCCGTTCAGTAGTTTTTGCGTGAAAGAGTAACATACATCCATACATACAATCTTTCGCGTTTGTAATATTAGTAAAGGGCATCACACACGGCAGCTATAATATATTTTATAGCACGAGGCAGCCAGCTCTCTCATCGCCATTCACTTTCACTCAAAGCGGGGGTCAAACAAATTGGCGAATCAAGCAGAATGGCCGGTCACTGCGGCCATTCTGCTTGACCCCCGCTTTGCACACAAAGTGAACGGTGATGAGAGAGCTGGCTGCCTCGTGCTATAATATATTATAGCTCTGACTGTAATGCCCTTAGGAGTAAGGATATGAAAGTAAGCTTGTAGCGCCATCTAGTGTGTTCGTAGCGAAATACGGAGTGGTGTTGTTTGTGGGTGCATTCCTGAAGCAGAATGAATGACTGAATGCTGCTGCAGAATGAATGCTCTTGAAATGACAGGACCCTTGATTGGTTTTCGCAAGATTTTGAGCTGACAGTTATTTGTAATGGCAACACCATAGACATGGATTTTTTTTTTGCTGCGGCAACACGCTGTCATCCTACTTGTGAATGAACTGTTTTAAAACACGGAATAAAATAAATACTTCAAATGACATGCACGTACATAAAATAAAATGGTTTTTGATGTAAGCTTCCTTTTTCCTGCATCAGTAATATTATCGAATTACAAGACGACCTACCTTATAAGCCTTGTCTGTGGGTGGAGACGCTGGAGGACTTCGAGGCAGCCCCAGGTCCTCATCATCATCAGATCCATCTCCTCGGCCGCGTCTGCGCACTGCTGCCACTAGCTCCGCCTAGTGAATAGAAAATGAACTTCATTAATAAAGGAATGAATCACGCCGCTTTACCTACTTACTACGAAGGAATATTAGATTCATATTGCACGTACAGGCACTGTCTAAAACTGTTAATCTATAAAAAAAAGTAGCCGGTGTGGCTGTATTTAATTAAATAATTATATTCAATTCAATCGAATGGATGTTGGTGTACAGAAGTAAAATGCCACTGTATAAAATAAAGTCACATAAATAAGAAATAAAAAAAAATCTGCAATCTCATCACATTCAACACGTTTATACCCTGTTTCAGATAACATCGGAAAAATCTTTCATAGGACACATTTCCAGACACATGTCAGTCTCGATTAGCTGACAAGTGTGAATCACGAATAACCTTTTTTCTGCCATACATATTTTTTGTCTTTTTTTCAATGTTATTTGAAATTAAGTTTTAGACTACAACATGGACAAAATCTAAGAATCAAATCAAATCAAATCAACGGCCCGTTACAGTCCACTGCTGGACTATGATTGGTTTTGCCATAATCTCCACGCTTGGCAGGCGGGTTGGAGATCGCAGATTAAAAGGTTACTGTATCAGAGAGCGCTGCTGCCCGTTCCCTATTCAATGTGTAGTCCCTAAGTCGCCTCTTACGACACCCACGGGAAGAGTAGGGGTTGGTGACAAATGTATTCTACTCTGCCGTCACCACATGGCTTAAGTGAATCCCCCTGAAGCGGGCGTCAAGACTTCAAACAAAGAAATTCCAAATCCATACTCGAAATAATGATGACAAAACACCAAAACACCGCCTAAATTACATTAAAATGCACTAAAATAGGACAACAACATACGTGTGACGTTAGCGGGAAACGATAGCCCGTATCAGCTGCTGCGTACGCGCAGACATCCTTCCTCCACGATTACAAGTTTAATTGATAAACGAATACTGGCTGATGTAAGATGTCAACATTATACATTGTGTTAATTAAATTTAAAAAAAAACTTTTCATGGTGGTCCGTGACATTGAACATTTTTTGTTATACTTTTACGTACATATGAATTTGAAATTCGAAAACACATTGGTACGTGGTGGGGATCGAACCCGCGTCACCCGGACGGGAGGCAGCGGCCCTAGCCACTAGACATAAATTACATTAAGATGAGCGTCGGTGGTCTAGTGGCGACGGCCGCTGCCTACTGTCCTGTGTACCTAATTCAGGGTAAGTTTGAGCCCCTAAGACGTAAGACGTGGGGTGGTAAAGCAATGTTTTGACCAACTGTAGCACTTCTTTCTGTTACCCCCTGAAAACTTACTAACGATACAGCTTTAACAATATCTATAAGGAATAGATTATTGTTACAGACTACGTCTGTTAACTAAATATTGAAGAATTATAAGCAGATAATGAATATTGTCGATCTTGGACAGGACTCGAACCTGCATCTCCTTGGCTATCCGGGCCAGAAACAGGCGCGTCCCATATGAGCTTGTGATTGGTGATGATGATGACTCTAACCATAGTTGAACTAACTCAAAACAATTGCACACGCTTGTATCATGACGGAATGTACGTAGGAAACTAATAATAATATAATAAATGTACCTATATCACTGAAATTCCTTGTAATTTGTTATTGGTATGAAGTTTAAGAGGAAAAATAAGAACTATAAATAACGCTCTTGCTTAATAACCAATTTTTCCAACTGCGGTTTCTATTGTCAACTTATAAACCAATGCCTTTAGAAACAAAATACTTAATACTCCATCAACAGCTCAAATAATATGTCCCCACCGAGGGGCTCGAGCCTACTCTGAATTAAAGTCAACCAATCTGACCTATGGGCCGTTGATCGATTGATTGATTGAATCTGACCTATTTAAGCGTGGAGATTATGGCAAAACCCTCCACTTAAGTGGAGGAGGCTCATAGTCCAGCAGTGGACTGTAACGGGCCGTTGAAAGTCAAAGTCAAAGTCAAAATAATTTATTTCCATAGGATGTTATTACATCACTTAGATCAGTCATTACATTTTTTTGGGTGAAGTTGAAGTAATCTGATCTGGCCTGTACGGGTTTATGGTATACAACTTTATAAGGAAATGGTACAAAACCTTTCGGGTACGGCTAATGAAACTGAACAACATTAGATTTATTCCAACACTTTTTAAAATCTCAAAAAAAAATTCAGACAACTGACCAGTGGGCATGAATTTTTTTTTCTGGATCAAAATTTGTTCAGTTTAACGAACTGAACAACTACCCGAGATATTCTACATTTTATTAAGTAATATTATGTTGTATAAGGCTCATAATAATACAAATTAACCTTGTATTTATGCATTGTGCAATACACCGTGAAATTTACATCGTTTTGTTCCCGCCATGTAATGATAGTATTCGTCAAACCGAACTACATTTCGCGAAAAAAAAATTTTTTTGGTCTGTCCTTACAAAGTGAGACTTCCGACCAACCCATTTTGTATGGAGAGCACAAAAATATTTTAGTCGCAGGATTTTTTTTTTTTGTGAAATTGTTCAGTTTGCCGGCATCACTTCACGGCGGGAACAAAACGATGTAAATTTCATGCTGTATACGAAAATACCCCACTTTGGTCCATCCTTGAAAGTAGGCTCGAGACCCTCGGTGGGGACTTGTGAGCTGATAACATAATTCGTCTCGTATTCATATCATTGCTGGTTTAAAATATGGTTGCTGGAGCGACAAGCTTTGCTGCGATGTGACTGTGTATCCTGGATTACGATGGCTCTGGATTTCGGGAGCAAAATCAACAACACAGTTTGGGTTCGATACGTGTCTATATTGTCACAAAGTATGTACCTATATTCTGGTTTAGCCGGGTTAGCGACATCTAACATTTATTAATAAAACTATTGCAAACACCTGATTCGATAGATAAAAGCGGTTAATACTATCTAGTTACAATAAATCAATAAATTTAACACAGATGGCGTTAACAGAAACAAAATAAAAGGTGCTGTCTGTGACAGGCTGTTGGCGGAAGCAGCCGATTTTGAGCAGCTGCCTTATTGCATTTTCTATTTATTGTATGAGTTGTATGTTGTGTGTATATTCATTAAGTTATTTATTTCTTATAAATATTTATTTTACTTATTTTGCACCCTACGTTTACCTAATCCCCCCTTTCTACTCGTCTTAGTGCGCGGCAGAATAACAGCGCCTGCCTCTGCTGAGGTTGGCATAGTGCTGAGTCGTGCCTTTTTGCTGCTGTGACTTACATATTAGTATAACCACTATTATTAACAAAACAAAAAACCCGACTGCATGAAAAATTTAAAACTTTTGGCGCCAAAAATAGGCCACCTTGGTTTTTTTATAAATTTGATGTACCCAGTGTCACTCTCACCAGTAAGACGAATCTAACGATACCTCTTTAGCTAAAATCCATCAAGCCGTTTAGGCTGTAGAGCGTGCCAAAGAAATATACATACATACATACATACACTCGAAAAACATAACCCTGTGGAGTTTCTTCGGTGAGCTCTTCTCCACAGATTCCGCCATTGTGTTAGTGAACTCACCCAAAAAAATGTAATGACGGATCTAAGTGATGTAATAACATCCTATGGAAATAAATTATTTTGAATTTGACTTTGACTTTGACCCTCCTTCTAAAGCAGTCTGGTAATTAAATATATACTCACCGGCACATCTAACCGCCCACCCTTGTATTTTGAGTTAATTTTAAACTACGCTTATTGTTATACATTACAACAGATTTATTGATAATTTTACGATAAATTAAACACACTTAAATAAACATTAAATTAACTACATTTTAACTAACATCAGCTGTAACTAATAGAGTTATAAAGAATCACGAATATTCCCTGAAATGAAGAGTGGGCGGTTAGATGTGCCGGTGAGTGTATTGTTAATCTTTTTACTTATTGTCACAGCAATACGAATAAATGTTTTTTCTTTCTTTTTTCTTTTCTTTATATCTACGAGCATCAAAACGTACCCATAATTTGCTTATTTTTCCTTCCGTCACCCAGCAAAACCGTCTTTTCCATCTCGCGGGACTCATCTCTGTTTTAACACTAACACTTATTAACACTTCCACTTAACTACTGCATTTGGTGATGACTAGAATCACTTAACACTTTTCCTTCACTTAAGAATGGTATTTAAATGAAAATACTGCTTTTGGTACATCGCAAAAAGATATTTTGTTTTATGTTAGGTACTAGCTGATAAAATAAAGAACACTTTTTTAATGGCATACATAAAAAACGCAGTTAACTTTTTTAATTATTGCAACACAAGATATTTTGTCAGTGAATAAAAAAAAACACGTCCTTCACAATCGGGAGAGAAAACTCAACTAAAACACATACAGCATTTGTAATAATTCAACTCCTGAATATGACGAAGACTATACCTATTAATCATATTGTAGTTGTAGGAAAACTGAACTATACAGGGTGTGAGAAGCGGATTTTCTCAAAGTGTTACCTACCTGAGATAATAATCAGACACGAAAATTTATCACGAATGTTTCGTCATCAACAGCTCATATACGACCCGAGTCAGCTCATATACGAGTGTGCAGGTTTCATCACGATGTTTTCCTTCACCGAAGTTTTTAGATCACGAATGTTTAGGTAAATATTATTAAATGCGTTATTTTTAGCCGTGTGGTGACGGCAGAGTAGAATACATTTGTCACCAACCCCTACTCTTCCCGTGGGTGTCGTAAGAGGCGACTTAGGGACTACACATTGAACAGGGAACGGGCAGCAGCGCTCCCTGATACAGTAACCTTTTAATCTGCGATCTCCAACCCGCCTGCCAAGCGTGGAGATTATGGCAAAACCAAGCACTTAAATGGAGGAGGCTTATAGTCCAGCAGTGGACTGTAACGGGCCGTTGATGTTGATGTTGCGTTATTTTTTCCCAATGTCTTCAATTATTTGTTCCCAATGTCGTCAGCGTTGCGTTATACGCACAAGGAAAATAAAACGGCTACTGCTGCGGTGACAAAGTGCTACACGTTGTAAGTTAGAGTAAATTTTATTTTTTATTAGTCTACCTATTTTTTATATATATATTATATTCTTTATTGCAATAGTACACTATATAGAAATGATATTATTAATAGCTGTAGCAAAAGCGAGCTTATCTCTACAGAGAGATCTCTTCCAGCCAACCAATGTGTTGTGTGTTGTTTTAAATAAGGAAGTGCGAAAAAATATTTTTAACGTGATTAAAATGGGGTAGTAAAACCGGCAGAAAAACTTAAAAAGTAATTCTGGTAGAATTAATTTAAAACTTCATTATTAAATCAAAGATTATAAGCGAAAAATTAAATGAACTATTTTGTTATTTTTTGTTAGATATTTCGCTAACAGACAATAATCTAAATCAAAAAATATTTTCGACTCAACGAATTGATCTCATGAGTCGTCCGACCTCCGACAAGTCGACTCGACTAACGTAATATGCTGAACTTATAATTTTATAAAATCTGTCCCGCACACCCTGTATAGAAACTGGACGATGGTGAATCAGATGTTTTGGTACAAATGTACAATTGTGGAATATAATTTATAGAGAATTGCTCCTTGTTTGGTTGGTAGCGCCGAGAATGTGGAGATTTCAAAATACTGGTGAGTCACAGATGCATTGCAAGTTTTTTAATAATATTTAAAAGAACTGACATAATAATAGCAAAGAATAATCTAGGACAAGGTCGCCTTTTATATGTCGGTATCATTTTTTGTGAAATAAAGTATAATGATATATTTCTAAAATACTTTCAATCGTTTTTAACTTCCATCAAACCCAAGCAACAGGGCTAATTATTTGCTATTTTATTAGCCACTCAAGGTTTTAACAAAGTTAATCATAAGGATACCTATTATGTCCCATACAATTAATTACAAAGAATTATATTTTTTATTATTAACACAATTCCCAGTTGCTAGTATTTTTATCCTTAAACTATATATGTAAGCAAACAATATGTACCTACTTACAAACCACACGACGCGAGCGGACGAGTAATAAAATAAATAACCCCATATTAGTCCAAATCGTGTTCCAATAGGGGATCGGGCTATTTTTTTTTATTTTATAAATCCAAACTTCTTAGTTTCTGCTATCGAACACTAAAAGAATTTATGCTGTATCTTTAAAATTGACCGTGTTATAAAGGTTTGAAATTTAAGATTAGACAGAGAGGCACATACCCACTTGTGACGTCATTTGTTAGTAACGCCATATAATCTCCATACAAAAAATCGTTTTTGAAAGAGACATATTGAAACTAAAAAATCATTGTAAATTCGTTTTGCAACCGATTCTGTTTTATTCTTCGCGAATCGTTTGCTACTTATCTATATTTTAAAAACAATTCATAAAATATTGTGATCAGTCCGATTCCCTATTCTTTGAGGCGCAAGGGATTACTGACTCAATAGTAGGATTGCCTTGGCGAATTCTCCTAATCTATGAATTCGAATGGAATTTCCATCGTTTTGATTAACGATTCAGCATAATAGACGCTTAAGATTAAAATTAGCCCACAAATGTGATGTGATTCATGTTAAATAGATCAGTTTTCAAACCATTATCTTTGATATGTTTTTATTTCAAACTAGCGGCCCGTCCGCGTCTAATCTCTCGTTGTGTAAGATTTTCCCGTGGGAATAAGACATTTTCCCGTAACAAGTATCCTATGTGTTAATCCAGGTTACAAACTATCTCCATTCCAAATTACATCCAAATCCGTTGAGTACTTTAAGCGTGAAGGCGGAACAAACATTCAAACATCTAAATATATTTTCACTTTAATATTAGTGAGATTATGTTTTAAAGAAAAGAGAGGCCATTGTTTAGGGACATAAGCTTTGTAAGATGAGATGGCTACTGTAAGTATATTATATAGTCCGCGCGGCCACGGTTGCGTTGATTTTTATTTTCCTGTGGGAAACATTTTTTTTTCTATTACACTTTATGAAGTAAAATAAAAAGGACAAACTAAACACATACACAGGTTCATTATTTACATTTTTTTGTAGTCCTAAACGTAAATTATTATTTTATTTTATTCTAAGCCAAAGTATGAAAGGTCACAACACTTGTTTGTTAAATACACCATGTTTACATCGTTTTGTTCCCGCCGTGTAGTGATAGTACTCGTCAAACTGAACAACTTTTCAACAAGATCCCTGCGACAAAAAAATTTTTGGTCTCCATACAAAGTGAGACTCCCGACCGACCCATTTTGTATGGAGAGACCAAAAATTTTTTTGTCACAGGAAATTATTTTTTCGTGAAAAGTTGTTCAGTTTGACGGGTACTATCACTACACGGCGGGAACAAAACGATGTAAATTTCATGCTAAAATCCCACATAACAAAACATAGAGAAACCATTTTAATTACATTTTAACACGTGCATGAGAAAAAACTTACTATTCAAAAGCACAATAGGTACCTTACAGAAACAATCATACGCAAGTACATTACATAAGATCACAACATAGCCATTTTCAGACATACTTAAACAGATGGGTAGACGCAGTGGTAGCTGGCTGTAGAACGGAAGGTAACGAGTTATAACTTTAATTATATTTAGGCATCTGAGCTTTTAGCTCCCTTAGTTTGTGATTCTTGCACTTTGGCTTGGTATACAAAATTCAAATTCAAATATTTTATTTCAGACATACACGACACGACACGAGACGTATTTTTTTTTGTTTATTTATACATAGCAGTAGGTCAACTAAGAAAAACAATAGTACATTACTGCCGCGGCCGCAAAATTAGTTATTGTTGGACGAGGACACGTTTAAAGTCCGAGCCGCAGGTGAGGACTTTTATTGTGTACGAGTCCAGCAAGAGTTATTGCGGCCGAGGCCTGTATAGTGCTTTTCTCTGAAATACGCGAGGAAATTATAAAACGCTAAAAAAATTACCTTTTAAGAACCATGGATTTGGATGTCTACTCGTATCGTACTAAACTTATAAAAGTTCTAACCTTTAACACTTTAACCTCTACTTCGACTACTTGAACCATTCATTGTTGTAATATTTCCCTAATTCAATGATTAGTAACTCCATCATGAAAAATAAGTAACAAAATAGTACGATCAAATTAAGAGATGAAAATTGCAAACCGCCATATTGCGCACTTTTCTTTTTTTGTTCTGTGCCAGTGTCATACAGAGCATACAGCCAACTCAAATCACTACGATTCGTGCACGATTCATATAAAATCTGAATTTAGAACATAAGAGTATGCTGTAAAAAGACTCAAAAACATTGAAATTTCTAGACGAAAGTTACTTTGCCGGCCGCTGTTTTGTATGGGTCAATGTTTCGTCCAAAAATGAGTCACTTCGCGTACTGTTTTTTGGCAGTAATGATCACATTTTCGAGCGTGTCGGAGAAAAATATTTTTCGGGTAGTTTTGGAACATAAACATATGTTTTAGAGTTTAGAGTTCAGTAAAGTTTACAATTACAATCTAGTTAAAGATTATCACGTGACTTGCGAATAAAAGAACATAAACAGACACAAATTTAATAATATGAAAAATGAAAATTAATCGATTCTAAACAATACTCTTTTTACGAATATTATAGTTCACTTACTTAGCAAGTTAGCAACTCAATGGACCTTAATCACTTAATTTTCTTGATTAACGCCTTAGTTAGGTAAGATGTTTACTTCGCAAAAAATAACCACAGAGTCCACGGATAATCAAGAAACAAAACAATAAGTTACCAAAAACACTTTTGTTGCAAGCACCCACGTGAAACTCCAGAACGACCTCAAAGCACCTGTAAATCCACGCGCCATTTTCAAACCACACTGAATTCCAAATTTAAAAACAATACGTTCACAACAAGTTCTCAAATCAAAAACGCGCGGCAATGAAACTGTCAGTTCTAAACTAGCGCCATAAAACAAATTAAAAAAGAACTGTTGGTTTTTAAATGTTTACTTTTTTTTCTAAGCACGAGGCACACGTCGTAATGCCGAGAACGCCAAAAATACTGGCTAATTGTTGGCGTCTTGATCGAGGGAATTTTGGAAAGTCTCCGGTACGGTAGCCAACCAGCGAAACGGCACAATACACAGTCGAGCATTGAAATTAATAATGTTGAGATGCGAATGCGATTAAAAGAGGTAAGAAAGGTGGGAGAGAGCTTAGAGTACGAGTATAACGGTTTAAAATGCCAGATTCTATCGTAATAAAACGATTTTTAATTTATCATTTGAATAGATATTTCTTAAATGGACATATTTTCAGGTAGCCAGTCTGACCTACCTAGGTATTGTCAAAATTTTAAACCACTATTTACATTATTTTCAATTATAATTTTTATAGAAGCAGGAATGCACGTTCCAAAACACTCGTCTTCCTCTTGACAATCTTAAGGAAACCAAATAAATTGTACCTATTTCATTTGAACTTTACATAGCAACTGTTTTGAGAAACCTAATTAGAATTTTATTTAAAAGAATAATAAACGTAACGAAAGTTAATTACAAATATAGCGTTTTCCACCAGCTCAACACATGAAGGCAACTGGTAAGACAGCAAGAAGACGTGGCGAGAATCCAAAATTGTATGGCAAAAGATCAATGCTATCTATTCGCGAGCGATTGAAATAGTAGGTTCTTTCTTTCTTTCATCGTGTGACGACTGGCGCCATCTATTGTCGAGAGTTTCTAAGCCGCCCGAAGGGCCTCTGTAAGGTCTTTAAGGTGCCATCGAATAGCTATAGTAGGTAATTTCACACAGTATTGATTTATAGTGTCCACTGCACACTAGCGCTACTTAGGCACAGCTGAAAAACATTTTCGGGAAGATGACAAAATTGGACCCACCAAAAAGCTTAACGTTTCTTATCTCTGTGTATTGTTGAATTATTTAAGTTTTACTTTCTAAGTATGAGGCCACAATGCAACTGCTGTATTTATGTAAAGATGAATTTTAGCGTTATATCTTTATTACGTTAATTTTGAAGCATAATAATTAAAACCTTGCCAGTTTGCGCTGTTAATTTTAGTCCATTTCTGAAATTTATTGTAGTCTAAAAGTAGAGTAACTATGTAAATGTAAGTACATAGGTTTTGGTTCAGTCGATTAGTTTTTTATTTTTAGTCAATTAATTGATTTTAATTTGATTTTAATTGTTGTAATTAAATAATGGCCCCGATTCGGGAAGTCATGCTCTAATTCGAATTTTAAAATCCAGCTATCCTTTTCGTTTTTATGACTGAGAGAGAGGTGATGAATCAGATAAACGAATGATATTATTTTGAATGAATGATAAATTGATAACCTAAAATAAGGGCATAGCTGTCAGATGACGGCTCCGTAGCCCAGGTGGTAGTGTATCTGCCTCCGACGCACAGGGTCGCGGGTTCGTGTCCCGCCCAGTGCAAACATTCGTGTAATGAGCACTTGTGTTTGCCTTGTGTCTGGTTATTGTTTATCTATATAAGTATGTATTTATATATTTATGTAATGTATATCAGCTGCTTGAGGAAAGGGGGTGATCGTGCGCTTTGGCGTACCCTTGGGGAGGCCTACGTCCAGCAGTGTATATAGGCTGATTGATAGGCTGATTGATTGATTGATTGATATCAGCTGTCTGGTACCCATAGTACAAGCTCTGCTTAGTTTGGGATCAGATGGCCGTGTGTAGCTGTCCCCACATATTTATTTATTTAGATTAAGAGATTTTTAAGACATGTTTTACGTGCTCTCTAAAATTGTGCAATCGACGAGTTCATAAGGTTCAAATTCGATGTTTGACAGTTCTAATATTAGGATGGCCATCTCCTGTCCCTTTTTAAGGATTAGAGCTTTACTGTGTTTAGCTTTTAATGTTTTTATTTATTTTATTTTAAAATGTTGTTATATTTTTTAGGGTCGGTTCAAACAGAAAGGAAAAATGCTCGCCCAATTTACTGGCGCCATTCGCCATAGCGTCGGTGGTCTAGTGGCTAGGGCCGCTGCCTCCCGTCCGGGAGACGCGGGTTCGATCCCCACGACGTAACAATGTGTTTTCGAATTTCGAATTCATACGTTTATTCGACGCTCTTACAGTGAAGGAAACCTGCTTATACAACGCGTGCGAAGCCGCGGGCGGATTGCTAGTAACCAATAAAAGTGAATACCTACTTAAGTCGTAAGCAAATAAACACGTTTCTTTGTTTATTAGTAGGCTAAGTTCACCTGCACCGGCAAATCACAGCGACCGTGATCCGTGGACCAATTATTGCTAGGCCCCGAAGCCCAACCGGTTTAGTGGACCGACTCGTTTGACGATACTTCTATGGATAACATTTATTGATAAATCGGAACTGTTTGTAGAGCCAAAGCCTTGTAGCAGTACTGCTATCCTAGCTTCTTCAGCCATTTTGTTTCTGGCAATTCAGTACTTTTACTCGTAAGTACTGGCAGTCTCATCATTCATTTTTAATTTATTTTCAAATTTCGAATCCATCCGTTTCGGTTTTGTCATTGTCATCAAAATTTCCTCACTCCACCTCAAGTCGTCGGACTGTGATCATCTTATTAACCGTATTTTATTGATTTAATTTGAAAGTAAGCAAGTGTTACGTTGATTTCTTATGCTAATAAACCGTGTGTGCAACTATCTGGACTGAACCCTGTTTTCTTCTGCCACGCTACCTCTCTAAAACTACATCTTCTACCTCATCTTCACCACCTTCGAACTACTTTCTATAACCGTGCGGCCAGCAGTCCTGTCGTGGCAGCTGCTGGCTACAGCTTGAACAGTCTGCAGTTCTAAATCAGAGAGTTTCAGCGTGCGGTATAGAAGGTTCGCCTCTCATACCGGTGGTTCTGTCCGTTCTGGGTTCGAAGCTGTCACTGTCAAAAAATTCAAAGTCTGCAATGTTATGTAAAGGTTGCCTGGAGGAAATTGATATGTAGTAATAAGGCCGCCTAACTGCACATTTTTTTTCTGACAGTCTATTGTATGTATTTGTCTTGAGTGTGCAATAAAGTAAGTCTAGTAGTGGGTATACCCAGCGGGATTCATTGTCTAAGCGGTTTCAGATTGAGACGTAGTATGTGGTCGCGTTGTCCTAACCTACCTAAAGGCCTCGGATAGAACTTTAAGCCGCGTTTCATATAATGGAAACGTGAACATGCATGCAAGCTGCAAGTTGCATGTGGGTAGTTTGCATGCATGTTTACGTTTCCAATACTCAAGCTGCATGCAACTTGCACCTTGCATGCAGGCTACTTGCATAATGGAAACGAGGCTTTAATAACTATTTCCATAAATAATAGCCGGGACCAACAGCTTAATATCAAACTCTCTCTATCTATCTCTATCTTCTGTACTTTCAAGCTATATCCTTGTGTGCAATAAAGTATATTCTATTCTATTCTATTCTTAATATACTTCTCATCAAAAAAATCGAAACACTTTGCAAGTTTATGTTTTGTAAGGAATAACAGAAAAATGTGTATATTTAGTAATATAATGTCAAATGTCGTTTAATAGTGATGAATGCGATCACATAGGATTTGAGATAAGATAATACGACATTAAAACTAACAGGAAATCAACCTTTTCAACTTTCTAAGTTCAATGTCAAAGACATCAACAACCTTATCGATTCACGTGAGTCAGAGGCAGAGAGCCGAACCCAAGACCGCCTCGAATAATGCCATAAATTACAAATAACTGCGTTTAAGTCCCGTTCAGCTGATTAGGTATTTTTAGTATAGTCTTGCACCGTGATTTGGTTTTATGAAATAAACTATCATCAACAGCTCATATACGTCCCCACCGAGGGGCTCGAGCCTACCCTAAAATAGGGCGATTAGGCCTTAGTCAACCACGCTGGCCCAGTGCGGGTTGGTCGACTTCACACACAACCTTTGAATTTCTTCGCAGGAGTGTGAAGGTTTCATCACGATGTTTTCCTTCACCGTAAGAGCGTCGAATAAACGTACAAATGAACTCGTGAAAACACCTTGGTGCGTGGTGGGGATCAAACCCGCGTCTCCCGGACGGAAGGCAGCGGCCCTAGCCACTAGACCATAGACGCTCTTGAAATAAACTAATGATTATTGCACACCAAGTACAGAAGCGAATTAAGTTGTCATTGGCCGCGATTCCAGCTATCCTTTTTGTTTTTATGATCAATCAAAGAGAGGTGATGAATTCAGATGAACGAATGATAACCTAAATTAAGGGCATAGCTGTCAGATTAAGAGATTTATAAGTCGCATGTTTTGAACTCTCTAAAATTGCGCAATCGACACGGCCATGAGGTTCAAATTCGATGTTTGACAGCTCTAATATTAGGATGGCCATCTCCTGTCCCTTTTCAATCTTTAAAAGGTGAAAAGGACAGACGAACTTTTAATTAATAATTAGAGCGTGACAGTGAGAATTAGCCTCATTGTCACTAGACTTTGGATATGGTGGAAGATATTTCTTTATATTTCTTTAAGTAGACCTACAGTATCGTAAAATCACGTCACTATCCCCAAAGGGGTGAACAGAGCTTTTGTTGTACTCTATGAAAGTGTGAATCCAGATAGAGAATCACACTAATATTATAATCACACTAATAATATTATAAATGTGAAAATATATTTGGATGTTTGTTCCGCTTTCACGCCTAAACTACAGGACGGATTTGGATGAAATTTGGAATAGACATAGTTTGTACTATGGATTAACACATAGGATATTTTTTACCGAGAAAAGTCATATTCCCACGGGAAAATCTTACATAACGCGAGCGTAGCCGCGGACGGACCGCTAGTAGGATATAATAGTGTCATTGGTCTGTGGTTTTACGTTTGTCGTCAGATTTTCATTAGTGCTTAATCTACATCCCAGCTATCTGCATGCAAAATTACATCAAGATCGGTTGAATCTAGTTAGATTACAGGGCTTGACTAACCCGTCTCACTAAATGACCCAACATTATACAAATAATGCATTTAATGAGCAAGCATGCTTCTTCACGGCTCAACGATTCAACCGATCTTAATGTAATTTTGCATGCAGATAACTGGGATGTAGAATAAGAACTAATGTTTAAATTATTATGACGTTATGATATTTCTATCCGTACTTTTTGTTGTTTCTGATCGATTTCAATAAAAAAGATACTTCATAAAATATTAATGTCGTTTTTGTAATGAGTTTGCGATGTTTCATCCCAAAAGCAATATTTCACCAACTTAAAATAAACACTCAACAGAAACGAACTTTTTGAAGCACAATTAAAAAGTAAACACAATATCACTGGCTGAAAACACAAAACTATGATTTCGAAAACATCACGCTTGTTTTTGATACCGAAGCACTGGCCGCAAAAACAAAAACTTGATTTTGGCACAAAATTTTAACTAGTGCCATAAAAAAACATAAACCTTGATCAATAACCGAACTTTTCGAAAGTTGAATATCGAATCCGACGTGAGATCACATTCGCGCGAGGACAGAGACTGCGTGGTGATTCATCCCATGCCAGTGTGTAGGAAAAAATAAAAAGTGGGCGAAAAAACGAGTTAAATAACACACTGGCCGCACACACTCGCGGCTAAAAACTTCGTGGGCACGAGAGCAGAACCGGCGGCCAACGGTAGATGATACTGGCCGGTTGTAGAAATTGTAGAGACCTACAGTTCTGGAGTTACGTTCAGATAAATGTATTCTTATTTTTTTGACATTGTCTTGCTCCAGTATAGGCTTCGATTTCACGAAAAAGTGCGATCCCCTTATATCTCAAAGTTGTGAAGATATGGTATTCAAAAAGAATTATTCGAAAAAAGTCAAAAACGAAAAAAGTTATGGCCGAATAGTGAAAAAAATTTTTTTCCCGAATTTTTTATTTTGGCGCTCGATATTTTGGAAACGAATAACGATATAAAAAATTTGAGAAAAACTCCTCTGGACAATTTAGTCAGCTACAGGGGGATCGGACTAATTTTTTTTATTTTATAAATCCAAACTTCTTAGTTTCTGCTATCGAACACTAAAATATTTTTTGCTCTATCTTTAAAATTGACCTAGTTATAAAGGTTTAAAATTCAAGATTAGACAGAGAGGCATATACCCACTTGTGACGTCATTTGTTAGTAACGCCAAATAATCTCCATACAAAAAATCGTTTTTAAAAGAGACAGACATATTGAAACTTTAAAAAATCACTGTAAAGTAGTTTTTCAACCGAATCTGCTTTTTTCTTCGCGAATCGTCTGCTACTAATCTATATTTTAAAAATAATTCATAAAATATGGCAAATTTAGGAACAGTCCGATCCCCTATTTGAGCCTAAAACAAAGACGATCGGGTTAAGGGTTTGCCCGGATAAGGATGATGAATTTATTACAAATACCTCCCTCCTCAATATTTGCACAGTGCTTTTAAAAGCCGGCTTATCTAGACTTTAATCTGAGACACGTCTGGAACCAAGAAATAAAGAGAAGCGCAACTTGGATTGCATCTTGCAATAGCGAGGTCAACTCTCACACTTGCATAGGATAATATAAAATATGTTTACGTCTATACAACGTGTTCAATGAAGATCTCGTCGAGACCTATCATTTGTCCCTACACACCAGTAGTCTAGAATCAATATTTTCCGAGATATGACCGTTTGAATTTTGACAGCTGTCATCGAAAATGAAGATCTCGTCGAGACCTATCATTTATCCCTACACACCAGTGGTCTAGAATCAATAGATTCCGAGATATGACCGTTTGAATTTTGACAGCTGTCATCCGAAATGAAGATCTCGTCGAGACCTATCATTTATCCCTACACACTAGTAGCCAAAAAGTTTTAATCATCTATTCTGTCTTTTTTTACATGAAATATTACATAAATCTATCCTTATATTTTGTTGACTGTACCAAACAAGGACCCGTTGGGAAAGAAAATATTTCATATTTCATATTTTAAAATGTCGTGGACCCGTTGGGAATCAAAGTATGAACTTTATTTGTAGAATCATGGACCTCTGGGAACAAGCCGTTCGAACCATCCGAGAGGTTTTAATATAACAGGAAGTGTCGTCAAAAAAATAAAAATGTAGTATTGAGATTTTACATACATTTTCCGTTTTTCAACGTCAAACCATATCATCCTTATGTCAAATACCAAGGACAAGGAATGCTTTTTTTTTCCACTTTTTTTATATCTTTCCTAACCAGTTGGGAATTGGAATGATAAACATGACTAAAACCGACATGCATTGTAAGAATACTGAGAATTGGGTTATAAAATCAGTGCTTGCGAATCTCGATGCCGTGCGCGCGCGCTTATTTTGATGCTAACCAGACGGCTCCTTGAAGCTTTTAACTTTACGATCAATCTCGCATCAGTGATTTAAGTGATACATATGCGCAATATGATTTACATATTTATTGTTGGATTTTGTTTGTTTTTCTATATATCTTTTCTCCGACACGCTCGCACGCACGTACGAAAATGTGATCATTACTGCCAAAAAACAGTACGCGAAGTAACTCATTTTTGGACGAAACATTTCCCCATACTAAACAGCGGCCAGCAATGTGCCCTCAAATGGCCTAGGCCAGCAAAGTAACTTTCGTCTAGAAATTTCAATGTATTTGAGTCTTTTTACAGCATACTTTTATGTTCTAAATTCAAATTTTATATGAATCGTACACGAATCGTAGGGATTGGAGTTGGCTGTATGCTCTGTATGACACTGGCATAGAACAAAAAAAAAGAAAAGCATGCATTATGGCGGTTTGTAATTTGCGTCTCTTTTATTTTTATCGTACTATTTTCTTACTATCATGATGAAGTCAAAGTCAAGTCAAAATCATTTATTTCCATAGGAGTTATTACATCACTTAGATCCGTCATTACATTTTTTGGGTGAGTTCACTAACACAATGGCGGAATCTGTGGAGAAGAGTTCACCGAAGAAACTCCACAGTCGTCGCATCTTTTGCGTTTCCTTTTTTAAATAAAATATTGTCAATTACAAAATTAATGCTTATTACATATCGAAAAAGCCTGCTACTCAAACAATCTATTCCCATGGACACCTGTCTTCTAAGTAATCAGATATCCCATAGTAACCTTTTTTATACAATTTCTGTTTTATAATTATCCCTAATTCAGTGATGAAGTTAACTAATCACTGAATTAGGGAAATATCATAACAATGAATGGTTCAAGAAGTTAAAGTAAAGGTTAAAGTGACAACAAACAAAGTTGTATTTTTCAAAGGCATCAAATTCACACTCAAATCATTTATTCATTTTTAGTCCAGGCAAACAGACGCCAGAATCGTCAGTTCCTAAAATAACTCGAAATGCAACATCTATTTCAGTTCAAATTGTTCACTAAGTCCAAGTTGCAACGTAGTTATTGAAACTTAAAAGGAACAAGTCATCGAATAAGCAGAGTTAAACTTAGAATAGGCCTAAACTTAAAATAGGCTTACGATACAGACAGACGGACCGGACAGCTAGCAATTTGAGTGGCCGGCCGATTCACATTAATATATTTTTTAAGAGAACGTTTTATGAGACTAAATAGAATCAAGTAGGCTTTCCACACTTTCCAATCCAACTAATGAACTCCCCTAAACTCCAGCTACCTACAAGATATTTTCCCATGGTAACGAATATTCTTTTCACAGTGAAAAATAGCCTATGACACCTTCTCACTCAGTACACAAATTTCCTGATTCCAAAGGTTGTCTGGAAGAAATTAACTGTACACTTTCAATTTTTTTAGTAAAACTATTGTATTTGTTTTTGAGTGTGCAATAAAGTATATTCATGTAGGTATAGTTGCTGTTACCTCGTGAAAGAAAAGCAGGCCAACAAAATTGTGCTCAAATTGATAAAAAACCTTTTTTTTACATTATTTATTGCATGATACAGTCGTACGCATATTTTACAATAAAAACGACGGGCTCAAAAATAACATCGCCTGCTAATCGCTAAGTCATCAATCACCCTAAAACAAATTCATTAACCTATCCATTTCTAAATTGATGATAAAACAAACGAAATGTAAATTCATTGTAAGTAAATAAAATTATGCTCAAGTATTTGTTTTATTAATCACTAGCTGTTCGCCCGCGGCGGCTACGCTCGCGTTATGTAAGATTTTCCCGTGGGAATAAGATTTTTTTCCCGTATAAAGTATCCTATGTTTTAATCCAGGGCATGAACTATCAGTTTATTTTATTTATTTTACCATTTATTGTACACATTAAACAAGAAAATGACAATAACACAAAGAAAAACGACACAACATCTACATTCCAAATTTCATCCAAATCCATTCAGTAATTAAGACGTGAAAGCGGAACAAACATCCAAATATATTTTCACATTTATAATATTAGTGTGATTGATTGCGTCTGAGATTAATAACTCTACATTGAAGATACTTACAACTTAAAAATCTTATAATCTGACAGCTATGCCCTTATTTTAGGTTATCATTCACTCAAAATAATATCATTCGTTCATATGAATTCATCACCTTTCATTGGTCATAAAAATGAAAAGGATAGCTGGATTTTAAAATTAGAATTAGAGCATGACTTCCCGAAGGACAAAATAATGACTTGATAGTGTAATAAAAACATAATGTACATATTTTCTTTCGCGTTACAAACAATGCAGTACTCTTGAGACTATTCCATACATTTTACCATTTTTGTATACCTAGATGACATTGCATAGTTACAACTTTCTATTTAAATGTCAAGCGAGTTTTAAATGCATGAGAATGCATTTTAGAACTGGCTTTATTCGATTTATTTACTTACAGTTATAGAACAGCGTTTGACCTGGCGTTATGGAAAGTGATAGTCGGATTGATTTTATCATGGTCAGAAACTGCGAATTGCACAAATTGAGAACTTTACCAAATGAGAAATTGCTTGTGATTCGTTTATAAAGATGAGCATTTTAGTTGCAGAATGTTACATTCTATTGAGAGGTTTGGTTTGAGGTTTGTCTGTGGAGATTTAGTTAGAGCAGTACATAGTAAAAACACAAACAAACAATAGGGACCATGCATAAAAAATATTAGTGTTTTTCATAGATCATCTGAAAGTATAGGTACAAAAATAGAATACTGACAGTCAAAACAGAATCGAAATTGATCGAAGATACAACATTATTAAATAACTATATCTGTCCCTCTTACGAAAACAAAATTATCTATGGCGGATGTATGGCCCGCGTGACATATGACGTCACATGTCACGTCGGTCCTCTCTGTCTAACTATCAACTTTGAAGCCTTATAACTTTGTTTCTGACCAAGATATTTGAAAAATTATTTTTTATGTGTCTATCCGGAACTTGAAATATTTCGATTAATGAATTACAAAAAATGTGCATATTCCCTTCTTTTTATTAAATAATAACGTTAAGCGGCAACCTTCCTTGTGCCAAATCTCTACCATTTAGAATATTTTCCCAAGATCTTTCTAAGAAATGTTTATCTGAAGCCCTTTACAGACTCTTAGCACGAACTGAGCTTAACACGAAGCGTTATTGTTTTCAACGCAGTACGAAAATTAGACTTATTAAGTATTTAATTTTTACTCTTTGAAAGAAGCTACGCGATACGTATTTAGTAAAATAAGTTTTACGCGAATGGAATTCTAATTCTAATCTAACCGGCTATATGTCACTCAGCGAGCTTGGTATTTCGCTACGGGATAAAATCCGAAGCGAAATCATCCGGCAGAGGACCAAGGTAGTTGATATCGTCCAGAAATGTAGCAAGCTGAAGTGGCAGTGGGCTGGCCACGCCTGTCGTAGAACCAATGAGCGTTGGAGCAGACGGGTTCTCGAATGGAGACCACGTGGGACGCCCCCTGCCAGGTGGACTGATGACCTGAGGAAGGTCGCTGGTGGTGGCTGGATGAGGAAAGCGCGTGATCGTGCGCTTTGGCGTGCCGTTGGGGAGGCAGCAATCCAGCAGTGGATTGCAATAGGCTGATTGATTGATAGTATTCTAATTGATTTTGGCTTAGGATGGGATCTTAGAACCTTAGGAATTTTAATACCTTCAAGCTTCAAGCTTGTTCTTATCTACAAAGCTAGACAATCGGCTTTTAGAATTAAATACTTTTAGCTTTACAAATGCAAGTCATATTCGCAACACTCACTAGATGGCGCTACCTGTAGTAAAATCCTGATGTGTTATTATGAAAAAATATTTTTACGCAAGTTCTATTTACGATTAATACTACATATTTTTATGTGTATGTGACAAATAAATACACACGTCAATAACAAAGAAGACTGTATTGAAAATAAAATATACTGTCCGGAAAATACACCTATTCCAAAACCATTTTAAAAATAATGAACTTTTAAACAAATCGCTCTACATAGGTATGGCGTCATACAGGTCGTTCATAGATTTTGCATACTTGATATCGTTTTGACACAATATTCCTCTTCTAAAGTCGATTCGGTGACTATATGGTGGAGAACCAGTACTCCGCCACAGACACGGCAGCGACCGTGGCATTGTACAGGTCCTCGCGCGTGCAGGTGCTAAGACACACTGGGCAGGATAATAAATGGGCCATTGTTTGAGGAGAGATGCCACACAGACCACTATCTGAGCCATAGGTATGGTATGTTTTAATTTTGTTCACTGTAGCATATTGGTAGGTACATTGTATGTAAACTTTAGAGCACTATATCGCCAATAAACGTAACAGTTTGGCGATTACTTTTGTACTAGCCGATAAGTACTTATCATTTGTTGAATAAATAAAAAAATAAAAAATCCTCCTCCTGTTTTCTTTACTTCGACCGACTTGGGTCCGGAGTCTGTTCAAAGACTTCCACGTCGGCCAAGGCAGATTATGCCCAGGGGGGAGACTCTCTGTCAAGGGATTGAGCGAAACTGTGGGATATCTCTCCTTCCATATATATAGGAGAGGCTTCTCCATTTAGTTTCATGAAATTGTACTCGGCTTTTTAGTCTCCGTGTCTCCGGCACGTGGGAATACAGGGGTGCCACGGGTCAGTGTCTTTTTTGCCTCGTTCGAAGGAGCTTGCTACATCTCTACGAACATCTGGGCTCCGTTTCACTAAGCAACAAGTTACTAGTAACAAGTTACAATTTGACATTCATTGCGTAGCCAATTCGCCTAAACTGTATACCCTTATCGTTTTATCTTTTTGTCTACGCAATGTACATCGAATTGTACTTGTAATTTGTAACTTGTAGCTTCGTGAAACGGCCCCTTGGAGGAGCAATGCCAGCAAGTGGATACAGCATCCCAACAGATTTGCATATAAAAGACACAATAAAATATAGCTAATTTGACTAAGTCATCTTCTCTATTATTAATTATTATTATGAATCACAACATGAAGATGGAAGTTCTTCCGGTACGGTACGACTCGATGGTATACAAATACAATACAATGTCTATAGCGCGTCTTGGCGCATTGTTTACTATCAGTTCAGTAGTATAGTAAGAACATTATGGTGCATTAAGTAGAGGCATTGTGCCCAATGTTATGGCAAGGAAAGGAAGTGCTCTTTAAATAATAGACTCCAAATAGAACAATGGTATGGGAATTTGTGAAGTACTGTGTTTTGTAATAATATTGAGGTTTGCAATGCTATGTGGTGACGGCAGAGTAGAATACATTTGTCACCAACCCCTACTCTTCCCGTGGGTGTCGTAAGAGGCGACTTAGGGACTACACATTGAACAGGGAACGGGCAGCAGCGCTCTCTGATACAGTAACCTTTTAATCTGCGATCTCCAACCCGCCTGCCAAGAGTGGAGATTATGGCAAAACCAAACACTTAAGTGGAGGAGGCTCATAGTCCAGCAGTGGACTGTAACGGGCCGTTGATTTGATTTGATTTTGCAATGCTATGGGCAGGATTTTGACCGCGGAGCTCTAGTGAAATTTTTGTTTTATATCTAGCTAAGCTCGCGTTCTGTAAAATTTTCCCGTGGGAATAAGACTTTTTCCCGTAAAAAGTATCCTATGTGTTAATCCAGGTTACAAAACTATCTCCATTCCAAAAATCCAAATCCGTTGAGTACTTTAAGCGTGAAGGCGGAACAAACAATATGGTTGGTTAGTGACGGGTGCGTGACCGGCGCGGGAGTGGGCCGCTGACAGTCCACTTGTATAGGCGCCTTAAATTTTTCAGTTCGCACTTATTTCACATCTACGGTAAATTCACCACGATTGATTCGTTCATCACGAATTTTAAAAATGGAACCAATTTTATCATGGATTAAAGCGTCCAAGTTTGTAAGCGCAGCGAGTCTATGGGGCTGTTAAAAGTGTTTCAATTCAACTCAGTGCCACACTCACCCTATGGTTAGTGGTGGCATGCGTGACCGGAGCGGGAGTGGGCCGCTCGTCACTGGACTCGTCCCTCGTGAACCGAGTCGTGTCGTGGGACACTGACAGCCCGCTGCCGTACGCGCATGTAGCCCTTTTTTCAGGCTTTAAAACCATTGACTGAACCATTGAGAACCGCGAATTTAGAAAATGGAACGACCACTTTCATTGACAACACGATAGAATCGTTTATTGTTTATGCTGCGGTAAAGTAACAACTCGATTGACTCGTTCACTCCCGATCTTGCCATCAACTCGATTGATTCAGTGCGCATCATATTATCTACTCGATTGATTCGTTCACAGTAAACGTTCTATATTACCTACAGACAGAGCAATAATTGTAAGCGCCAGTGTCTATGGGGTTGTGAAAGGTGTTTCGATTCAACCCAGTCACTCACCCTATGGTTAGTGGCGGCGTGCGTGACCGGCGCGGGAGTAGGCCGCTCGTCGCTGGACTCGTCCCCGGACCGCTCCCCCGTGAACACCGAGTCGTGGGACACTGACAGCCCGCTGCCGTATGCGCCTTCTCTGTAACGTACAAACAAACTATTGCATTAGAACAAGAGAGTAAGAAAAACGCATTGAAATCAATCTGTTAGGGAGCCTACGATGCCAAAACACAGACACAGACGATGACAAACACACAGACAGGTGTCACACTTGTAATACTTTTCTGTTTCGTCGGGGTTTAAAAAACAGATCTAAAATCATAGGAGCAGAAAAGACGGTGACGAGTACGCCATCTATCGGCCGCGACGCCTGTTTTCATCAATCAGTTCGCTAGTTGAGCTACTCTTCTCGTCGGGAGAAGCAATGAGCAACAACTGATAAATTTATTGTTCTATGAGACCAACCTTTGTTCTGTGAGACCAACCTAGTACGACGACATCTCTACTACGCTCCTACGATCAACGCCACCTATAGGCCGCGACTAACTTTCTCTTCTGATGCCTGTCAGCGTCAAGCAATTCTCTGGTCGAGCTACTCTTCAAGAGACGCATCTGGTATATTCACTCAAATATTCACAAATTAGTAAAAAATCTCTACAATCAACGCCACCTGTCGGCTGCGACTCACTTTCTCCTCTGATGCCTGTCGGCGTCAAGCAGTTCGCTAGTCGAGCTACTTTTCGGGTCGGGGGAGGTGTCTGCGCGCGCGCCGCTGCCTCGCCTCTTGAACATGCGCCGGAGACCGCGTAGAAACCGACCAGTGCGGCCTTCGCCTGGAAAATGAAGGAAAGGGGTTGGTGAAACAAAACAACAACAGCAGTTATAAATTTTCCTAGTACAACAATATAGTTTGTAAGTTCATGTAGTAGTGACTAGCAAAGTTTGGTTCACTTCACATCTACAACATCTTCACATCTACACAAACTTTACAAGTGTTTGACCACTTCACACCACAATCCACAGCTCACATACGTCCCCCCCACCGAGGGGCTCGAGCCTACCCTGTATCAGGGCAATCAGGCCTTAGTCGGCCACGCTGGCCCAGTGCGGGTTGGTCGACTTCACACACAAACCTTTGAATTTCTTCGCAGGAGTGTGCAGGTGTCATCACGATGTTTTCCTTCACCGTAAGAGCGTCGAGTAAACGTACATATGAATTCGAAATTCGAAAACACATTGGTACGTGGTGTGGATCGAACCCGTGTGTCCCAGACGGACGACAGCGGTCCGAAACACTAGATCACCGAGTCCTCCGAAGCTCTATACTACAGACCTCTTATTTCTGGATAAAAGAAATAAAATTCCCTCCTATTGATATCTGCCTAAACCTTACCAAAGCATCATGACCACTACTGGCGGAGGCATCCCGTAACAATGTTATTTAAGAGTTCAAGGCTCCAGAACTTTGGCATGGAACCAAATAATAAAAAGAGGCCTATTTTGCGGCACGTTTTGGCAGCGCCTTACACAGAGATGCCTAGTTTTGTAATAAGAGATGCTATTTCATAATAGAAGAAACACTAGGAAAGCTTGTTTTATTCTTACTTTAAGCCTGTCGTAAAAATATACAGTCCGGAAGGCACTTAGCATACAGAAAGCCTTTAAGTTTTTGAAGAAGCTAAGTAGTTTAAAATTACTAGCTTTTCGCATCTTAAATAGTGTCAACTGTCACCGGAATGTCTCCTATAGCTAAATAGCTGAACTGCTTCATCAAAAAGTGTCTGACTACTGACTGATACGGCAGCATACTCTAAACTAAACATACACACACTACACCTCACGCAAAAATGAAGAAGAAAGAAGGAGGCTCTAAATAAAGCCTTTCATCCCAGGCCAGGTGCTCCAAGTCAGCCAGCCCACCAGGTTTTACCCAACCCTCTTTCTGAAGGGTACGAGCATTTAGCTTTTCTTTTTGATCACCTTTTCTCGAAAAAAACTATAGGGTGTCCACTGCAATGTCTAAAGATAATTCCCTGACTTTTCCCTAACTTTCCAGAAAATGGGTCCTGATGAAATATCTTACCATGGTTGTGTGTTTCGGAGTGCGGCGGTCGGTAGGGTGGCTCCAGTGAGCCCTCGCGCACGCACGACATCAGTGCTGCGCCACCCGCCGACATCCGCCGCTGAAAACAATGGAAACATACCTTTAATACATGACAAAATGAGAATTTTTATGTGGATGATGTTTTTTTCAGATCAGGCGTGTCATGATGGCGGTTGAAGATTTTACGTGGAGGACTTTATATGGCGACGTTATTTTTGTTTTTGTGACAATAGTACAATAATTCGATTTTCTGCTGTCTGATATCGTACAGTTACCTTGTAATAACCAGCATTAGAAATTCACAGTAGTAGTTAAAAGTTTTTCATCATAATTATTCTTCAATATTCGAGGTATACATTGGTACGTGGTGGGGATCGAACAGCGGCCCTAGCCACTAGACCACCGACGCTCTGTGTTTTCGAATTTCGAATTCATATGTACGTTTATTCGACGCTCTTACGGTGAAGGAAAACATCGTGATGAAACCTGCACACTCCTGCGAACAAATTCAAAGGTTGTGTGTAAAGTCGACCAACCCGCACTGGGCCAGCGTGGTCGACTAAGGCTTGATCGCCCTAATTCAGGGTAGGCTCGAGTCCCTCGGAGGGGACGTATATGAGCTGTGGATGATGATTCGAGGTACCTAATCCTCAAAACATCTCGGTTCGTTGTTCATTCCGTGAAACCTTTGCGTTATTCAGCTAAAATGTATCTGCGGTATATAATTGTTTAATTTTCAGGTCGTCTCCCTGGATATCATACCGTTAATGGTAAATATAATGTCCCGCTCTTCAATTTCAATCAATTGACCCTCGAGGGAGTCATGCAAATTGGTTGCAATTACATATTGAGGTCCTGAAGATACTAAATGAGTTTAAAGGACAGACTTCCCGACAGCAAATTACAATATTGTATGATTGTAAAATGGTCTCAATTATTTTATTGTCATTTGCTTATGGCGGTTTTATATAGCTGAAAAAATCATATATGTATGTATAGGGTGTTACAAAAATGCTCGTAAAGCAGAAAGGAGTTCATTTTATTTTATTGTGATACTGAAGTCTACAGCTTTAAATCTAATTACATAACAATACAAGAAGTAAACGAAACATTAACCAATTACAGACTTCTATTTTATAAGTAGAACATTTTTAAAATATTATTGTTATTGAGGGAGGGTAAACTAAAAATATCCTTAACAATAATAATAATAAATCTTTATTTCTTTTAAACAGTTTCCTTTAAAATTGTCAATTGGATACTCCTTTTAAGCTTTTGCGGCCTGTATCAGGAGATTCCACTCTTCCTATGATATACATGTAATTAAAATTAAACTAAACTAAAGACTTAAATTTAAAACAAAACATAATATATTAGCACTTTGATGCGGGGGTGTGTAAAGGTGTTGCACAGTGTGAGTAATGAGGTGTGTTCAGTCTAAGGAACTGAACAACTTTCCTCTTGTAATCACGAGTTATTTAAACACCCGAAATATCGGTGGGCTCGTTAGAAGATTAATATATCATCATCGTGGTGATAACCAAACAATGTGTGTTATTGATAATATTTCAACATCTTCATCAACGGCCCGTAACAGTCCACGGCTGGACTACGAGCCTCCTCCACTTAAGTGTTTGGTTTTGCCATAATCTCCACGCTTGGCAGGCGGGTTGGAGATCGCAGATTAAAAGGTTACTGTATCAGAGAGCGCTGCTGCCCGTTCCCTGTTCAATGTGTAGTCCCTAAGTCGCCTCTTACGACACCCACGGGAAAAGTAGGGGTTGGTGACAAATGTATTCTACTCTACCGTCATCACACGGCGCTGATAATATTTACAACCGCTAAAACATTAAAGTGTTTCAACAGAATATTTTCTCATAAATGATGTATTTATTACTCTATTTTCAAGCCGACCTCGAAATGCCTTGGGTTTGCTTATTCGTATAAATAAATTACTGGAAATTCAGGAAGAGACTGTCCTTAAGGCGAAACTAGACCTTTCCAATGATCCGACCTGTTAAATATAGCCATGTTATGACCTCACACGCGATGCATTTCTCCATTGTCACGTCGTTGCGGTCTGGTTACTCGAGAACAAGACCTACCTCGGATGGATAATGGTTAGGTATTGTGTTCGTAGAAATTCTTTGATAAATTCCTTGGTTAGATTACTTCAAGTCCTGAGTACTTATAATACCCATGATTTACTTCTATTGAGATGATTCACTGGTCAATAAAGATCATTCGTTAACTCTTTGTCCTCTTCCTATTTGTGTGCCTGAAGAAATAGACCAATCGAAAAGGACATCCCTATATATTTTCATAATGTGTCCCATCCCTAGCTGTGTCTCTTTGACTTTTGTTTTTACGGTGGCTACCGCGTTTTATAAGCATTTTGTTAGAATAATGCATAGACGAACATTTTTTAACACACTGGAATATTAACATCATGTGAATAAATGTAATCAAAAGTAGTTTTCTCTCTTTACACTATATTTTTATAAATTTTACTTTTTCTCTAGTCTGACGGAATCTGTGTCACAAATTTTAAAATTCCTGTTTTTGTTTCCAAAAGCGAGCTTTGGTTTAATAGCTGTCCTCCAGAGGCTAAACCCTTGATGTGTTCCAGTTTTCCCGTAGGAAGAGAGTATTCTCACGGTAACGCTATTCTCTGCTTTATAATCAGTCACTGTACGAAAAATCTCGTCCATCTTTTGCTTTGTTACCGAGTGAAGGAAGCACAAACAATAGGTAGGACAAAACAAAAAATTCTTACGCGTTACTTTTATAATCTAGTGGTTAGGGCCGCTGCCTCCCGTCCGGGAGATGCAGATTCGATCCCCACCACGTACCAATGTGTTTTCGAATTTCGAATTCATATGTACGTTTATTCGACGCTCTTACGGTGAAGGAAAACATCGTGATGAAACCTGCACACTCCTGCGAAGAAATTCACAGGTTGTGTGTGAAGTCGACCAACCCGCACTGGGCCAGCGTGGTCGACTAAGGCCTAATCGCTCTAATTCAGGGTAGGCTCGAGCCCCTCGGTGGAGACATATATAATATATAAGGTGTTGATGATGATTTGTAATATTCGTATATACTATGTTTTTTATATCCACACTATATATACATACCACATTTTTTAGGGCAATTGAATGTAAGATTAATGTAGTTTAGTTTAATAAATAAATAAATTACCATACATATACTAACTATGATCGCGGTCCGGTTACGTAGGCCGGCCTCGAACGGGTAGCCTCGACTCGACAGTGGATGCTTCGCCATTTAGGGTCTCTCAGGACCAGACCACTGACATTGAGCTTTAAATAACTTGAGATTTACGGTGTGAATGGCAGTGTTGTGTTGATGGTGCGATTGATAACGAATGAGAGATAGTGGGTTCGTTATCGATCACATACTATGGTATGTTACCATGTTTTTTTTAATGGCTTTTGCTGATTTGCAATTTAGCCAGTGTCAAGTAATCAGCTTACCACGGTGGGTTTGACACTACACTATCATATAAAAAATAAAAAAAAATAAACCCGTATGAATATGTATTGTGGTGTATTTTATTGTCAACTATGTGACTAAATTCAAATTTTACTCATAATTAATTAATGATAATATTTTTTTTAAGATCTTGACCTGCATGTTAAGATCTTGTTAATATTTTGCATACTGATGAAATCAGTTAAGCGCGCTTGAGCTATTTCAAAATATTCAACCTACTCTCTATGAACCGTGTTTACCGCAAATAAATAATTTCATTTCATTTAATTTCATATGCCTTTGAGGATAAGAGTTTTATATACAGGTGTACCAGCAAATGTATACCTTAGCGAACGCCAATACATATCGATTGCATGGTCACGTTGGTAGTCCCTAACTCCATACCTTCGCTGGTACAGGAAACCTGGGACACCCCGCTTAATGACAAAGTTAGTATATTTTCAACCATATGTTCATCATCGTCGTCGTGTACTCACAAACCCTGGTGCCACTGACTTGGCTATAGCAACCAACCACCATACTTTACCATTATGTTTTTATTAAGTAATTTTAATCGATATTTTTTATCATATTTTTTGTTCCACTGTTATAGGAAGCCAATGTGGTCCAGTAAGCTGCGTCAAAAATAAATTATTTTTAAGAAAAAGATCGATTCTTGTCGATGTATCATTAATTCGAAATATCATTTGTTTATCAATCACCCGTCCCTTTCATTTCACAGACAATAAAAGAAAAGAACGAAACACCGCAGCGCTCTTTAGTCACTTAGTACTAAGTACTAAGCCATGTAGAGTATTGTTACCTAACAAAAGGTCCCTTAGTAACAAGTATCAGGTTCCTCGTTAATTACTCGTCGTCGACAACCCTGAATTTAACTTGGTAGGTAGCATAATTGAATTAATTAATGAGTTATCTCAGTAAGTAACAATACGAAATTGAGCTTGCTCTACTTATCTAAATAAAAAGTCTCTCGGGTGGTTTTATTTAGTCAATAAATAACATCATCATCAACGGCCCGTTACAGTCCATTGCTGGACTATGAGCCTCCTCCACTTAAAGTGTTTGGTTTTGCCATAATCTCCACGCTTGGCAGGCGGGTTGGAGATCGCAGATTAAAAGGTTACTGTATCAGAGAGCGCTGCTGCCCGTTCCCTGTTCAATGTGTAGTTCCTAAGTCGCCTCTTACGACACCCACGGGAAGAGTAGGGGTTGGTAACAAATGTATTCTACTCTGCCGTCACCACACGGCTAATATATCTTTTATTAGGTGACGTTAATGATCAGCACATTAAAGTGATTTTATAAGGGTTTTATTTTCTTACAAATACAGTGTATTTCACAAAGTAGTGCTAGCTTAAATAATAAATAAAATCATTTATTTCAGGCGTGCAAATAATAATGTAAAACAAAATATTCATGTTTTTATTCGAAAAAGAATGAATGTTGTCATAATGCACTAGGCCAGAAAATTCAATTGGAACCTATTAAAGCAAAACACTGTAACTTAACCTCTGTACGGCAGCCGAGGTTGTGGGTTATTTAGTTAAAACGTTATATCAAATTATTATTGTGCCCTCGACGGTTTCGACGAATTGAATCTACCCAAAATCAGGCTAAATGTGCATTGGTCGACACACAGAAACTTTCTAATCTATCAATACAATACAAATACACTTTAATATCACCAAGGATACAAAAGAAAAACTCAAAGCCAAATACAAAATTAAGTCACAGTCTAATTGCAAAATTATCAATCTCTTCCATTCAACCAATAAGCGTTACCACAACCCTACACCACAATTACTAAATCATTGAACTTATACCACATAAAACAACCCATGAGTATGAAGTGTACGAGTCGACAAGGTCATGGTTTCGCACCCCTGCCTCTCCCCTAAGGTCAAGGTCGCAATCTCGATCGATACTGGATGCTGTGTGTTGCCAACCGTAGAGTTTGAGACTTATTTAGCTGTTTTTGTGAAGTTTTTATGCAGAATAAATATAGGTCAATTCTTAAATTCAAATTCTTTATTGCATACCATGTGTACATTTCAGGTGGTTCATAACAATAATGTTCGTAAAGTGCTTAAAAACGTGGACCCTGTCGGGCATAACAACATAAGGAGCCAAAAAAAGTAAAATAACTTAAAGCTAACTTAATTGTAATATTATAATCCCTACCGTATCCGTCCGTATTATACTCTAACTCTAAGTTCACGATCAAACTAATTGGATGTTTAAACACGATGCGACGTTTAATTGAGTGATTAGCAATATTTTGGTGTTCACCATGCACTAAACATTAATTAAGTTCTTTAATGACTCAATAAAATTAACTTATAGATGGTGAACACAAAAAAAAACGCGTTTAGTTTAAACAGAGATTAAATTTTGACGGTGGAATTAAGTAAATCATGTTTAAGTTTTAGTTTGTGAACTCGGGTCTAAGAGCTCCTATCCGGACACTTATTTTTTATAGTTCATAGTTGAAATATTATTTTAATGTACAAAAACTTTTTTCAATTAGGCGGTTTTTTAAATTTGTCTTAAACTTTATTATATTTTCTTCATCACGCAGTATTTTTGGGAGCTTATTATAAATTTTTGCTAACAAGTGAAATAATACCGTAAAAAAATCGGATTGAGCGGATTGAGTGGAAATAGTTCGAAAGGATTACCATAGATATCGCTAAGCGCACTGTAACGAACCAAGTGGTTGCTGTGGTGACGTCACGATTTAATAGAAAACAAGCAAGAACGAATTTCGGCGCTGCCACTTTGCCCTCCGTGGTGTAGTTGGTAAGCACGTTGGCTGCGTATACGCCATAGGTCGTGGGTTCAAGTCCCGCTGGAAGGTTTAAGTTTTTGGAGGTCTTCTTATCGTCAACCACACCACAAACCCAAGAGTTCTGGAGCTGCTTTTTGTTAGCAGCTCCAGAACTCTGAAAAAGAGACTCTTGTCTCTGATATTGCTCATTTAACGACTATTTTCCGAAGATTTGCAGGGACCGACGGCTTAACGTGCCTTCAGAAGCACGGAATCATCTTATTTTCAGATATTCAGATGATTCAACCTGCAATAAGCAAACCGGACACAGCCTCAAATAGTATTTTGTGAGACAATGTCTCCTTCCCATCGGAGTTTGAACCCAGAATTGATCTACTCGTAGAGATAAACACTCTAACCACTTGATAGTAAGAAATTTAATAACATTATTTATTTTTTTTACAAATACAATATCATTGTGAACTGTGCCTATTTTTATTGTAAATATCTGTTTTTTGTTGTTACTGGGTGTATTGCTGTGCTGTCTGTATCTACCTATCTAATCTAAACTTCCCAAAGTAACCTTATTTATATTATTTTTTATGTGCATTTATTTTATACTAGCAGTCCGCCCGGTTTGTGTTTGTGTAAGATTTTCCCGTGGGTATAAGACATTTTCCCATAAAAAGTATCCTATGTGTTAATCCAGGGTACAAACTATCTCTATTCGAAATTTCATCCCAATCCGTTCAGTAGTTTTTGCGTGAAAGAGCAACAAACATCCATCCATACATCCATACTTACAAAATTTCGCGTTCATAATACTATTATATCTTCTCATATTTATTTTTATTTTTTCTCCACAAAAATCCCCGACCACTTGTATTTATTTTTATTGGTTGAGGAATATGACCTGTAGAGGAAAATTGACTCAGCGGTCTACACCTTCTTGTAGATCTTGTAACAGACAGATGGAAAATGGAAAAGCTGAAACAGAGACGCTTCGCTCGCTCGGTCAACTAAGGAAGTATGGATTAAGAACATCAAACCCCTTCACAAATTCAAAACTTTAGCTCGATTTCACTACACCGAGTTAGCAACACATCTGGAAGCTGTAAGAAAAGAGAGGAAACTACAGAGCACTGGAAGTGCGAAAGGGATAGCTGTATTTATCCCTGGGTGCAGTCTTCAAGGTATTGATATCATTCATATCATGTAGCTGTGAAAATTGTGATGTGATGCTAGTAAATGGTTTAGATAAAAAGCCTTTTATATTTCAATAACAGGATGTAACATTTAGATCGGTCAGTATGGGAAAGTCTGAAACTATAAGACATACGATTCTTAGGAAACATATTATTTTAATCTTCTTTTAGCAACCGTCTACCCATTTTTGGGGAAATTTTGCCAGCGTCGGGTAATATAATTGTCATCGATTTTAACTCTCTCTCTCTCTTCTAAACATATATATATATCTTCAATATTATTATTATTAAACTCAACCGATTCGCATGAAATTTTGTGAGCAGGTTCGATAATTTTTTTGTCGATATAATTTTTTGCAATTTTCCAAAGAAGATTATAATATGGGGGTAGGAAACGTAGAAAAAAAATATTTCAATCATTTCTAGAATAATAAACTCGCGAAGTCTAGACTTCACAGGGTCACTAGTAGAACCACAGAGAAGAACTTGGAAATATAAAAGACCTAAACTAACTCTTCAATAGCATTTCCATGTGTAAACTTTCTTACAACGACATCATTTTTCCACCCTCATCACATTATTTTATGGCATACGAGGCACGATAAAATTCAGCCAGTTACCAGCGAAGTGCAACCATTTATTACAACGAATTGAGTGTGCAAAAAATAAACCGCTGATTGATGCGACGGACGGAACTGTGACGTCATACGGAGGACGTGGGAAAATGCGAAAATTCTTTCAATCTCCTTTTACAGGGAGGAATGGGTAAGAGTGAGTTGGACTGATTTATTACGGGCACCGCTAATAACATAAAAAGATTATGCTGCTTTCAATAGTGTAGTCGTAAGCCTGAATAAGTTTTCGGTTTTTTTGTAAATTAAGAGAAATATTAATAAATAAAAAAACGACAAGCAACGGTTGTGACGTTGGTTGTAACAATGGCCTCGATTGACCAATGAAAGAGAGGTGATGAATTTAGACGAATGAATGATATTATTTTGAATGAATGATAACCTAAAATAAGGGCATAGCTGTCAGATTAAGAGATTTTTAAGTCGGTTGTTTTACGTTCTCTCTAAAATTATTCAAACAAAGCGTCTATAAGGTTCAAATTCGATATTTGACAGCTCTAATATTAGGATGGCCATCTTCTGTCCCCTTCAACCTGTCTTTTTTAATCTTTAAAAGATGAAAAGGACTGACGCACTGAAATTAAGGATCAGAGCGTGACTGTGTGAATCGTGATCAATTTCTTAGTAACCATCAGAAGCAATTACAATAGCAAGCGTTTTTAGTCAATATACAATTTCAACTTTCTGCAAGTCTTTCCTCATACGGAACGCTAAAAGTCCAAGGTTAAGGTCGAGATAAATTGGTTAGAAACGCGCCCCCACTACAACGGGCCGGGGTGTCCCAGCTGGAATCCAAGAATGAACCCGGAAAATTAGATGCTCCAATAACAGACGCTTGCCATTATTTTATTCCTTTTATCAATAAAATTTTTAGAACAGGACTGGGTGGCCGCTTTAAGACATCCTTCTGACAAATCCAAATCAATACAATAAAATATAGTTAAAAAAAGAACTAAAAAACACGCTTTCTCTTTTTAGTTTGATGTACTGTGAAAGCGTGTTTTTTTTTTTTCTAATGTTTGTATTGTACTGGTTCTTGATAAGTGTACAAAGTTTCAATTAAATCTGTCCGTTTAAAGTGGGTCAAAATCGAGTCCAAACAAAGGACCCGGTTAACCACATAACAGGTGAAGCTAATAAAAGTGTGTTAAAAATACCAAAGATTTCTGATCGTGTTTTGTTACTCCGCGAAAAATACACCGTCGCGTCGTCGTCGCCTTCGATCACAGAAGGGACGCACAGCGATGGATCGGCGGAAAAAAGTCCTTTTTTCAGAGTTCAACTTTAGGCAGATTTTGTATCATTAATAAATACTACAGTCTTCAACAAACAATGCTATATAATTTTTTTTTATTTTTATTATTGTGTTATTGGTTAAATTAAAGGCTAAAGTCAGACTTTAAAGAAACGTTATTTATTTCTTGAAAAATATGACTTTTTTTGCTTAGTTACACTAGATAACCAGTGTATTTAAAAAAAATATAAAAATTACTGGTAATACTACATACATTAGAGCATCTAAAACTAAATTTATAATTTGAGGAAAGTACTTAGTATTAATGTAGTATCGTTAGAGAACAAAGCATTTTTTTTTTACATAATTTCTTATTTCAATCGACCATATCTAGCTTGCGGCGCTTTCCGGCGGTGTCTTATGTAGTTTACGTGATAGGTACATTCCTATAGATAATTAACAAATCACTTCCAGCTGCTAATATCTGCTAACCTTGTTTTTGTAGTCCTATTAGTAAATGAGCTTCATATTGCCTACATTAAGAATTAATTTTTTTAATGAGGGTAAATTACCTAAAAAAAATAGTAATGGCTATAAAAGGGATAAACTTTTGTTTTATTTTTCATTACTTGTTCATAACCGGTACAGTGATAACAAATTTTACACTAAAATGGCGAATTTTACTATTTCTAACGACAAATTAGCCGAAATTGCTATCGCAAGCGGTCGCGATGTCAATAAGTGCGTTGAAGTTATTAAAAGCAATCATACTGATTTATCGGAGATCATGTTAGTGAAAATAAGTGAACATTTGATCAAAACCTTTTTTCCCAAATTTACAAAAAAGTGGAATGAAGCAGCTCGGAATAAGAAGTTCTTTTTTGCTAAAAATGAAAAATGGCTGTCAGTAAAGTTTACGGTTCTTAATGAAGATATTGCAGCAGGATCATCAAAACGATCTCACAGTGGAAGACCAGAAAAACCTATCGATGAATGTTGTGACCGAGCCAAAAGGTATAAAGTTAAAAAGCTATGCGAAACTGTCCAACCTGAATTAATTGCTGCAGCAGCTAAGAGAATAAGCGATCAATCAACAAGATGTGAAGCATTTAGTGCGGAGAAAGCGTGGGCATTAATGTTAGATGCATCATTAACAAGGCATCAATATGAAATTCTTAGAAAAGCTGCAAAGGAAATTGGATGTGATATTTTTCCAGCTTATCATAATGTCTTAAATGCAAAGAAAGATTGCTATCCTCCTCATATAGATGCAACAGAAAGCTACGCTTACGTAGGTCTTCAAGAATTATTAGATCATACTGTAAAGAGGATATATAAAACAAAAACTGACGATGAATTGGCAAGTATGAGTGAGGAAGTAACACTTTTATCAAAATGGGGTTGCGATGGCTCATCGGGCCACACTGAATACAAACAGTCATTTGTCGAAGATGGTGCTACAGATACCAACATATTTCTAACAACATTAGTTCCGCTCCGTCTTAACAACAAAATAAATAATTCTTTGGTGTATTGGAAAAATGAAACTCCTTCTTCAACCAGGTATTGCAGACCAGTACAGTTTCAGTTCATGAAAGAAACAACGGATGTCAGTAAAAACGAGATCTCAAGAATGGAAAGTGAAATAGCTAATCTAAATCAAACAACGATTTCCATGAACAACAGGATTTTTAGAGTGACTCATGAACTTCATTTAACCATGATCGATGGTAAAATTGCACAAACAATCACAGATACTTCTTCTAATGCAGTGTGCTATATATGCAAGGCGAAGCCGACTGAAATGAATAAGCTGGAACATTTAAAAACAAAAGAAGTAAATACGGACGCTTTTAAAGTAGGCCTTAGTCCGTTACATGCAAGACTGAAATTTATGGAATGTATTTTGCATATTGCCTATAATAAATCGTTTAAAAGCTGGAGAACCAATGCCAACACGCTGCCACTTAAAGAAGAGGAGAAGAAAAAAATACAAGACGAGCTTTTCAAAAGATTGGGAATTAAGGTGGACTTCGTTAAGCAAGGAATGGGCTCGTCGAATGATGGAAACACGTCAAGGAGGTTTTTTGATAATGTGGATATAGTGGCGGAAATTACAGGAGTCGATGAAAGGTTGATTCATCGATTTTCTATAATATTGCAGACAATCAACTCCGGGGCTTCAGTTGACTCAGAAAAGTTCGGGAAGTATTGTGAAGAGACTACAAGACTGTATGTTGGGTTATATGACTGGTACTATATGCCAAATACAGTGCATAAGGTTCTAATGCACGGCAGTCATATAATTTCAGCTGCTGCATTGCCAGTGGGAATGTTATCTGAGGAAGCCCAAGAGGCGCGCAACAAGGACTACCGTCGATACAGATTAAACCATTCTCGAAAATGCTCACGTGAATTGACGAACGAAGATGTTTTTCACATGCTTTTGGCTTCTTCAGATCCGTACACAAATAGTTTAAGGGCTATGCGTAGCCCAAAGCATTTGCCCTTGCATGAAGATGTAAAAGCTTTGCTGCATGGAGGAAATGAAGAATGATCCTCAAACTTAATTTAATGATTTTTATTCCTGTTCATTACTGTGTATGTATTTGTATGCTTTCTTTGTATATATATATTCATTATTGTATATGTCTTAAAAAATGCACAAAAATTAATGATTTAATTTATTTTGTTATTTATTTTTTAGTTTTCTGTCATTTACTGCTTTTCTGATTTTTACGATACTATAATATAACTAAAACATTATGAAAAATATGCTTTCTTATTATTTTATGAACTAATATCCAACATTTATAACATTCCCTTTCTATAAAACAATTATTTCCGCCGCGCCATACAACGTCCACCACTGTGGGACGTCGCTCGTACAAGATTAGCGTGAAGTTAGCCATGAGCCTATCCTATTCTTTTTTAATCGCATCATAAAAAACAAGCAGTTATCTTTTTATTGTGTGTGTTGCAAAGTTGATAACCGAACCAAAAAACCCTGGCGTAGCTCATGTTAGACTTTTAACGCAAACAATAGTTACGACCAACAACTTAACGTGCCTTCTGAAGCACGAATTCGGAATCATACTTTTCTATATCAGTTCTGCCCAGGCTATGGTGGTAGACTACTTCTTATCCCCACAAAGAGGACATCCAGATTTGAACCTGGGACCTCCGGAACGAGAGTCGAACGCTTCACTTCTATACGGAGGCTATCAAATGAGCTTGCTAACATGAAAGTAACGCCCTATTCGTATTTCAAACTACATAGCGTTCACTTTTCCCACAAGTATTTCTTCCATAAATCCCGTCATTCTATTCGGACCATAATTATCAAAAAACTTATGGCGTATGTCGTCCGAACAACAAAACACTGATTGCTCCATTGCGTGGGAACTAGGTTGCCTGTCGTGACCACAGCGTTGCGACACGGCGTTGTAAAGCGAACTGTAATTATGCCACTCTTCCCAAAACTGTGTGAAATTCGATGTTTTTTCTGTTTCCACGACTTTAATCCAAATAAGAAAAGTGGCCAGTTATTTTTTGGTAGTTTGAATGATTAAGATACAAGGCGGAAATCCCCATTATTGGGCCAAGGCAATTAGGATATTATTGGAGTAGCCCAGATATGGCAGCGAAATTAACAGTAGTAACATTAAAATTTTTCATTAGCCCTTTTTTGGTTACACTTAATTTTGCATAAAATAGACAAACAATTTAAGATTGCTATTGATTTCGTTACTTGTATTACATTAATTTGCATTTTTTGTGTAACAGGCAAAAAAACTATATCGACTGAAATTACTAACATACATTCAGCCTATAATAGAATTTGTTACGAACCTGGGTCTTTGTAGTGACATCCACTCTCCAAGAGACATTTCTTCTAACTCAACTCAAGATCCTAAAGATACAAAAAAAAAAGCCTATCTTAAAAAATACCGGAGTGAAATTGGCTTTTCATCCTTCGCGAGCAAAAAACGAGTCTCCAAGCGATAATAACCGGAGATTAATATAAAATGACGTCATTTCTTACTCTTAAACGTTCCCTAAAAGGGCGGTAGTCGCAAAAGCTCATAAATACTCATAATTTACCAATAGCTTTCGCTAGCAGGAACCAATTATCTGTAATTATGGGATCATGTTTTTAAGTGCTCTCTAATAGAGAAGTCCACGATAAATGTCGATAAAGTCATTGAAATCATGATAAATGGATGAGGCGTGCCTAGGTTGCTCGAAAGTGTTGTTCACGAGGACAGCATTCTCATGCGACGCCATTTTTAACCGATTTCAAAAGGTTCTTACTTCGACTGCATTTATGAACCACTACTACCATGAACTGTGTTTTTTTTTTAAGTTGTAAGCGAAGAAGTAATTGGTAGTACTATATATACCTATATTCTGTGCTATATAAGTAAGGTTTAAGTAAAATTACTAGGTAGGTAAAGTCGACCAAGAAAGTGGTTTACCATTTTTCATTCAATTTCATAGTTATCGAAAATTTCAATAAGGTTAAGAACCGGAACGTGTCTCAAAACCGTTCTATTCATTCATTCGTTTTCACTCCCTCTTTCTTCTGTTTGCAATTGTTTTTGTGTAAGGATTTGCTCCGTATTAATAAATCCAAATTAATTAATCTTGGCGTTTATTTTAATATACTGGGTGTCCAAAAAGGGTGTTGGCAGTTTATACCCAAAAATTATATATGAAAAGTATATCATTTCATATATTTATTACTATTTGCAAAAAGTACATACAATGGAAAGTTTACGACCAAAAAATTATGTTGTCCAAATGACGTCCATTACTTCTTAACCATTTTCTAATGATATTCGCACTGGCAAATAAAGAAATGTCCCGTACATTGAACTGCGCTCGATTTAAGCGGCGAGCTGTTTTTATCGAATTTAGTTTTGATAATAAGCTCTTACACAAAATACGCGCTGAGCTTCGGTATATGAATCCATTTCAACTAAATTTCCAATAAATTCCACTTACGACATTATATTTGTTTTTGCTATCTACCCTCATTAAGACGATTTATTGATATTTAAAAGTGCAAATACCCTTTTTGGACACCCGGTATAACACTCGGTATCTGACAGATCGTTCTGCATGGCGTATGCCTTTGCCTGTTCCTGTAAAGGACAAATAAAAAAAAAAAAAAAAATCTTTGTTGTTATATAATTTGCAACTGACATTCAACCTTAGGGTGATAAACCAAATTATTGGTCGACCTTACAAATATCATTGATCATAATCAATGATTTACAACATCCACGTTAATGTTTTAATCCGAGTGCTAGCTGGCGTCTTATAAAAAAACAAGATACCTACGTCTTAACTCACCTCCCAAAGCTCGAGATCGATTAAAACTTATCGATATCTTAAATAAGGGTAGGGACCCTAAAAATATAAATTGGACGTAGTTACACGAAAAGGATCCAATCCACAACATTGTCAAAAATGACTTTAGTACACAAAACTGACCGCAAATAATACCAATCGTCCCATAAATATACTATTAACAATAAAAATGTTTTAATGTTTCTCACAAAACATAACACGTAAAATTATCTTGAAACAAATACCTTCAATATCTGAAAAGTAACTTCAAACTTCAATATCTGAAAAGTAACTTTGTGTGGATTGGATCCTTTTCGTGTAACTACGTCCAATTGCAGCTCTGAGGCCCGTTCCTCAAAGCGTTATAACTATTACAATTTAGTATACATTGCGTAGTCAATTAGTCTAACCTGAAGCTTTATCTTTCTGATATCATAATAACTGCGCAATGTAATTCGAAATATACTTGTAAATTTGCAGGTTTTCTCCATCTCTGGTGCTTAGACCATCGCACCTGAGCTCCTGAATATTTGAACGCCTGAAAGAGGTGGAAGTTTCAAGAGAGGAAATATCAGAACTTAAGTAACTAGGAAAAGTTTAAGTGTTTCACGGCTAAAGTTAGATGGGAAATCGATGAGTTAACTAGAGAAGGGTACTAAGACTATGAATTAGAAAAAAAATACGTCGCCCTCAACATAAAAAATTAAGGAAAGGCTTGACGTCATATTCTTATCACTCATTTACTTGAAACACTCCACAAATACTTTTTTATACAAAGAGTCTACTTTTAACCGATATCTGTACAATTCTACAATAACAAGAATTACGAGGATGAAATAACAAAAACGCGATGTATTCTTCATAGTTTTCCTCGTACAACCAGTAATATATTGATACAAGTGTAGTCCGACTATTAAGACAGGTGCCCAATCGGCATTGCTAGGTCGTTTGACGTCCTTTATAATTTAGGCCGAAACTTATTGTGTTGTATGTGTCGGTAAAGTCGCAAAAGAAGAGGTTTTGTGATGATGCTAGAAAAAAGCAGTTAACAAGATTCGAGACTATGGGTGGTACTTGGGGCCCCGATGCCAAGAGCCTCTTAAAAGATCTTTCAGTGCGCCTCATTGAGACCTCTGGGGACCGCAGAGCTGGCAGCTTCCTCGCGCAAAGAATAAGCCTGGCCATTCAGAGAGGAAACGCTGCCAGACTGTCGGGCACCATGTCTTGTGGAGACGCGCTGGAAGATGTTTTTTATTTTTAATTACTGTGTATACACCGTGAAATATACATCGTTTTGTTCCCGCCGTGTAGTGATAGTACTCGTCAAAAAAGGGGGGTGTGTATTTATATTATACTAGCTATCCGTCCGCGGCTATGTAAGATTTTCCCGTGGTAAGAAGACTTTTTCCCGTAAGTATCCTATGTGTTAATCCAGTGTACAAACTATCTCTATTCCAAATTTCATCTCAATCCGTTCAGTAGTTTTTGTGTGAAAGAGTAACAAACATCCATACATACAAACATTCGGGAAAAAGGGACAAAAAAAAAACCAGAGCGATTTTCTATCTAACGATTTTCTTTGCTGAAACTTGTCATTTGGATAATATTACAAATGTCCTACTTTCGCTACTATCCTACGACATACAACGTAAGTAGGTAAATTTGCTCAGTTGGAATCGAATAATGTAAGAATGTAGATTCAGCAAATTGACGGCATTGAATTGAGAAATAGGAGTGGGTTGGAAGTGATGTTCGTACGAGTAAACAATACGTAAGATACGGTTGAATAAACTATGAAAGAGTTCTAGGACATGTTTGGGCCTGATTTAAATAACAATCCGATTAGAATTACAAAATTACAATAGGGGATCGGACTGTTCCTAAATTTACCATATTTTACGAATTATTTTTAAAATATAGATTAGCAGCAAACGATCTGCGAAGAAAAAAACAGAATCGGTTGAAAAACTAATTTACAGTGATTTAGTTTCAATATGTCTGTTTCTTTCAAAAACGATTTTTTGTATGGAGATTATATGGCGTTACTAACAAATGACGTCACAAGTGGGTATGTGCCTCTCTGTCTAATCTTGAATTTCAAACCTTTATAACTCGGTCAATTTTAAAGACAGAGCAAAAATTATTTTAGTGTTCGATAGCAGAAACTAAGAAGTTTGGATTTATAAAATAAAAGATTGTGGCCACAAGTCAAACGAAATTCGAGTGAAGTTCGCACAAGCCGATAGCGTTGTTATTTTAATAGCATTATATTATGTTCATAGCGTAGTTATGTGCTACAAACCTACGTTATAAGTAAAAGTATCTAATTGAGGTTTTAAAAACGTATTTTGAAGTACCACAAACATTGTGGGCGAGATGATCCCACCTCCGTTTTAAGGAGTTGGGCTGTGGCCGCTGCCTCCCATTCAGAAGACGCGGGTTCGATCCCCACCAATGTGTTTTTGAATTTCGGATTCATATTTATTCGACGCTCTTACGGTGAAGGAAAACATCGTGATGAAACCTAGCACACTCCTGCGAAGAAATTCAAAGGTTGCGCTGCAGACGGACAGACAGACAAACGGACATGGCGAAACTATAAGGGTTCCTTTTTGACTACGGAACCCTAAAATTGAAAGATGGCATTTTTATTTTGTCAATATAATACCTATGTACTGACAAAATAAAAAATGCTAGTTATAGTCTGGGTAATTTACTAAGGAAAAAAAATATTAATTTAAAATATTCGGGTACAACTTTGCAACAATGCTCTATCTGCACACATAGATTTCATTTCGATTGCTCTGGGCGATCTGAAAAATTATACCAGTTAATGACAGCGGAAAAGAAAAAACAAGTGCAGAGCTTGTGTTACACAGAAGAGTAAAAATGAAACAATAAAAACACAACTTAATGTAACTTTGCACCAAAATATAACCACAAGGAAGAAAAGAACGACGCCTAAAAAGACTACAAACATTGTTCCATCGGAATCACCAAGCAACATAGATTCTACTCTTTTTAAAACTGTCGAAGCCAACTCATCTCCCTTGAACTCTAGTTTATCACCAAGCAACGCGAATTCTACCCTTTCTAAAACTGTCGTAGCCAACTCATCTTCCTTAGACTCCAGTTTACTATCAGACGGCAACACCTGTAATGTATTCTCCCCTCCTGGCCAACTATCTAACAGTATGGAGGAACGAACGTGTATTAGCAGTATTCAGGATTTGCAACACCAGATTGCCACACTTACCTCTGAACTGACGACTACCCAGAATGAGTTAGAAAACACCATCATTGAGAATAATGAGCTAAAAAGAAGTGTAGACAAACTTACACAATAAATTGGAATCCTTAAAACCTTATGTACAAGTCCTCCACTAGTGGCCCACAACTCCTCGACACCCAGAAAAAAGAGGACTTATAATATTAGTCAAGTACTCCAACATCGCATGTCTGCACGAGACTATAGCTTAGAAATAGACAAAATGAAATTAGAGAAAAAGATCTTAGATTTACAAGAACAATTATCACAGGCTAAAATGGAAATTGTAGAGCTTACAAACATACTGGGTACTCTAGATTTAAAACTTACGCAGAATCCGAATAAGTGTACACTATGGAAGCTAAGCCACATTATGGACCCTCAAACCCGGAATAAGATATGTGTCATTAGTACAAACAGAAGAAATAGAATTCTTAACATAGCAGAAAATACATTTGAAGAGAAAAAATATGATCTCTGTCACTACCTTATGCCAAATCGTGATATAAAAAGCTTGTTAAAAGACATAGAGCTGAAGATTACGGACTATACAATGAATGACTTTTGTATTATACTACTAGGTGAAGACGATTTTAATACCTCCAACAACTACCAAGATCTTGTTTTATCGATCCGAACTACATTACAAAAAATAAAAAGCACCAACATCTTAATTTGTTCACCAACATTCAACTGTGCAAGCTATGGCAACATATTCAATTCGAGAGTGGAATACTTTAGTAAGCTACTAGATGAGGATGTAAACAAATACGAGTACGCATATTTGATCGATTCTAACCGTAATTTGAAATACAATGAAACGATGTTCCATCCACGAGGGGGTACTGTAAAAAACCTTGGCATGCGTATTGTGTTTCAGGACATTTATAAAAGGATTTTGGAAATTGAAGACTGGAACTACTCCAACACAAATTCGGACATTCATAATTATGTGAACAATATTAATCAGTCATTTTTTCGTCCCTCAGCCATTTTATAACCGTATATATCCATTAAAACCATTATCAAACACCACACTCGATGACGAAACTAATCTTAATGTATTGTGCCAAAATATTCAAAGTATTTGTAACAAATTACATCTTCTTGACGCACTCATCGAAGAAAAACCTAACCTACATGTCTTGTGTATATCTGAAACTTGGATGAGCAGCGAAAAGAAAGAATTATTGAAAATCCATAATTACAATTGGGGCGCGGCCTTCTGTCGTGAACAACATACTGGTGGGGGTGTGTGTATATTAATAAAAAATACATTTGAATATTTAGAACGTCTAGACATCTCATCTATGTCAATAGAAATGATTTTCGAAGTATGCGCAATTGAAATTACCAAAATTAATCTATTAATTGTATATCTGTATTGGCCTAATAGCAATAGAGAAGTAAATACATTCTACAGTTCTTTAGAAAAACTTTTGAGATATATTTATACCAAAGAAAATTCTAAAAACATCATCATGGCAGGAGACATGAACGTGGATTTCTTATGTAAACATGAAAAAGCTAGGCTTTCAAATTTAATGTTAAGTTTTAATTTTTATCAAAAAGTCACAAAACCGACCAGAGTTACATTAACCAGCTCAAGGTGCATAGACCTAATTTTTACAAATTTCAATAAAAACGACTACCACGTTGATGTCCAAGAATTGGGTCTTTCTGACCATAGGAGTGTATTTTTCTCTACTCCTCTCATTACAAAAAATCCAACGCACTTTATAATGCACAAGCGTAACTTTAACGACTCCAGTATAAATAAATTTAGAAACGAACTCTTAAAAATAGATTGGGATAATATATTGTTGCCTAATAAGAATGTGAATGAAAATTATAATTCATTTGATAAAATTATACATTCGGTCTTAGATAAATGTATTCCTAAAAAAATAATAAAATATAAGCTACATCAGAAGAATACTTACTTAACTAAGGGAATTAAAACATCATGTCGCAATAAAAGACAGTTAAAGCTACTAATATCACAGACTAATAATAAAGTTTTAAGAAATCATTATAAATTATACTGCAAATCTTTAAAAAGGATCGTTTATAAATCCAAAAAACTTAGCAATATACATAAATTTAATAATTCTGTTAATAAAGCCCAATGCATGTGGAAAGTTATACACAATGTAACAAACAAATATAAAGTTAGACAAAACATAACACTAAAAATTTTGAATAATACTCTATCTAATCCGAAAATAATTGCTAATGAATTCAATAATCTGTTTGCATCTATGGGAAAGTCGCATAAATCTAGATCAAAGAAAAACAATCTCCCTTCTTCAAGTACTACAGTAACAAATTCATTTTTCCTCAAACCTGTTGAACCAAAAGAAATCTTAAACATAATAAGAAACCTTAAAAGTAAGAAGTCATCTGGTATAGATGAAATTCCTCCGCTGTTGATAAAACATTGTGCAGATATTTTAGCAATCCCATATAGTAAGCTAATCAATCAATCTTTTACAGAAGGACTATTTCCCGACGCCTTAAAAATATCACTTATAAAACCTATCCATAAAAAAGGAACCACTACTGACATACATAATTATCGACCTATCGCTCTACCGCCTACTTCAGCAAAAATATTTGAAACTCCTATGGCCAATAGACTGACTAATTTCTACGAAAAATATAACATATTACATGATAACCAATACGGGTTCCGTAAAAATAGGTCAACTACATTAGCAATATATAATTATGTGCAAAAGATTTTTGAATCAATAGAAAATAAACGGTATGCTGTGGGACTACTGCTCGATATGAGCAAAGCGTACGATAGAGTCTGCTTCGATACTCTATTAGAAAGACTGTACGACTCCGGGATTAGAGGACCAGCATATAGATGGTTCAAGTCGTACTTGCATAATCGTGTCCAATATGTAGAGGTTGAAAATACTCATTTTATGACGGGTAAAGTAGAATGTGTTAGATCGGATAGAGTTCTTTCTACTGGATCTATTCCACAAGGTAGCGTCCTCGGATGTTTGTTGTTTCTAATTTACATAAATAGTCTACCTAATGTAATAGATAACACTTGCACCCTTTTCGCTGATGATATTTCTATTTTGTTTTCTTGCTCGAATACCACCGAATTAAACCATAGTTTGAATATTGCATTAGATAAGATCACTGACTGGCTCGATGAATCAAATTTAGAACTCAATCTCAAAAAGACTAAAATCATTCAATTTAAACCCTCACAAAAAGCCCCTTTACAAATCTCTTACAGCTATAACCAAATACCATTGGACACTACATAAACAGCAACCTTGTTGGGAATCGACCTGGACACAAACTTGAGCTGGAAACCATACATACAAAGATTGCAAAACAAATTATCATCTTTTATTTACGCTCTCCATCAACTTAAACGGGTAACAGATTTTAAAACTTCTCTTACTGCCTATTACGCATACGCACACTCCAGACTCTCGTATGGTGTCATATTATGGGGAAATTGTTGTGAAGTGAAGGATATTTTTATTCTGCAAAAGAAATGTGTTAGAATACTTGCAAATATCGATCAAATGGTATCTTGCAAATCTTATTTTGTAAAATTTAAAATACTTACCTTAGCATCTATCTACATATTGGAATCCTGCAAGTTTGTTAGAAAAAATAGTCACCTATACTCCCCTCTAGAAAATAAAAATAAAAGGAATAATAGAGACCAGAATAAATTAAAGAAACCATTCACGAAGTTAAAATTGGTGTCTTCTAGTCCTCATCATATGGCCATCAAAATATACAATCACATACCGAATGACTTAAAAACCATAGAGAAAGAACCACTATTTAATAATCATTTAAAGAATTTCCTCATTGACAAATGCTATTATGATGTTAAAGAATTTTTCAATGATAAATTAGATAAGTAAATTGTTGCTTTAATAACATTAGTATTTTTAAGTATTCAATCAATTTTATAGTGACATTAATATCTTTGAATATAATTTGGTAATGTTTGAGTAAAGTCTAGTCTTATTAGCATATTATTATTATTATTATTATTTTATAGTTATTGAATTTCATAATGCAAAATGTTATAATTTTATTACTTATTTTATTGTTGATATTACTTATATAATTTAATTTATGTTTAATTTAGTCACTTTATAAATTTAATATTTTAATGCATAATTATTGTGAGTTAATAGGTATAAATGGGCAACTGATTGTCCTCTGCATGTGTTGCTGTGCCCTAGCAGGGTGTCACAATGTACTTACCTTTTGTAGCGTTAAAAAAGAAAAGCTAGCTAACCTGTGGTCGACGACCACAGGCGAAACGTGAAATTTAGGTGTACAAAGAAAGAGTTAGTTAAATTTGTCCGAACGGTATAATGTCAATTTAAAAAGGCCTAGAAATTGCCAAGCATGAGCCGAGAGTCGAGTCCTGAGGGGACTCCGGCGATATAGTGTCGCTGGAGTAGTGTTGTGTTGTGGTGTATCGATGCAGGAAGGTGTACCAAAACCGCGGAGTACCCCGAGAGAGTATAGCCAAACGGGAACCAAAAAAGGAGGGCCAGAGAAACCTAAAGGGCCTTTTTAGAATTTAGAAAATAGAATTTAAATTTGGCAAAATCCGCATACAAAAATACACTGATATAAAAAAACAGGCTAAAAAAGGATGGGCAGTATCCCAGGGGGGAAGCCGGAGCGCGGGTCTGCGGCACTCAGCTGGCACGGGCGCGGGCGCGCACAACGCAGGGGTCCAGGCACGTCCAACGCCCGGTGGCCTCAGGGGTCCGGAACCACGGCGAGAGGACGAGAAAGGCTCGGAGGGACCCTCGTGTGGGTGCCGCAGAGACCGGAAACACACCGGCAGGTCCAAAGTAGGAATCCGCGATATTTATTATCAGCGATATCAGATTTATTGGTACTCCGACTTAATATTCACCGCATTAGCAAGAGATACCGAATCCCAAGGCAGACAGATATTTATTTGGAAAAAATTCAAGCACGTTCAAGGGATAAAACGTTTCTCCTCACAGACGACAACTCAGAAAAAAAAATCAACAATTTAGAAAAAGGTCAAACCAAGAAAATTTTAAATTTGAAAATGTGACATAAAAACCGGCCAAAAGAAAAAAAAGCCATACCAAAAAGGTTATTAAAAAACCCTGCAGTAATGCTGCAGACATCCCTTCACCAGAAAAAAAAATCCGCCAACTCGAAAAGGAAAAAAAATCTTCGAGATGGCAACCCTCGAAGGAAGTTGACCACCCTAGAACAAAAGAGAAGAATTGTTCCAAGTCAACTATGAAAGGAAAAAAAATTATCGATAAAAATTTATCGACACTCTACCCCATCACTATAAACCAACGAACACGTCATGTTCCCAGCACGGGCGGCTCATAACGGCTCATACGACTCACTGGCCCCAGGATAAGAAACCACCGGTGTCCCAACAGAAGCCAAGTCAATTCACCAGGGAAAAAAAGGAGGACGGAAATGGCTTGGAGAAAGAAAAAGGAAAGTTGTCAACCACAACAGAAAAAGGTGGAGACAACCGAAGGAAACACCGATGACGTGGTATCCCTGAGCCAGGAGGAAAATGTATGATACGTAAAGGATAGAAAGGGAAATTTGGAAATTAGGAAATGTTGGAATATCGGAATGTTGGAATGTCACTAAGTTTTAAAACATAAACGCGCCTACAAACGATATTATTTACACACCTAAATGCTAAAACTAAAAACTATACAAAATATAAACAAGTAGTTTTTGAACTACTGGTAAAGAGTTTACAAGTCGAAACTGTCAGTTACGCCCGTAATCGGCGGCAAGAGAAGAAAAACTTCAAATAGACCGTGCGCGAAAACTGACAGACGACTTGTAAACAAAGAGCTATCAAACGAGGGCCGACGCTCGCCCACGTCATCGTGTTCATCCCGAAACACGTCAGACGCCGACGAACATCGGAAACACTCGGATCGGCTCGGAAAAAGGGCTCGACGGCGCAGTTGGTAGGCAACCAACGCCGTCAAAGACGAGGTCGGGGTTCGAACTCGACCCTGTCAAAAAAATAAAAAAGGATCCGACGATGGCCATAACAGGCCGACTGCGCAAAGCAGCGGTCACCGTCCTTCCGCGACAAAAAAAGCGCGCTTCGGGACAAAAATTTTGCCCCGGCTCAATCCCAGCGGAATGACGCAACATGGGCCAGGTCTGAGGCCTATGGCAGCTCGATAACCTGACCACATGTTGGTTGCGTCAATTCCGAATAACCTAAATATCTACAAACTAACACTAAGATATAACCTATACCTAACCTATACCTACAAACTAACACTAAGATAGGTCAATCTGGCCAGACATACACACACACACCAAAACCACAAAAAGGCGTATGAAGTATTAAACTTAGTGACATTCAAAAGAAAAAAGGATGCCAAAACGTGAATCTAAGCCAAATGATGAGAAGAAAAGTTGGTACACGTTTGCCTGAAGGCTTTTAGAATTTAGAAAAAATAATGTTCCAGGGGAACATGGAAAAGAGGGTCTATTTCAAAATATCCTTTACATGATATGAACCCTCGTGCGGGGAATCACAATCCGCCAATAAGTATACTTGCGGAGAAACACGGCGTATGACTCTACAGGGGATAAACCGTGGGGCAAACTTACCACCACGGTCAATGTCCTGAGTGCCTCTTTGAAAATTTCTGCGCCAAACACGTTGCCCAGGTTCGAATCTGATAGGATTCCGCGATTGATTATAATAACCTGCGTTACGTTGAAAAGCGAGTGTCAAAGCGTCTGCCACCTTAGCATAAATGTCTTGAAGGGACCTGAGACTCGTCGCACGATTACCTCGACTGTCAGCCAACTCCGGGCTCACAGTTTCGGCTACTCGTGGACGACGCCCGGCGTCCACTTCTCTTCCATACATAAGGAAATTTGGGGTGTAAGTGGTGGCCAGATTAACACACGAATTCAAGTATAAGGCAACTTTGGGTAAGTGTTTGGCCCAGCTTCGCTTGTCGTTCCCCACAAGAATACTAAGGGTAGTAATGACGGTCTGGTTATAACGTTCTACCACGTTAGCTTGGGGTGAATAATAGGGTGTGAAACATGGTGAAGGAATATCATACGACCTGAGAAAATCTGCGAACTGTGAACTGCGAAAAACCGTCGCGTTGTCACACAAAACGCCAAGAGGGGAACCATACCTCATAATCACTTCGGACTCTACCGCTGAGCAGATAGATCTGGCGTCAGCGGTTTTCAAGGGAACTAACCAAACAAATTTTGAAAAAACGTCGACCATCGAGAAAATATAACGATAGCCATAATAGGCAACAGGGAGTGGACCAACCAGATCTAGCGAGAGTAAATCCATAGGTGACGTGACAGACCTTGGGTAGAGCTGCTGACCACGTGGACGTGCGTTAGAAATCTTGAAGGCCTTACAAACAAGACATTGCGAAAGGCAAGAAGTTATATCCCGATACATATTGGGCCAATAATAAATCTCTCGAGCCTTAAGGTATGTTTTTAGCACCCCAGGATGGACATTGGGAAAAGAATGGTGGATCTCGTTAATAGCCTCCCGAGTTTTAGAGGCGGGTAAAACTAAGCGCCAGGGATTGTCGGACAAAGGGTTGTCAACAGAAACAGATCGGTACAACGTACCTTCGTGCAAAACGAAGGAGGGAAACAAGTGTGGAGTATTGGTAACTCCCTGGAAAACTTTCTCATACCACGGGTCGCCGGTAGGAATCAGTCCGCGTTCGAAAGAAACCAACGTTACCTGAGGAGGTCGCGACAAAGCATCAGGCACGACATTCTGGGCCCCCTTACGATGTTCAATTTCAAAATCGTACTGGGAAAGAATAGTCGACCAGCGCGCTAAACGCCCGGTAGGATTATCGAGAGTTAGTAGCCACTTTAAAGCGATGTGGTCGGTTACGATTTTAAATTTGACGCCATCAAGGTAGCCGCGAAAATGCTTAACAGAATCGAGAACAGCAAGAAGTTCGCGTTCAGTGGTACTGTAGTTCCGTTCGGCACGGGAGAAAAGACGTGAAAAATACGCAACTGGATGTTCTTCACCGTCAAACTCTTGAACGAGAACGGAACCAAGACCAACCTGACTTGCGTCGCAATGTAGGCTAAATGGTTTGGAGAAATCGGGACAAGCCATGACAGGAGAATCTATGAGGACCTTCTTAAGTTGTTCAAAAGCGTGGTTTGCATCGTCATTCCAATCAATAGGATCTCTTCCTTTCCTCTTTCCGATGAGGGCAGTTAAGGGTGCGATGATTGAGGAAAAATTGTCAACAAATCTTCGGTAGTAGGAGCACATACCAAGAAAAGCTCTCAAAGATTTAGCGGTAGTAGGAGCTGGATAATTACTAATGGCATCTAATTTCTTAGGGTCGGTCTGTAGCCCTTTCTCATTTACGATATAACCGAGGTACTTTAACTCTGACTTGCAAAACTCGCACTTCTTCAGGTTGACAGATAAGCCTGCCTCCCTGAGGCGATCACGAACCTTGGCGATGAGCTTGATATGGCTATCGAAATCACGTGACACTAAAATAAGGTCATCAACGTACCCGAAAACGAAGTCGTCAGACTCGGCCGTGAATTCAAAGTTGACAATCCTATCCGTAAGCCGCTGCATTTCGGAAGCCGCGTTAGTCAAACCAAAAGGCATACGGACGAATTCGAATAAACCACGTTGAGGAACGATGAATGCAGTCTTCTCACAGGAAGCCTTGTCGGCTAAAGGAATCTGCCAGAAAGCGCTACGGAAATCTAAAGAGGTCATAAACTTCGCGCCGCGTAGATTGTCTAAGATATCCTGAATACGAGGGAGGGGATAGGAATCACGTATAGTCACGCTATTGAGCTTTCGGCTGTCTACACAAAATCTAATACTGCCATCGGGCTTGGTGATCATAACTACTGGTGATGCCCAGCTCGAACGTGACGGACGAATGACACCCATCTCGAGCATCTTATCGATCTCCTCGTTTAAAACCTTGAGCTTTACCGGGGAGAGCGGGTAATATCGTTGTCTGATAGGGGGTCCAACAGTCTCAATCTTGTGGGAAAGCCAAGATGTACAGCCAAGACCAATCTTGTCTGAAGAGATCTCCTCAAATTCCGTAATAGCGGATTGGAGACGACGTTCCTGGTCATCTGTGAGAACAGCACGAGGGTGGATATATCTGACCTCGGCTAGATTCCTAGAAGATGGTTTGTGGCCCACACCAGAACCAGGAAGGAAGAGCTTCCCGGACCGCTTACCTTTAAACCTCCGGCTAATAATTGAAGTTAACCCGAAAGCGTTCCAAAACTCGATACCAAGAATAAATTGAGTTGGGAGACCAGTACCAACAAGACATGGATGAGCAACAGATTTCCCATCAAATAAAATCGGGACATCAACTCCGCCAAGTATCCGAATGGGAGAATTGTCTGCAGAAACCACAGGAGGCCGGATCGATCTGCAATAATCAAGGCCCAAACTCTTCAATAACGCTGAGTCGATAAGAGACGTCTGAGCACCGGAATCAAGTAAAGCCTTGACGGTTGTTCCAGCAACAAAGATTTCAATAAACAGACGGTTGTCAGTAGATTTATCAAGAACAAGGGGCGACACAGCTGGGATATCTTTGCCGACCCTACAGTTTAGTTCTTTTTGGGAGCGACCAGGGTTACAGCGTGGACAATCACGCGTCATATGACCCTCAAGTTTACACTTGAAGCAAATTAGGCCGGGGACGTTAGGACAACCTCTATAGTCGTGGCCTGAAAGATTACACTTAAAACAAACCGGCGGGGTGGTAGCGTTAGGAGGAGCTACGTTCACAGGAGCAACACAGATCGGAGCCGCTACAGATTCCTGGTAGGTTTCGAAGTTTTTAGCAACCTCAAGAAGCGAGTCCACGTCCTTGATGATGTTGGTAGCAAGGCATGGGTGGTAACGAACGTGCAAACCGTACTTGACAATCGTAAGAAAATCCTCCTCGTTGATTGGGGAACGGAGTTTTGCGTTCAAATCACGTAACTGGATAACGTAATCAACGACCGATTGATCGCACCTCTGCTTAAGAGCCCTGAGCTGGCGTTCAACCTTGAAATCGTAGTCGGCGACATCAAAGGTCCTCAAAAAGGCTCCTCTCAGATCACGGAAAGTGAGATTCGGTCTACGTATCGCACGAAAATACTTAAGCGCGCTTCCATCAAGTAATTCATGGAACCGAAGTACTACGTACGAAGGACTGACTCCACGAGCGACACCCTCCTCTTGGACGCGGGAGAAAAACTCCCGAACACAGGTATCTCCTGAGAACGTGATGTTCCATTTGGAGAGAGACTCCGTCTTGCCTGGCGGGTAAGACCACGCGCGAGCCGGTGTGCTGGGGTTATGGACGGATGGGAAAGAATCCGAGGCTTGGTGGGATGCGTGGGGAGAAGACGCAGCTTCAAAGTGTTCCGCACCGGGATTTAAAACACGCGGGTAAGGGGTCAGAAATGGATTGGACGTACGCGATTGCGGCGTCCCCGTAATGGGATCTTCAAATGGAGGCTCCATCTTTTAATCTAATTTAGAAAAATAAGTAAAAGGGGGGGGGGAAAAATAGAGGATGACCGGAAATCGGTCACCCTTCTCCAACAAAACGAAATGAATTAAATTTAATTTATGTTACGGGCGCCATCTGTAGCGTTAAAAAAGAAAAGCTAGCTAACCTGTGGTCGACGACCACAGGCGAAACGTGAAATTTAGGTGTACAAAGAAAGAGTTAGTTAAATTTGTCCGAACGGTATAATGTCAATTTAAAAAGGCCTAGAAATTGCCAAGCATGAGCCGAGAGTCGAGTCCTGAGGGGACTCCGGCGATATAGTGTCGCTGGAGTAGTGTTGTGTTGTGGTGTATCGATGCAGGAAGGTGTACCAAAACCGCGGAGTACCCCGAGAGAGTATAGCCAAACGGGAACCAAAAAAGGAGGGCCAGAGAAACCTAAAGGGCCTTTTTAGAATTTAGAAAATAGAATTTAAATTTGGCAAAATCCGCATACAAAAATACACTGATATAAAAAAACAGGCTAAAAAAGGATGGGCAGTATCCCAGGGGGGAAGCCGGAGCGCGGGTCTGCGGCACTCAGCTGGCACGGGCGCGGGCGCGCACAACGCAGGGGTCCAGGCACGTCCAACGCCCGGTGGCCTCAGGGGTCCGGAACCACGGCGAGAGGACGAGAAAGGCTCGGAGGGACCCTCGTGTGGGTGCCGCAGAGACCGGAAACACACCGGCAGGTCCAAAGTAGGAATCCGCGATATTTATTATCAGCGATATCAGATTTATTGGTACTCCGACTTAATATTCACCGCATTAGCAAGAGATACCGAATCCCAAGGCAGACAGATATTTATTTGGAAAAAATTCAAGCACGTTCAAGGGATAAAACGTTTCTCCTCACAGACGACAACTCAGAAAAAAAAATCAACAATTTAGAAAAAGGTCAAACCAAGAAAATTTTAAATTTGAAAATGTGACATAAAAACCGGCCAAAAGAAAAAAAAGCCATACCAAAAAGGTTATTAAAAAACCCTGCAGTAATGCTGCACTTTGTTCTACCACCTTGTGAAAATTTTGTGACTTGCAATAAATTATTATGAATTATGAACTTTTAAGGTATTTTTTCTGAAGAACAGGAAAACGTTTGTCGGTCAGTTAGTTTCTAATAACATACAGGGTGACACAGGGTATTGTCTCCTTTGACTATTTTACCTAGCACAGCGATTACTCACCTTTAGGCTTCAGGGGAATGTATTAGCGCAGGTCGCCATAGCAACCGTCGGCCCCGACACGACCTGCAATACAAAACAGAGGATTAACATTATTACTATTTTACGACAGCACGTCGTTAATCTATTTGAGGTATGGTGGTTTACTTTTGGGTTCAAACGCACTGAAAATCGGGAACGAGGTTTTTAGTTTAAAGGCTTCTATAACAGTATAATTTATACAATAATTGTACCTCCAAAGAGAAGGCTTAAGTTTAACCTGAATTTGGATGATCACGCCTTAGTCGACCACGCTTGCCCAGTGCGGGTTGGTCGACTTCACACACAATCTTTGTATTACTCTTCGGAGGCGTGTGCGTGCTAGCTAATTCTTCAGCTGACTGTACAATACCGCCGACGCTCTTGAAAACTCAAGTAAAACTTCGCAAGTCAAGACTTAATTGATGTATTTATTAAGCAGTTTTGTTTTATATCTGTTACGAAGATCAGGAGAAATGATAAGAGGCGTCAATTTCCCGTGCAAACACTCTGTTTACTATGCCGAGTGTTTGGGAATTTTGATACGTTTCGTATTTTATTTGCGGCTTCTTTGTACATGGCGCGCCGAGCTTTCGTTCTCGAATCTTTAATTTAATACTTTTCATCAACAGCTCAAGACATTGGTCGACTTCATATACGTCACCACCGAGGGGCTCGAGCATACCCTGAATTAGGGTGATTAGGCCTTAGTCGACCACGCTGGCCCAGTGCGGGTTAAATTGGTCGACTTCACACACAACGTTTGAATTTCTTCGCAGGAGTGTGCAGGTTTCATCACGATGTTTTCCTTCACCGTAAGAGCGTCGAATAAACGTACATATGAATTCGAAATTCAAAAACACATTGGTACGTGGTGGGGATCGAACCCGCGTCTCCCGGACGGGAGGCAGCGGCCCTATCCACTAGACCACCGACGCTCTTAATTCTTTTAAAGATTAAAAAATTATAGGAGATGGCTATTTCATCGTAATATTAGATCTGTCAAAAATAAATATAGAGATAAAAATATCTTTATTCGAAGTAAGATTTGATATATCATTTTTCGATGTTAAAAATAATACGGACAAAAGAAGAGAAATTTGGAATAGAGATAGTTTGTACCCTGGAATAACACATAGAATACTTTTTACCGGGAAAAGTCATATTCTCGACAAACATCCCCAAACCCCTTGATTTTTTTGTATTTTTAAAGTTTTTTTTATTTTTTATTTTTTTCATTTCATTTCATTTTATTTTATTTTAAGAAATGTGACCTGTAGAGGAAAACAGCCTCAGCGGTAGACCCTGTAAGCTGACAACCCCCATAACTCCGTCATTTTTTAAAATTTCCAAAAACTGACTCGACAAAAAAAATCGATTAATTTATCGAACCTGCTCACAAAATTTCACGAGAATCGGTTGAGAAACGCGACCTGTAGAGTGAAACAAACAAACAGATGGACAGATGGACAATTGGCTCATTGAACAAGCATTCTACTCTGTCAAGGAGTTTATTGACATGAATGACATAATAATTGAATAATATTAATAGATACTCTGACATTGAATTAATTTGATTGTAATTAATTAATTGTGATGCATTATTATTATTATTGTTTAAATTCATGATTCAATTCAATTTTATTGTTCATTAAGTTATGTTTAATATTAAGTGTTTGTGATATGACATATACTGTAGAATTGTAAGTAGACTTTTATAATCATGCATGTATTATTTAGGTATGTTTAACATTCGTATGCCTCAGTCAGGCGAAATATGTGATATTTATGCTCTTTATGTACAACCTTTCATGTTACCATATTTCAAACGAATAAAGAAATTACTATTACTATTACTATGGACATACAAAAGCAAATTTGGCCAAGCTGAAACAGAGACGCTTCGCTCGCTCGGTCAATTATGAATGTGCATGTGGCAATAAGAAATAAATAAATTTTAGCTGATAAAGCGTCAATGTAAATTGTTACAAGAATCGTCGTCATGTCGCGAAATAAGTCACGATTGAAAGGTTTTGGGAGGCGTCTTAAATAAAGATGCTGATGTTTATTCGAATGTAAAAGCAAGCTGTATCTCAAATAGATTGTATGAAGTTTGGTTTATTCAGACTATAAGTTGTCGGGATAAAATATCTCGTTTTTCATTTTGTTTTTCTTGTCAGTGAAACTGAACATCTTTCGTTCTAGAGTTTTTCGGACTCGATGTAAACATTCGACTAAATACGTTAGAAATCCTTAACAAATAGAAGAGTAAAACTATTCAATACACCAGGGTCTGTTCTTGTATGTATCATCAAACAGCCCATATACGTCCCCACCGAGGGGCTCTCGAGCCTACCCTGAATTAGGGCGATTAGGCCTTAGTCGACCACGCTGGCCCAGTGCGGGTTAAATTGGTCGACTTCACACACAACCTTTGAATTTCTTCGCAGGAGTGTGCAGGTTTCATCACGATGTTTTCCTTCAACGTGGGAGCGTCGAATAAACATACATATGAATTCGAAATTCGAAAACACATTAATAAAAGGAGTAAAACTATTCAATACAACAGGGTCTGTTCTGTATGTATGTATGTACAATGTACATGACTCATCGCCATTTGCTGCCCGCAACCTCTGGGAGAGAGGAAATGACCTATCATCCCTTAGGAAATAACGCGGTTAAATTAAAATGGCGGCCCTCACGTGACTAGAATGGAGAGACAACTGATAATTAACATTCAGTTATGATTTTGGCAAGAATCGGTGTCTGAAATGAAAGTTTATTTCTAAAAGGGTCAAAATAAAAATATCCAACAATCCATCGCATAGATACATTATTATTATAAGCTTTCGTTCTAAACTGGATTTAGTTATAAGTCAGATCCGGTTTTTAAATGTCATTTTACATCAATGTTTTTTTGCTCAACCACAAGTCTATAACAGATCAATTCGATCAAGTTATGCTCTCGTGCGAGCTTTTTTTTGCTTTTTTTGTTTTTCTGTTTTTTTTTGCAGCTTAGATATAAATAATTCCATCTTACGGAATAAAAGAGCTTTAAAGATCGTGCAGTCGAATGTACTCGGACTTGTTTTGAAAATAGAACAGTCATACCAGCCAGTCGTTTTATCCCAAAACACGTTTTCTCCAAATAGCATAGATAGTGTTGTTTCTTGTCAACGTCGATTTAACATTTAGAGCGCCTGCTCTAAAGCCCTCCCTCTAGAGCCTTCTAGAGGGATGTTCGATTGTAAAATTTGTAGACCGTAAATGGTTTTCTTTTTGATTGTGTGATTAGCTGTCGTCATCTCTGCCAAAAATAAATAAATATTGTTCTCTTCAAAATCAAAAATTACATATTTCCATAGGATGTTATTACATCACTTAGATCCGTCATTCATTAAATTTTTTTTTCAAATACGCGTCGCGTTTTAAATGCCTTCTACTCTTGTATGTGTGGTTGAAGACTAGAGTTATAATTTTCCAAGCTTGGCCATTTCACAGATACATTGGTAGGATACTAACAATAAAAAATATTCGGTTTCGAGCGACCCTGAAGTCATAATAGACCATATCTCCTTTGCTGACTGTACACATCAGAAGTCAGTCAGCGGTCTGCATTATTTTCATACAGATCTCTACTGGGATACTCTTCTAATTCAGTAAACTTGTAAAATATTCAATACTGTAAGACAGTCTGCTTATTTGGGATGAGAACACGAACAATGCTCTCGGAGACTTGGGAGCTAATAGGGAAAATGCTTGTAAAAATAAACAGGGCATCCTTGTAGAGAAATTGATACAAATTGGTCATCACCTTGTTCTTTATATCAAGTCGTTACTTCTGTAATGAAACTTATGTTTCTAGTAAAAATACTTTAACTTTATAGTACCCACGTAATTTTTGATTGAAAAATAAATAATTTTGCTAACACTTATTTCTATAGAGTTCAATGAAGAATATCTTATACTCGAGTGGCCGAGATTTCGGCGCCCATTACGGAGGTTCCGGGTTTGATTCCCGGTCAAGCAAAAATCTCTTTGGTTGGTTAGGACTTTGCAGGCTTAATCACCTGATTGTCCGAAAAGAAAGATGATTCCGTGCTTCGGAAGGCACGTTAAGCCGTTGGTTCCGGCTACTATCTAGTCGTTACATGAGCCAAGTCAGAGGCCTTTGGCGGCTCTATAACACTGACACCAGAGTTTGTGAGGTCGGTTGTTGATCTTACAAGTCAGCCCACACGATGGTGATGATGAACGTGTTAGTTGAATATTTTAAACACTGACACTGTTCCGTGCTTACTGCCAGTGTTTCTACACCTGTCAGCTGTGGGTGAATTTTCTTAGAAAATCGTACAGCACCATAAGGGAATACAATGATGCTTTTCGCATCCTTATGAGATTGCCAAGGTACAACAGTGCGTCGTGTATGTTTGCGGAGGCGAGGGTGCCCGATTTCTATGTTGTTATGAGAGCCCGCATTGCTTCCTTTTGGAATAGATTGCGTGGCTCTAGTAACAAAATTTTAAAAGTCGTGTCTGAAGGGATCCAAAGCCCAATATATAAATATTGGTTATCTGTCCACCAAGATCCGAGCCACAAGTAGAATCTGTATGTCATGACTGTAGGTTAAGACCTAAGCTGTTTGTTCACCTGTGTCTTTATAATTGTTTATTTTTTGTATGGGTACATTTTGCCTTTTATAAAACTTATATTATTATTATTATTATAAAACCTCTCGTCTAGTAGCTAAGCCCATGAAACTAAACAACTTTGGTAGCGAACATTTTTTATAACATTAATCAATTTTTTTTTTGTCTGAATTAAGTTTTTTTTGTTGTCCACCTGGAATATTGTGATTTTTTTGCCAACACATAGTATAGTGTAACCAGTAAATCAATGTACCAGTAGGACACTCCCTACGAATCAAAACCAGCACATTTATTGAGTATCTCCAAACGAGACCAGCCAAGCCCCAAGTACGTACTTCATGTGTGGAGCGGAACGCTATTTGTGGCCGGCTTTGGTATGTGAGACGTCTTATAGCAACAACGTAGAGATTTGATTGAAGATGTTTGGTGTATTGAAAACTAGCTTCTCTAGAGAAATTTAATTAATACACATATTGATATCGGATTAGAAATATAGATATTTTAGATAAGATCTTGTCACTCTAGATTAGAATTTGTCACTACAATAGGAGATCGGACTACTTTTTTTTTATTTTATAAATCCAAACTTCTTAGTTTCTGCTGTCGAACACTAAAATTACTTTTGCTTTATCTTTAAACTTGAGTGTGGCCCTTAATTAATAATTAATAGTTAATAATTAATAATAATGATATCAAATTTAAATTTAATTTAATCAGTCATTAATTTCATTAATGTATTGTATTTTTATTATAATATGGGATTGTATGCTACTTTGTAGGTATATTATGCCTGAAATAAACAGATTTTAATTTAATTTATCCGAAAATCAGTTTTTCTTGGTTTATTTTGTTCCATTCTCATATTTTCCTAGTGCCATTTTTTTCCCAATGCGCTATTTGTGTAGCCCTTTGACCGAGTTATGAAGGTTTGAAATTCAAGATTAGACAGAGAGGCACATACCCACTTGTGACGTCATTTGTTAGGAACGCCATATAATCTGCATACAAAAAATAGTTTTTGAAAGAGACAGACATATTGAAGCTTTAAAAAACACTGTAAATTCGTTTTTCAACAGATCCTGTTTTTTTCTTCGCGAATCGTCTGCTACTAATCTAGATTTTAAAAATAATTAATAAAATATGGTAAATTCATAAAATATGGTGAACAGTCCCATCCCCTATCTTACTAATTTAAGTTAGAGATCATTCAAGTCTTGATTGTTTTTTTTTTATATAAGTACCGAAGAAACAAAGCGAATGCAGAGGGAACAAAAAGGGAAATTCCCAATAGACGGAATCAATTATAGGGAATTTCAGACGCGAATTCCCGCTCTTCCCAATTGTGCCGAATTTCGCTCCTCAATTCTTAGCGGAAAAATATTGACTACTAGCGGTCCGCCCGTGGCTACGCTCGCGTTATGTAAGATTTTCCCGTGGGAATAAGACTTTTTCCCGTAAAATTTATCCTATGTGGTAATCAAGGGTACAAACTATCTCCATTCCAAATTTTATCCAAATCCGTTGAGTACTTTAAGCGTGAAGGCGGAACAAATATCCAAATATTTATAATATTGTTGTGATTGGTTGTATAGTTTTACTTGAGCTTAATAAGGAAACTTATACTTTTGTATTGTTTGTATTACGTAATATATTATATTACATTTAAATTATTGTGCACGTTTTATCCGCTTTCTTGTACCAGATTTCTCTCTTCCTAGGTCTGCTGGAAGACATTTCGTTAGAAATAAGCAGTGCCTGTTGTGTCGTTTTTCTTTATGTTCGTATTTTCTTTTGTAATGTTCTTGTGTACAATAAATAATAAAATAAACTTTAAATCAACGGCCCGTTACTGTCCACTGCTGGACTATGAGCCTCCTCCCCTTAAGTGTTTGGTTTTGCCATAATCTCCACGCTTGGCAGGCGGGTTGGAGATCGCAGATTAAAAGGTTACTGTAATCAGAGAGCGCTGCTGCCCGTTCCCTGTTCAATGTGTAGTCCCTAAGTCGCCTCTTACGACACCCACGGGAAGAGTAGGGGTTGGTGACAAATGTATTCTACTCTGCCGTCACCAGTTCACCACACGGCGGGGAAACATAAGGAAACTTATTTTGGTATAAAGGTACAGGTTGGAAACTAGCTGCCGAGTGCAACTATTGTCGGCTGCATGTGCAGCGACTAGTTTAGTTTGTATGTATTTGTATGAAATGACTTTTGTACGACAATCACTTTTTCACTGGGTTTAAAACCTCCGGATCTAGAGTATTATTAATTACTAAGAGCGTCGGTGGTCTAGTGGCTAGGGTCGCTGCCTCCCGTCCGGGAGACGCGAGTTCGATGTGTTTTCGAATTCATTGTACATTTATTCGACGCTCTTACGGTGAAGGAAAACATCGTGATGAAACCTGCACACTCCTGCGAAGAAATTCAAAGGTTGTGTGTGAAGTCAACCAACCCGCACTGGGCCAGCGTGTCGACTAAGGCCTAATCGCCCTAATTCAGGGTAGGCTTGAGCCCCGCGGTAGGGACGTATATGAGCTGATGATGATGATGATGATGATTCTACTGCCTTGGTGGTGGGTGATGTAGTGATGTAATGGTCCGAGAGACGTTGCGCCCACACCGCGCCGGTTCGATCCCGACTATTCCCGACCACCTACGCGTTATCGAATTTTGAATTTTATGCACATGTACGTTTCGGCGAAGGAAAACATCGTGAGGAACCCTGCACACTTCTGGAAATAAATACAAAGGTTGTGTGTGAAGTCGACAATCACACAACCTTCTTTGTTCGATATAATTTGCTACGCAATGCACGTTGAATTGTAATTGTAAATTACTACCTACAATTGAATAGATCCCTGATCGCCCGAATACAGGGAAGGCTCGAGCCCCTTGGTAGGGACGTATCTGTTGATTCTATGGCTTCAACCGTCACGCTGCGCACGCGCCGGTGACGAGTTAATGAATGTTAATAACCAGTTGTTTGACGATCATTCAGAACCGGTGAAAACGTACACTCACGACTGCGATACTAATCGGTATTGCTGTTGGTGCATTGTTTCATTGACTACACTACACTAGTTTTACTTCTTTCTCATAACAGTCATTGAGCTTACAAAGATAATAGGGCTAATTCTTATTGTCTTTTTCACCCTTTCAAAAAGATGGCCAACATGGCCTATTAGAGCTGATAAATTCGAATTAGAACCTTATTGACGCGTCGATTGCACAATTTTAGAGATGACATGACATGAAATGTTTTTTTTTTATTTGATAGCTACGCTCTTAATTTAGGTTATCATTCATTCAAAATATTTCGTTCGTTCATCTGAATACATCTCCTCTCGTTCGTTGGTCATAAAAACGAAAAGGACAGCTGGATGTTAAAATTAGGATTAGAGCATGACTACGTGAATCGGGACCAAATAGCACAGTACACTGAACAAGCCAACAGGTAGTCGAAACCAACGAACGTGCTTTCCGAAGCACGGAATCGACTTATATTCGGAAAATCAAGTGATTCAGCCGGCAATGTCCTAAAGAAATAAACTGGAAGTCTCACCAAGTAATTTTGGTTTGATTGACCACAGTCCATACTGGGATTCAAACCCGGGACATTAGAAATGAGAACCTAGCGCTCTATCGCTCGACCACAGAGGCTGTGAAGTTTTGGAACAAAATTTGCAGTTTACGGACACCCGGTCCAACCAAATAACCTGGTTTTGCGTGATTTATTTATAACGTGTTGGAATAGAGAATGGATGAATGAATGAATGAATGAAATATACTTTATTGCACTCAAACACAAACAGATAACAATATTCAAGTATAATTATGTACAATGAGATACCTATCTCATTGTACATAATTCTACTTGAATCTGTGATCGAAGGCAATACGTTGATTGATTGTCATAGTTATCCAGGCAATACGTTGATTGATTGATTGATTGATTGAACTCAAACACTAACTATGACATGGATAGGTACTTACAGGTAAGTACCTATCCATGTCATAGTTCAATCAATCAATCAATCAATCAACGTATTGCCTTCGATCACAGATAGGTACATGTAAGTACCTATCCATGTCATAGTTCAATCAATCAATCAATCAATCAACGTATTGCCTTCGATCACAGATAGGTACAGGTAAGTACCTATCCATGTCATAGTTCAATCAATCAATCAATCAATCAACGTATTGCCTTCGATCACAGATTCAAGTATAAGTATAATTATGTACAATGAGATACCTATCTCATTGTACATAATTCTACTTGAATCTGTGATCGAAGGCAATACGTTGATTGATTGATTGAACTATGACATGGATAGGTACTTACCTGTAAGTACCTATCCATGTCATAGTTATCCAGGCAATACGTTGATTGATTGATTGATTGATTGAACTCAAACACTAACTATGACATGGATAGGTACTTACAGGTAAGTACCTATCCATGTCATAGTTCAATCAATCAATCAATCAATCAACGTATTGCCTTCGATCACAGATAGGTACATGTAAGTACCTATCCATGTCATAGTTCAATCAATCAATCAATCAATCAACGTATTGCCTTCGATCACAGATAGGTACAGGTAAGTACCTATCCATGTCATAGTTCAATCAATCAATCAATCAATCAACGTATTGCCTTCGATCACAGATTCAAGTAGAATTATGTACAATGAGATAGGTATCTCATTGTACATAATTCTACTTGAATATTGTTATCTGTTTGTGTTTGAGTGCAATAAAGTATATTTCATTCATTCATTCATTGTTGATTGATTGATTGAACTATGACATGGATAGGTACAGGTAAGTACCTATCCATGTCATAGTTTAATCAAACAATCAATCAATCAACGTATTGCCTTCGATCACAGATTCTGTGATCGAAGTCTATTGCAGTCTGGACTGCTGCCTCCCCTTGGGCACGCCAAAGCGCACGATCACCCGCTTTCCTCAGGTCATCAGTCCACATAACATAGTTAACATTAGTTAACCTTCCTAAACAGGTCGGTATGTCTATGTGCTACGTATGTATCAGTTTATGTTCAGTGAATATACTGAACTTCCGATGTGTACTACGCCTGGCGTCTGCACATCTATTGTATGTACTCATGATAATACACATCTATCTATTAAGAACTAAATAATATTTTCTTTCTTTTTTTTTATGTAAAATAGGTTCGCGTTTGACCACAGTCTCACGTGATGGAAAGTGATGACGAGGTCGAAGATTATACACGCTCACCCAAAAGATGACTATTCACTCTTGCCTTGAATACACCAAGATTTATAAGACTCCGGAAACACAGACGCCGGAAGAGCATTCCACTCTCGTGCTGTACGCACGAATCTTTCTTCTTCTGTGTGACATACTTCAACATAATGAAAATGAATTTTATTGTCTCTTACAACAATACAAATGAGAATTTTTACAATATAATCATGGGGTATGAAATTATTTAGATATTGTGAGAGACTGGAGCCTAAACTAGGCTTACATCTGTCAAGTCAATGTTATTTATTTCCATAGGATGTTATTACATCACTTAGATCCGTCATAACATTTTTTTGGGTGAGTTCACTAACACAATGGCGGAATCTGTGGAGAAGAGCTCACCGAAGTAACTCTACAGTCGTCGCGTCTTTTGCGTTTCCTTTTTAAATAAAATATTGTCAATTACAAAATTAATGCTTATTATATATCGAAAAAGTCTGCTACTCAAACAATCTATTCCCATGGACATCGGTCCTCGTAATCAGATATCCTATAGTAACCTTTTTATACAATTTATGTTATGTTTATGCTGTTATGTATCTTAGGACTCCAGGCTCCACACTCTTGGACAGATGACCAGAATTTATCAACCTCTGATTTAACGAGAACATAGAGATATTGCATCAAATTATGACTAATCCTCGGTTAGGTTAGGTCCAACCATTTTTGGTTCAAGGAAGGAAGGACCACCGACGCTCTTGATTTATGGTGGACCTCAGAGAACAAGCCCTCGAAACGCCTACTTACTTAAACCAAAAGAAAGTAAGAAAAGTTCAACAAATATTTATACCCTTTTACTATTAATAAAAACATCGATATTACAACCGAATCAAGTAGAAAATACATGACAAATCGAGTTATTTGCGCCTGCGCATCGAATGACAACCACCTTGAAAATTGGTGGCCATTTGCAGCGCTTTCTCGGTCCCGATGTAGGGATGGAATATGAGAAATATCCGAAAACTTATCGATAGAAATCGTATCGTATCGAAATATGGTGTGGTGGTTAAAGTCGACCTATCCGCACTAGGAATTTCAAATTCATATGTACGTTTATTCAGCGCTCTTACGGTGAAGGAAAACATCGTGATGAAACCTGCACACTCCTGCGAAGAAATTCAACCTACCCGCACTGGGCCAGCGTGGTCGATTAAGGCCTCATCACTCTAAATCAGGGAAGGCTCAAGCCCCTCGGTGGGGATGTATGAGCCATTGATGAAAATCCGCACTAGACCCGTTTGGTCAACGGAAGCCCATTCGCCAGAGCCTTCTAGCTACATAATCATGCTCATTAATTACAGTAATCATGTTCTGTTGTTGTCAGATCATAGAAGTCCCTACAAAAGGGCTCGAGCCTACCCTGAATAAAAGATAAGGAAAGATTCAACGGGTTTTTCAGTCCCGAAACGAAATATGTCGTATTTGAAAATTAAAAACAGTAAATAAAACAAAAAAAAACATGCTTTCTGTATGGCTTAAATAAAAAAAATATCAATACCTTAAATCGAAAAAAAATAATAATACCATTAGTTGACCTTGGACAGGGCTTACACATACCTATACCTTTTAATTTTCTCAGGCAATCTCAACCAACAAAAGCGCATTTTTAATTAAGCCACCAAGATTATGAAACTCTTAAACCAAGGTTAGTAATTTATAAATTAAGCAATTTGTTAAAAATAAGACAAATAATTACAAAATGGAAACCACCATAATAATTCCGAACTTTACTTTAATTATTAATTAGGCAACCTATCTTATCTTAATAACTTCACGTATCTTACATCTTTAGGAGCGGATATTTTTACGGATATTGCGTGTCGGGAACAGCACTAGTGATTCGGTCCGATGGACATGGTTCGCCGGTCACCGCGGCCGAACAATTTCAAGGCCAAATCTTCAGAATCGAATAAAATAAAAACCGTGTAATGAGTAAATAATACATTACTAAATAAGTTTTTACGAAAACGGATGTTGTCGAGGAATGTCGATGTCACAGCTTTTTTGCTTAGTCTCCTTTTTAAACTTTCGAGATAAGTAGGTAAGGTAGGTAGGTAGGTAAACATTTTGTAAAAGGTTTTTAAACCTGTATTGACTACATTTTTTTTTTATATTTTTTTTTAACTTGTTAGTTTCTGCTATCAAACACTAAAATATTTTTTGCTCTATCTTTAAAATTGACCGAGTTATAAAGGTTTGAAATTCAAGATTAGGCAGAGAGGCACATACTTGCTTGTGACGTATATTATAATCTCCATACAAAAATCGTTTTTGAAAGAGACAGACGTCACAAGCAAGTCTGTCTCTTTCAAAAACGATTTTTATATTGTAATATGTCTTTAATGAAATTTTAAAAATTACTGTAAATTCGTTTTCCTACCAATTCTGTTTTTTTTTTCTTGCGAATCGTCTGCTACTAATCTATATTTTTAAATTAATTAATAAAATATAGTCTTTATGATTTAGGAACAGTGAAATACCATATTGTTCAACTGTGGAAAAGAAAACCCAAAGAATTTCCGAGTTGCGCGAATTGCATTTTCTTTTTTCATGGTAATAAATTTTCCGCTATATAAAATAGTAGATAAATAGATACATACAAAACTTTATTGTGACAATTAGCATAAAACTCTGTTTTCATGTAGTCATACATCGCCTGTCTAATCTCCGGACTTTCTCCAAACGTCAAAAGACAAACTTACAAACAAATAACATTCTTGCATTTAAATATAAGTAAAGGCAGTATTCGTGACACGACATAGCGTGAATATTATCTATTATGATACGGTAGACAGACATAGTAGTTATATAAGCAAAAACCGCATAAATTGACCATACATAAATCATATAAAACATTGTACACAGACGAAATGAATAACATCATCAACGGCCCGTTACAGTCCACTGCTGGACTATGAGCCTCCTCCACTTAAGTGTTTGGTTTTGCCATAATCTCCACGCTTGGCAGGCGGGTTGGAGATCGCAGATTAAAAGGTTACTGTATCAGAGAGCGCTGCTGCCCGTTCCCTTTTCAATGTGTAGTCCCTAAGTCGCCTCTTACGACACCCACGGGAAGAGTAGGGGTTCGTGACAAATGTATGCTACTCTGCCGTCACCACACGGCAATGAATAACAAGTAACGCATAAAATGAATATTGTATACTTTCAGGAACAATATGAAAAACGATATCAGCTTGTGTGTCGATGACGACTACTACCTAACGTGCTTTACGAAGCACGGAATCATCTTCCTTATCGGACAAGCAGTTGATTCAGCGTTCAAAATGTTCTGGATTGTATCTGAATTGTTTAAAAATGTTCCAAACGGTTAACATAGACGTACTTATATTACTAGGTACTTTCTGCGTGACAAATTGCGTCGTCAAATTGCAAGGGAATTGATACCCGTGAAGCGTTTGCTGCGCAAGAGTCTTTGTCACCAAACCTTAATCTTTGTCTTTGTTTCTTCGTTATTTCGAAATAGGATCAATGTCTGGGAACTTTAACAAGCATTGTAAACGACGACGTTATTATTTTGACTGTCAGAGTTAATAATATTGTAAATCTTATAATAATATTGTAAATCTTATACTTTAAACGAGCAATTCTTGTATATATATCTATCTAAATATATATATAGGGAGTTTAAATCGATCTAGCCAGGTTTCATTTTTAGTAAAACAGGATATCCCCGTGTTTTCAGGCTTAAAAGAATTGGTACGCCATATCATTAAGACCACCGTGCCGTGTGGTGACGGCAGAGTAGAATAAATTTGTCACCAACGTTAAGAAACTCTTCCCGTGGGTGTCGTAAGAGGCGACTTAGGGACTACACATTGAACAGGGAACGGGCAGCAGCGCTCTCTGATACAGTAACCTTTTAATCTGCGATCTCCAACCCGCCTGCCAAGCGTGGAGATTATGGCAAAACCCTCCACTTAAGTGGAGGAGGCATAGTGTAGCAGTGGACTGCAACGGGCCGTTGATTTTGATTATTAAGAGACGGGTAATTTTGCCACCGTGTACAATGCCACAATAGCTCAGTCGGGGGATACCGTGAGTCTGCATTGTCTATTTTGGTTTTGAGTCTTGAGTTCTTATGTTTCTTTTTTTATTTGTTACTTGTGTGAATCGCTACCAAAATAGACATAGACAAGCATTTACGACTATAGAATAGATTACACCCAAGGTTTCTCATTTCCCGTGGCACAAAGGCGGTTACCACATTTACCAACACCGTATATGGTGTGGTGGCCACTCAGACGATAGCTAGTTACTCCTACGCATGCAAGATGCAAGATCTTAGTTTGTTTGGTTGGATACAACGTATAAGTATTATATAGAACATCTGACTACTTAGAGGACAGATATCCATGGGAATAGATTTCTTGAATGACAGGCATTTCAACATGCATGAATTTTGTAAATGACTATATTATTATTTGACAAATAAAGAAACACAAAAGATGCGACGCATGTGGAGTTTCTTTGGTGAGTTCTTCTCCACAGAGTCCGCACGTCGTGTAGTGAACTCACCCAAAGAAATGTAATGACGAAAGTGAGAGGTCACTTCAATTCATTTCCAGTAATATTCATAGTTTGTTCATACCGTGGTTGACTCTCATTATAAAGGTTCTAAGTTCGTAACTCAGTGGGGTCCCAAATCACTTCGTGACGTATGAAAAGTAAGATGATTCTGTTAAGCCGCTGTTGTATAAGATTTTCCTGTGGGAATAAGACTTTTCCCCGTTTAAAGTATCCTATGTGTTAATCCAGGCTACAAACTGTCTCTATTCCAAATTTCATCGCAATTCGTTCAGCAGTTTTTGCGTGAAGGAGTAACAAACATCCATCCATACTTACAATTTTACCAACTTTCGCGTTTATAATAATTAGTAATTCGTAATTAGTAATTAGATTCGCACACTGAAACCGGTACAGCTATCAAACAAGGCGGGTCTGTTCCATCAGTGCAACCCGACACTGCTGACCCGAATACCGGAGCGGGATCCGAACCCCAACCCATGGATTGAGGGTAACAGCGTTGTTACTAAATGTTATGTTATGGTTGGGTTATTCCTAGTTGAAACAATCCTTTTATCTTTTTAACGGACTTAAAAAAAGAGGTTTTTTGTTCTACTGTATTTGTTTTTTTTAAACACAACAACTTTTTACTTCGTACAAGAGTTTAGAGCTACTCGCCTGAAGGGCGCTACACTAAATAAAGACAAATACAAAAAAATCAATTAGAAATCTATTTATTAATATCTTTTAGTATTTCATATTAAAGACACATCCTCCCGCTGGCATCCAGAGTCCCAGATAAAACGAATCTGTTCGCAATTCAAAATATTCGAATCGTTCAGAATGCACGATGAAAACTCCTTACAGTACTTGCTGCAAGGCTAGATTCTTATTCTTTTCGAGTCGACGACAACTCAGATGGCTTTGTCCCAAACTTTAGCTACGCGAACCGCCTAGGTTAATGTTATGGCTGGTATAAGCATCTAGAATATGGATACTAAACAAGTCATGCCAAATAAACATCTGAAGTTGGATTGAAAAAATCGTTGGTATATGTGTTGACACATAACGATCGACGATCTTTCTTTTTTTTACCATTTCCGATATTTTACGTTATTTCTTCGGTGACCACTCAGGTATCAAGTAATTCTTTAGTTTCTTCAGAAGTTTTTGTATGTTCCAACATTATTAGAAAGATTACGGTTTAGATAGCCTATTTAGCTATGTAAACCTTTCAGCCAATAGCGATTTTGGTATAACTGGGAACAACCCCTGTCGAATCTTGTTGGCGTGAAGCCAAACATTCACTCCATGCTTGTTGCAATATAATTAAAAAAGGGAATCAAATGACATGCAAGATGTATGTCATCCATGTAAGTAAGTATGTATGTTTGCCATGCCGGTTCAGCCTAGTTGGTAGTGTATCTGCCTACTGCGCAAAGGTACCAAGTTTGATTCCCGGTGAGGCAGATACATTTACAGCCTCAATAACAATAACAGCCTCCGTGGTCAAGCGTTCCATTTTCATTACGGATATTCCGGGTTCGAATCCTGGTGGGGACATTTTCGAACATAAAAAATTAGAAATTTTCTCCAGTATACTTAAGAAATTAAATACTAAATCACCTGCAGGATCCTGGATCAGCATAACCACCGTAGACAAAATAAACCCGTGCGACATACACAGTGACCGAGCTTTTTGTTGCACGTAGACAAAAACTGCGTTATTTTATTTTTTATTTATTTATTTTTTATTGTCGTTATACTGACCCTGCTGATTGTCCGAAAATAAAATATGATTCCGTGCTTCGGAAGGCACGTTAAGTCGTAGTTCCCGACTTACTTATACGGAAGCAGTCGTTGCACGAGCCATGTCAGTAGACTTTGGGCTTTACGACTTTTACACAATTCTTCTTCATCGTGTGGGTTGTAAGGTCGACAACCGACCTCACAAACCCTGGTGTCAGCGTTATAGAGGCGCCAAAGGCCACTGACTTGGCTCGTGTAATGACTAGTTATTAGCCGCGACCAACGGCTTAACGTGCCTTCGGAAGCACGGAATCATCTTTCTTTTCGGACAATCAGGTGATTCAGCCTGCAATGTCCTAACCAAACCGGGGAAAGTCTCACAAAGATATTTTTGTTTGACAGTGTCCCCACCGGGAATCGAACGCGGAACCTCCATAATGAGCGGCGAAATCTCGACCACTTTACTCAATGAAAAGACAACTGATTTTTTTGACCGAGCGAGCGAAGCGTCTCCCTTTCAGCTTGGCCAAACCTGCTTTTGTATGTCCATCTGTCTGTTTGTTCCACTCTGCAGGTCGCGTTTCTCAACCGACCGCCTCGTGAAATGTGAGCAGGTTCGATAAATACATATGTATATAGAATTTCTTTGTCGAGTCAGTTTTTGGAAATTTAAAAAGATTACGGAGTTAATTGGGTTGAAAATGTAAAAAGTCATAAATCAGCCATTTCGAAAAATTAATACTCGCGAGGACCACAGCACACAGAACCACTAGTTTTATTTCCCAGACACGATTTAATCATGCATAATTATTGAACTAACAAGCTTACGAACCCAGTAGGTTCACAGTAAACACAAACCAAATAACTAATTAACTAATACGTATACAAACCGAATGTTATTTTTGGTTAATCCTCATATAACTAACCAGATTTGGACAAATTTAATTAGTAGAGCTTATATAACATTTATGTGTCAATATGTGTATAGTATATAACCTTATTATAAATGTGAAAATATATTTAGATGTTTGTTCCGCCTTCACGCTTAAAGTACTCAACGGATTTGGATGAAATTTAGAATGGAGATAGTTTGTAACCTGGATTAACAAATAGGATACTTTTTACTCGCGTTTTGTAAGATTTTCCCGTAAACATCCAAATCTATTTTCGCATTTATAATATTAGTTGACCGAGCGAGCGAAGCGTCTCTGATTCAGCTTGGCCAAATTTGCTTTTGTATGTCCATCTGTTTCTTTGTTTGTTTCACTCTTCAGGTCGCGTTTCTCAACCGTTTCTCGTGAAATTTTGTGAGCAGGTTCGATAAATTAACCGAATTTTTTTGTCGAGCCAGTTCTAGGAAATTTTAAAAAATGACAGAGTTATGGGGGTTGCCAACTTACAAGGTCTACCGCTGAGGCTGTTTTCCTCTACAGGTCACATTTCTTAACCAATAAAATAAAATTAAATTTAAAAATAAAAAATCAAGGGGTTGGGGATGTTTGTGGAGAAAAAATAAATATGAAAAGATACAGACTCGCGAGGTCTACAGCTCACAGAGCCTAGTGGCTCTGTGAGTGGTTCAATTCATACTATACTAGTGTATAGTATGAATTGAATGCGATTTGATGTGATAGGATAGTAAGAAATAAGGATAAAAAGAGCTGTGCTTCGCATGCACGAGAGAGAAGCTAGACGTGCTGGAGAGTGTGAAATCCAAATTGTTGAAAAGTCCTCCAAACTGAGGAGTCCTCTCTGAGGGTGGAGTTCAAGCTGCACTTCCAATCTGGAGGCCCGAGTTCACTTTTTAAGTTTTGACCCCTTTGATCAGTTTGAAATATGCTAAACCTATGTTGGCTAAACTTATACAGCATTCCGTCGGTGGCCTAAAGGCTTGGGTAGCTGCCTCTCGACCGGAAGGCACTAACTAACGTGTTTACGAGTTTAGATTTGATGAAGGAACACACGGAGAAGAAAGCTACACACTCCTGCGAAGAATTTCAAAGGTTGTGTGTGAAGTCAACCAACCCGCACTGGGCCAGCTTGGTCTACTAAGGCCTAATCACCCTAATTCAGGGTAGGCTCATGAGCTGTTGATGATGATTGGAATTTTTAATATGATAAAAAATAATCAATCCGTTGTTTCAAATATCAAATGAAAGTACTTCTTAGTGTCCAATAGCGAATTACGCTGTGATAAAGGCAATCAGTCCTCCTTCTATTGGTTTACTATTCATTGTCTTTCAATAGTGAACCTTAGGACAATCGATAGTTTCATCGATAGTATCAATTGTTTTGGTTGGACCATCGGCAGTTCAGGAACATCCTTACTATTGCTTTCCAGAATTTCGATAGGTATCAATTGTTTTCTATGCATGAGCAACAATAGTATCGAAACTATAGCATACCGTAAAACTAAAAAGTATTGCCATGTTTCAAGCTATTGATTATATCGATAGGTCTGTCGAAAGAGCCAGGTGGACTGATGACCTGAGGAAGGTCGCTGGTGGTGGCTGGATGAGGAAAGCGGGTGATCGTGTACCGTTGGGGAGGCCTGCGTCCAGCAGTGGACTGCAACAGGTTGATTGATTGATTTGATTGATCGAAACAGCACTTTTAGATGAAAACGTTTGGCTACACTTTAGTCCATGTCAAGTTTAGTTTACAAACCCATGTAGTCTCGTTGGTCCCGTAAGCTTATCTTTCCTATTAAACAAATCGCTAGTCTACTGGCCACACATTCATCCGAAGATGTTCATTGGCAGTGACAGTTAGTGACAGTTCTATCAATGTTCTATCACAGAATCTCAGACTTCAGATGATGCTGAGTGGCTAGGAAATCTGTCACGTCACGATTCACCAAAAACCGACCGAGAAAGTAACCTTCAGAAAAACTGAAAGGTTTCTTGCGATAAGTGGCTTGCGAATAGCGAATTATGGTTTTGAAGTTTTTTTTAATAAAAGTCACTTTGACTAGTTCCACTTATATTACATTCACCCGACCGGTTTCGATCAACAGATCATCTTCACAGGGTTATTAATTACTTATTAATAACGGTCGTTATTGACAATTTATGTGATCTAGAATAAGTGATTAATAACCCTGTGAAGATGATCTGTTGATCGAAACCGGTCGGGTGGATGTAATATGAGTGGAACTAGCAAAAGTGACTTTTATTAAATATGTCTACCAAGTTCATTCAAGTGCCGACAATCGCAAGTATCAATTGTTTGAAGATTTTATAGGAGGCAATTTTATTTTATTTCCAGAAATAGAAATAAAATTTTAAATTCCTTCTATTTGTTACTACCAACCATTGACATTGTTGTTTTGACCATTTTTTTTTTTTTTTTGTAACATTACGCGGACATGCTTCAGAAGGCGCAGCCCCTAATAATTTAAGATTGGATTCAGGAAAATACTTGTATTTATTATTGTCACACATCCCTTTAAACACTTCTTTTTCTCAGATATTTCTATATAGGTACTATCGGGGACATTGCGCCTGACCACCACTAAGCACATTTTTGCTTGCGCTCGAAAAATGAACGCGCTCTCTAGCCCCGCCCACTTGACGCCAATGTCAAATAGTTCGTCCGTAACATTCACAAAAGGAGTACACAGGATACGTCACGAATCTGCGAAATGCAGATTGCAGCAACAACGAGTTATCGCTTTCTTCTAGTAGGCCAAAGAGGCGTGACACGGCGATTCCGCGCGAGCTAAGCGAAAAAATTTTTAAGTGGTCAGGCGTAAAAGTACCTATAAATAAAGTTGTCTGGGCGTTTTTACAAACTGTAACACCAGTCATCACCAATTCGTTTTTATGACCGCTGACTGTACAACCTGGCATTGTTATCAAACAGATAATTTACGAGATCAACTCGGACTAACTACACAGTACAGTAAGCCCCATTATTCATCGTTTAGGACCTCGCTAAACTAAACACCGAGCGCGGAAATACATCAATGACTGTACTCGCCAGTTGATTGGCTCAATCACAATAAGTTGAACAGAATAGAGTTGTTGCGAGAGTAAGTATCGATAGTATCATGATACTATCGTGGCAGGCAATACAATACAATATTCTTTATTGACAACATAAATAAGCAAGAGGAAAAGCACCAGAAATTTTGACGGTATCGGTCATGGACTGGGCGGATAGTCTAAAATTGTATTAAATGCAATCGATATCGATATTATTGACCTGATATTTCGATAGTACGATCAACACAATATTTCAATAATATCGACCATTTTTAGTATCGATAATATTAGAACTATCGACCGACACCATCGACTGCTTTTCAAGGTCAACTATCGATAGCGATTTAGTCGATAGCTACGACACTAGTAGACAAGACAAGGTCGCATGCGCAGGATGGGCAGGAAGTGGGTGCAGCTGAGCAGTACTGATTCAGTTCACATCACATTGATTAAAACAAGTAATCCAAATCCGTTCAGTAGTTTAGGCGTGAAAGCGGAACAAACATACAAATATCCAAACATCTAACTAAACATCCAAATAATATTCACATTAAAGTGCGATAGATAAATAAATTTACATTTATCTTATGATAGCTGTAACAGTTACTTTGTTGTCATCAACAGCTCATATACGTCCACACCGAAGGGCTCGAACCTACCCTGAATTAGGGCCTTAGTTGACCACGCTGGCCCAGTGCGTGTTGGTCGACTTCACACACAACCTTTGAATTTCATCAAGATGTTTTCCTTCACCGTAAGAGCGTCGAATAAACGTACATTATGATTTCGAAATTCGAAAACACATTGGTACGTGGTGGGGATCGAACCCGCGTCTCCCGGACGGGAGGCAGCGGCCCTAACCACTAGACCACCGACGCTCTCAACTTACAACAACAACAACAACGACTTTGTTGTGAACTATACTATCTTTTTTCTTCGCATCCTTTTTTGTTGAACAACTGACAGTAGATTATAATATGCGAATACCTGTTATTGGCTCTGTAGTCACCATATTTATGTATTAACTAAATTGTATTATAGCTGTTGGTATTCCGAATACATAAAAATAAAATAAAAAAATAAAAATAAAATAAATAATGTGGGTAGACATTTTTATAGTCTTCAGAAGAAGTATCCTATTCTATTTACTCAACGAGTTTACTAGTAGAAATTACTTAAAGCTCATCCACGATGACAACGTCAAAATTGCAAATGTTCATCTTTCGTAACAGCAAATAATAGGTTACGTCACCGCTTTGCCATATAGCACTTTAAATTAATATCAGCTAGGTATACTTTAGCCGTGTCATCTTATAAGAGCTTTTCCAAGCCGCTTTCTTCATCCACCCACGCCTATATCATAATGGCCTCGAGTTTATCTACGCTATAAACTCAAAATTACGTTTCAAATATTTTGTAACGTGCTAAGTGGATGCCTATTGTGGTGACGTCATGATTTCATAGAAAACAAACAACAAACGAATTTCGGCGCTGCCACTATGCCCTCCGTAGTGTAGTTGGTAAGCACGTTGGCTGCGTATAGGCCGAAGGTCGTGGGTTCAAGTCCCGCCGGAAGGTTTACGCTTTTGGTTCTTTTCTATAAATCTAAAATATTTAATATTTTCTAGGAATTGAAGACCTATGAAAAGGATCCAAAGATCACAGCTAAAATCCAGAAGTTCATATCTTGTTACTATTCAATGGTAAGTACACAATCGATAGATCAAAAATAATTTTGCATAAACAAATAAATAGATCGATACAATTGCAATATTGATACACAGCAATAGTAGGTATTGGCTTTGGTACGAAACCAACGTCCAGCGTCTTTTTCAAAAGCGAAATCAACGGCCCGTTACAGTCCACTGCTGGACTATGAGCCTCCTCCACAAGTGGAGGGTTTTGCCATAATCTCCAAGCTTGGCAGGCGGGTTGGAGATCGCAGATTAAAAGGTTACTGTATCAGAGAGCGCTGCTGCCCGTTCCCTTTTCAATGTGTAGTCCCTAAGTCGCCTCTTACGACACCCACGGGAAGAGTAGGGGTTGGTGACAAATGTATTCTACTCTGCTGTCACCACACGACAAAGCGTCTTTTTACGTAACATGAATTATATTGACAGTAACAGAAATCCACAGCGACGACGCTCGGCATTACTACTTCTGTCCCAGTTTTTCTTTTTATAAAAAAACAACAATACCATGTCGAATTGAATTTTAATGACTATTTTTTATTAGAATCGAGGCCACTGTCACAGAGTATAAACTTTGAACGCCGCTAACAGTTTTTAAGAGCCTTCCCTTGTTATAGGAAAACAGATTTAAATTGTAAAGTGACGGGAGGGGTTGAAACTGAACACGATGAGACACGAAAAGCGGAGAAAGATATTTTGCTTGGGAAAGATGTTTTTTAAGCGGGAGAAAGGAAACAGTCCCATTGAACGGAGCAAGTGTTCATAATGCTCAAAAAAAGTAAATTATTGCCTACTATTTATAGTTCCGTCATTATAGGATGAGTTCTGACAGCTTCAAAATTCTTCATACGACGTTAACTACTTTTTTAATATTCAGTTTAAAAACCATAATAGCTAATAAGTAAAAATAAAGTAACTTCACCTCTTATTTTATCATTAAACAGTATGTAATTTTATTTTATAAATAAATAGACAAAAGAAATAATATTAAAAAGTTTTTAAAATTTTAATCTGTCAGAGCCCATCCTACAGTAACAAACATATTTAAACATAAAAACGAAACATATTTTATTTATTTATTTTATTTACAGTAACCCAACTATATAGCGGTCTGCCCGCGGCTACGCTCGCGTTATGTAAGATTTTCCCGTGGGAACAATACTTTTTCCCGTAAAAAGTATCCTACGTGTTAATCCAGGTGACAAACTATCTCCATTCCAAATTTCATCCAAGTACGGCGGAACAAACATCCAAATATATTTTCACATTTATAATATTAGTGTGATTATTAAAATTTCGTACGAATTGACTCTATCAGGGGGCCGTTTCACGAAGCTACAAGTTACAAATTACAAGTACAATTCGACGTACATTGCGTAGACGATTAGAGAAAACGATAAGGGCTTACAGTTTAGCTAGGCGAATTGGCTACGCAATGTATATGAAATTGTAACTTGTTACTAGTAACTTGTAGCTTCGTGAAACGGCCCCCAGGTGATTAGTTTGTGTGAAAAGTATTTTTTTATAATAATATATTCACTATATAATCATTCAAGCATAAGGTGAAAGAGCGCTTCTTATCTCGTGTCTAATAATATTTTATTTTTATCATGTACGTAGGTATTTATTTATAATAATATTTCTGGATATGTTTTTTTTTTTATATTTAAGTAATGTAAACGTAACTTATTTATCTATGTATGTAGGTATTGGTAGTGTATGTATGTATATGTGTAGTATAGGTATCATCAACATCAACGGCCCGTTACAGTCCACTGCTAGACTATGAGCCTCCTCCACTTGAGTGTTTGGTTTTGCCATAATCTCCACGCTTGGCAGGCGGGTTGGAGATCGCAGATTAAAAGGTTACTGTATCAGAGAGCGCTGCTGCCCGTTCCCTGTTCAATGTGTGGTCCCCTAAGTCGCCTCTTACGACACCCACGGGAAGAGTAGGGGTTGGTGACAAATGTATTCTACTCTGTCGTCAACACACAGCGTAGTATAGGTATATCTATGTATTATTGTGTTTTATTAGGTTAATTCTAACTTTAATTTCATTCTTGTATTCTGAGCACATTCTTTTGTTTACTCTGCGATCTCATTTTCCACCACCGTGAAGGTTGGCTGGAAGAGATCTCTTATAGAGATAAGCCCGTCTTTGTACATTCATTTCTTATTTTGTGTATTGTGCAATAAAGTGTTATATTTATTTTATGTAGGTTCTGCAAAACAAAATGTTCAGTTTCTATTCGAGTGATTGTGCGTTATTTAGTTGACAGATGGTATTGTACAAAGAACCCCTTTTTTTGTTTCACAATATTCGCAGTTTTTCTAGACATCAATCTATATTATTATTTAAAAAGATGCTGGCAAAAACCGAAGGCCGTCTGGCGCTGATTGGTCCGTCGATCGTAAAAACACACTCCAGACACGGCTGATAGATCGGACGTAAAAATATGCGCATACGGTAATAGTTGCACTGCGCACTGTCACGAACGAAGTTTCACGCAAAGATGTCAATCGAGATATTTTTTATTAACACAAATGTTCATTAATTATAAAGCGATTTTTTAGATTTTGGTTAATAAAATCAGTTCAGCTGAGTTTTATTGACGATACCTAACCTAGTGTTGTACTTACAAAATATAGTTTACTTTGCTTCTCACTCACCTGAAACAATAAAAAAAAATTTTAGTGGCTAGAAGAAGGGATGAAAATAAACTTAAAATACTAAATCATCAACAGCTCATATACGTCCCTACCGAGGGGCTCGAGCCTACCCTAAATTAGGGCGATTAGGTCTTAGTCGACCACGCTGGCCCAGCGCGGGTTGGTCGACTTTACAAACAACCTTTGAATTTCTTCGCAGGAGTGTGCAGGTTTCATCACGATGTTTTCCTTCGCCGAAATACTTAATATTATTATCTAATTTAAATCATCCAACAAAATCACCGACCTACCTACGTCGTCGGTAGATGGTAATGGGTAATGGGTAGAGTCGCAGCCTACCATCCGGGAAACACCGGTTCGAACACAACCACGTACAGTTGTGTTTCTAATTCGTACCACTATCCGCCCGCGGCTACGCTCGCGTTATGTAAGATTTTCCCATGGAAATAAGACTTTTTCCCGTAAAAAGTATTCTGTGTTAATCCAGGGTACAAGCTATCTCCATTCCAAATTTCATCCAAATCCGTTCAGTATTTAAGGCGTGAAAGCGGTACAAACATCCAAATATCTAAACATCCATGCAAATATATAGATATTTTCACATTTATAATATTAGTGTGATAGTGTGAACACATTGTGAGGAAAACTGCTCACGCCTGCGAAGAAATTCAAAGATAGTACTCGTAATACGACATACTATGTCACGTCGACCAACCTGTACACTGCGAAACAGTTTACCAGATTCTCAACTCAGCAGATTCTCAAATTGAATTAGTTGACGAGCCAATTCGCCCTATTTAGGGTAGATTCGAACCCTTGAGGATGTGAGCTGGTATGAAATAACAATCTTGTTTTTCAACGGCGCCACGTTTTTTATAGTGCCGATAACCGCTTGGAACGAAAAGTTCTAATATGGCAACCACGGTCTCGAAGGCATAGTGTTGGACGGTCTCCCACTAGGTGGACAGATGACTTGGTGAAGGTCGCTGGGCGCCGCAGTATGCAAGATGATGTCGTTTATTGTAATTTATGTTATGAAGAGTTTTAAAAAAGAAATCCATTAGCGTCCCACATGTAGCACTGTGTCGTACGCAAGCTAAGCGTTAGAATACTTCAAATGCGCTCGCGAGGACGTGCAAATGTCCGCATTTCTAGCGCGTTAATTTCAGAACGAGCCTCAGATGTGGAACAGGGACGAACTTACGAGTAGGTCATGTCACGTCTTCATAGCTAATTAGGCAAAAAATATATATAGGTACTGTAGCATCGGGCCTCATTGGTTCTCGTGCCATATAGTTTGGTGCTGGCGGTGTGATTCTTTTTAGAATATATTTGTTCTCTTTTCAATTACCTTGTTTGAAAAGAGAGCGATAGAAACTTCATACGGGTTCTACCGGAGAGTTTGACAGACTTGCTTCTTGCTTGCTTCCCTCCGTAGCGTGCGGACGTTGTTTTTATGTTAAATTGCTACGTACGCTGCGAGTGTAAAAAAGTGAAATAAATGTCTAAAGATAGTATTTGCATTCAGAAAGTAACAGTTCACAATAAGAGCTGTTACAGTACCTATATTTCACGGTTGTGACATCGCAATTTTATGACATCAGTCCTAAGTCACACGGATAGTTTATATACCACATATTATTATGGCCTCCTCCGGTGGCCAAGCGGTTGAGTGTTTGGCTTTCATACGTAGGTTCCGGGTTTAAATCCTGTGAGGACAATATCACTCAAAAAAATATTTTATGAGATTTTGCTTAATTTGGTTAGGACATTGCAAGCTAATGAATCATCCGATTGTCCAAAAAGATGATTCCGTGTTTCGGAAGGCACGCTTTATCTTCGGAAATGCTCGTTATACGAGACTCTAGGGTTTATATCGTCTGTCGGCCCACACTGGACTGGCTTCATTTAAACGCATAATAATTAACTTTTACAAATTTAAAAGAGGGAAACGCACATCATTGCAACGCACTCATACATATACGCACATAATATACGTGTCTACAAACGAGGTATACATATAAATCACCATACATACAATCACCACCACCATCACTATTAATTTATGTTTTTTTTATTAAGTATATAAAGTGACCTAATTATCTACCTAATTCGGCCCTGCCTACATCATTACCTCAACACACGTCCGACATCACACTGAAATGAGCTGAAGCTGAGTACAGCGCCTTTGAATGTAGTTTCTAGTGTTAAAATTGGAGCAAGCTTTTTTTTATTTGCAGTCCCTACAGAGCTACAACTTTATAAGTTACTAACATTTAGTTAGGTACTTAATAACTAATAAGTTATAGGTAAAGTTATATGCGCAATAGACACCTTAAGCCATGTGGTGACGGCAGAGTAGAATACATTTGTCACCAACCCCTACTCTTCCCGTGGGTGTCGTAAGAGGCGACTTAGAGACTACACATTGAACAGGGAACGGGCAGCAGCGCTCTCTGATACAGTAACCTTTTAATCTGCGATCTCCAACCCGCCTGCCAAGCGTGGAGATTATGGCAAAACCAAACACTTAAGTGGAGGAGGCTCATACATAGTCCAGCAGTGGACTGTAAAGCCGTTGATTGAGGCACCTTAATTACTATAACTAAGTAGACATTTAGATATGACACAAATCAATTTGTTATGGTTAGGAGAGTGTACTGAAAGCAGGGTTTGTGAGGTCGGTTGTCGACCTTGTGGGTACATGAAGATGATAATGATGATGAGGAGAGTGTACTGAAACTAAACGTGAAAATAAAAACAGCAAAATCTAACCGCACTGGGGCCAAAACTATATTTTTAGGGTTTCGTACACGATCTCGCGTGTCGGTCTATCATTTTAATTTAATGAAATAAAATATTATGTAATGAGAAGTTCCAGCAGTCTTCTTTTGGCTGACTAAGCTGAGAAATTCAATTATCATTTTAAAATGGAAATGATAATAGACAGCTCCGGTTTTGACGGCTCCGTAGCCCAGGTGGTAGTGTATCTGCCTCCGACGCAAACATAGCACTTGTGTTTGTCTGGTTGTTGTTTATCTATACAACGTGTTACAAAAAATACCAAAAAAATAATATTCTTCATCACAGGCATTTTATTAAGATTTTCCCATCTCTAGTGTCAATTAACACCTAAAATATAGACTATAGATTCTTAGAACGGAAAAGTATTTGTACACCACCATTTGTGCCTACATTTTTAAAAGAGATGTACTTAAATCAATTTATGTTAGAAAATATTATTTTTTTGCCTTAATTATCTTGTTTACGTATTTACAAACATAAATATTATTTTGAAATATTTAGTTCATTATTTCATTAACTTATTATTTCATAACAATTATTTAACAAAGCTTTTTTCATTTATTTGTAGTGTTTTCATTTTGAAATTAATTGTTCTAATGTGAATGTTATGGTACAAGTAGTACGTAAACATTTTTAACCATAGCGGTAAAAATAGGCACATTGACCTAAAATTACATATCTGGTCCGAATATTCTTTGACACAGCCGATCACTAGAGATGGGAAATTTTTTATTAAATGCCTTTGATAAAAATATTCTTTTTTTTGGTATTATTTGTAACACGTTGTATAAGTATGTATTTATCTATTTATGTATGTAATGTATATCAGCTGTGTGATATCCATAGTACAAGCTCTGCTTAGTTTGGGATCAGATGACCGTGTGTGAAGATGTCCTCACATATTATTATATTATAAAATAATCCATGCAGTCAGAAGAAAATAGATCAGGGTTTTATATACCACCGCCCATTATTACGAGTTCTTAAATAATATAAAGTCGTTTCCAAATCAAGACCTCTGATGTGCAAAGATGCAAGATTTGTAAATAATAAAAAATATATATATAGTTCATAAATCTTCGATAGATGGCGTTGACGATTCGTAGATCCGAAGAAATCCGGCGAGTCACCCAAAAAGGATTTTAAAAAATAATCCACGAAGTACACCTGGAGCTTACTGACGTCCTAATTACAACTACCTATTATTTTTATTTTTTAAAGAACTGTCAAAAAATCCCCCATTATCATTTTAAAATGGAACTGATAATCCATGCAGTCAAAAGAAAATAGATCAGGTTATTATACGCCACCGCTCATTATTAAGAATTGTTTAATAATACCACTGGTTGCGCCATTTTTATTATATTATTTTATTAATAAAGTGATTAGCATTGCATTAATCATTCCATAACCCCTTCCCAATTCCTCCTCGTGCACTGTTGGAAAGCGCCCTCTATGGCAATAATATGGAACTTAGACACTTTCTCTTTCTCTTCGTCGTCGTGTCGATCAATTATATAAATTATCGCATATTTTTCGCTACTTTCGCTACGATAAAGCCCGTCGGCTTTAAGTATCGCATCCCGCAATAAATGGTGGTGTTGATTAAAACGAAAACCTGTGTCAGTGATTTGGAGATTTCCATGTGGACTTTGATGTGAAGTGCAGACAGTGCAGTTCGAGTGAGGGTTGATCTAACCCCCTTCTCCGCGTCGTTTCCTGTAACGAGTTATGTGCCGGTCCATTTTCCCCGTGAACTCTAATCCCTCTCTGACTGATGCTAATTTTCGTTTTCATCATTGATTTTTCAATATTAACCAGCGCCTCCAACCACTCTTTTGCATCTCCAAAACTTTTAAGACAAATTATAATTGGCGATCTTGTTGACCCCCTTTGTCTTACGAATAGAACAATTGATACGAATCTAAGTCCGACAGCTGACGGTTTAATTAAAATTTGATTGGAGGACTTGGCTTCATTCACTTATCTCGACAACTTTGTAACTGGATTGATTTAATTTGGAGATTTGATTGTTTTATTACTATCTTGATATGATTTAATTGTAACATAATAATATTACACTTCTTATATTAAATGAAATTATGATCATAAGAAGTCGGTGGCCTAGTGGCTAGGGCCGCTGCCTCCCGTCCGGGAGACGCGAGTTCTATCCCCACCACTTACCAATGTCTTTTCGAATTTCAAATTGATTATGGACGTTTATTCGACGCTTTTACGATGAAGGAAAACATCGTGATGAAACCTGCACACTCCTGCGAAAAAAATTCAATGGTTGTGTGTGAAGTCGACTAACCCGCACTGGGCCAGCGTGGTCGACTAAGGCCTAATCGCCCTACTTCAGGGTAGGCTCAAGCCCCTCGGTGGGGACGTATATAAGCTGTTGATGTATTATCATAAAAATGTTAATATTGTTACGGTCTAGCAGTAGCAACAATATTAGCAGCAGTAGTAACAATATTAATAGGAACCATATTGTATTAGTTGACTTTCCACACAACTTTGGAATGTGCTTACATTGCACAATTTTTTTTTACTAAGAATATTTATAATGGAATGATATTTACTAGGTTTCTAGTCGACATTTTTGACATAATAAAACTAAAAAGTAACATATACAGCTAGTTTGTTACACTCACCGAAGTAAGAAAATACCACAGAACATTATAGTGTAACGAGGCATTAGTCCTCTTTCCTGTTTTATGACTGGCAACCTTTCTTGCTGGCAGTTTTACATTTCATTTTAAATTCATTTTCAAATTTAGATTTCTTACGTTTCGATTTTATCTTTTTTACATGAAGCACATACCAAAACCTTTTCTACGTACTCTACTATTTGTCAGTTTATATAAATACATAAATAAATACCTTAACTGTCCACCTATATAAATACTTTTACCTGGACTGAACCCTGGTTTTTGCCACGTTTTAAATCCTCTACAACATCCTTCGTGTGGTGTTCAGCAGCTCCATGGCGGCTGCTGGGCCACAATAGTACGTCCGCCCGTCTAAGACCGATTTTCTTCATGATATTTGTAAAGAACACGCTCTCGTGATCTCATAAAGCCGAGTCTTAGAGGGCGCAATCCGCCGCAGCAGTTTTTATGGAGGAGTGAAAATCGCCAAAAATGCTCGTTAATCATCATTTTTATGTTCTGTGGAAAATACCTATATACCTATAATGTCAAGATTGAACGAAAGAATTTCGAAGATCAAATGACCCTTATAGGGTATTTAGAACAAGAACACTTTGGTGACAATAACCGCTGATGTGTGTATATGTTATGCCAAGGTTATGTATGTATGAGTATAACAGTAATATTGTCAATGGAGATAAATATGGTCCACCTAGCAAACTACAGTTCCCGGACGAAAATAATGCACGTAGGGTTTTCGATTTAGAATTTTGCTGTCTCTAAGTCAAAGTCAAAATCATTTATTTCCATAGGATGTTATTACATCACTTAGATCCGTCATAAGTGTCATTACATTTTTTTAGGTGAGTTCACTAACACAATGGCGGAATCTGTGGAGAAGAGCTCACCGAAGAAACTCCACAGTCGTCGCATCTTTTGAGTTTCCTTTTTTAAATAATATATTGTCAATTACAAAATTAATGCTTATTATATATCTAAAAAGCCTGCTACTCAAACAATCTATTACCATGGACACCTGTCTTCTAAGTAATCAGATATCCTATAGTAACCTTTTTTATACAATTTCTGTTTTACAATTATTTTAAACTTATCTAAGGGCAAGTTTTTAATATCAGTCGGGACCTTATTGTAATAGCGTCTCTTTCGCTAGTATCTCTAACAGATCTCTCTTTCCAAAGTCCGATGTGCATTTTTTACCGCTGCGCTGGGACCATGACTTTTCCAGGCAGAGGTTCATATTTCTTTTTATTTGACTGTACCTCGTTTCTCGCATACTTTACCTCCTCAAAGCGCATTAAGAGCCCTCTTCCGCCTTAATTACGTCCTCATCCTGCAGCTTGTCGACCCTCCCACGTGCCTTCAGCAAAAAGGCTTACCTCTTAACCCGGTTGCACATTTAATTTTCTACTTTTGACATGAATGCAATTATATAAATGAGAAAGTGATTTTTGGTCTGTCCTTTTTTCACGCAGAAACAAACTAAAATATTCGGTTTATAAAATACTTAAAACAACATTAATTGGTAATAGCTAAGAGGCGACTTAGGGACTACACATTGAACAGGGAACGGGCAGCAGCGCTCTCTGATACAATAACCTTTTAATCTGCGATCTCCAACCCGCCTGCCAAGCGTGGAGATTATGGCAAACCCCTCCACTTAAGTGGAGGAGGCTCATAGACGGTAACGAGCCGGTTGAAAAAAAAATGGTAATAAAAAAAAAAACTTTTACAAAAGCTGATTAAATGATTTGTGAACGTATTTTTTATTTTCTATATAAGTATAAAAAAGGATACAGAGGCTGCGCTACTACCCAAACGATTTTGGGTTATAGGATACCTAGGTTATAGGATACAGGTGTATAACCAACATCATTCACAACTATCTACCAATAGTAGATATTATTATGCAGAATTTTTCAATTTTTAGAAGCACATCTTCAGCTTCACCACCTCTCCAGTCTGCAATATATGAATGTGGAAGCAAAAAGGCCAACGGGCTCTTAACCTGGTTGCATACTTTAAACCCCACGCTGCAGTTTTCTCATTAAAGCCAATGAAAACAGAAGCTGTTTGCTCGGAACAGAATATTATGTCCATAAGAAAGGACCAAAGTCTTTGTTTTACGAGTACATTTATCTTGAGTTGAAGATTATTTCATAAGCAGAAGACACGCTTTTGAAACTCAGGGCGAAAGAAAAAAAGAAAAAATCCTACTAATATTATAAATGCGAAAGTTTAGATGTTTGTTGCTGGATCACGCTTGAACCACTGGACGGATCGGGATGAAACTTGGCACACATTTAGGTTAGTCCCTGGAATAGGACATAGGCTACTTTTTACCGCGGGAAAACACTTTATTCCCACGGGAAAACTCATTTAAAGCGGGTGAAACCGCGGGCGGAAAGCTAGTATGATATAAAAAATTCGCGCTTACATTTATAAATAAATGTTAAAGCTACGTGTGTGTGCGCTAGCTGTGGGTGCTATGTTTGTGATTGAATCAAGAATAAAAGGCAGAATGGATTTGGATCAAATCTCAGCTAGGATATGTACTAGAATTCTAGACTCACTCTTCTTTTTCTCATCTCTTTCTCAGAGGAACAATAATAAAATCACACGGACGTAGCTGCCTACAACACGAAGGGCATACTGGAAGCCGCCGAATCTCGTTATTGATTGATTTCTTTGATCCATCGATCAATTCTGGTGTTCATCAAGTAAATATCAAGTAAATACTAGTGTAACCATACATACCTTTGTTTTCTGATAATAGTCAATTTTTTTTATACTTCTTGTCACCTCTCAAAAAAAATAATTAAAATAAAAAACCTAGTGAACGCCATTTACATTTTATCTTCAATCAGACATGCGCATAAGCATAGTGCAGTGAATGTCAGCAATTTTATGTGACCTAACCGGACAAACTTGTGACATTCTGCTTACTCACACCAGTCTGTCCTAATACAGTGTTATGAAACAATCGTGGCGACTGCCGATCCATTCCGATCGCGGAAGTTGAGCACCTGAATTCTTCTTATTCATCGTGTGGGTGAATAACAACAGATCAACAACTGACCTCACAAACCCTGGTGTCAGTGTAATAGACAGCCACAGGCAGCCTTATCGGCTATGGTAGCAATTTCTTCCAGGATTCTTACCGAGTTTTATTTTTTCCTTTTGTTACAATAATAGATAAGTACACGTTATAAAAAGCTAAAAATGCACTTTATCGTATAAAACAGCGTGTTTAAGTAATAAAGATGAAATTAACTTGCTGACAAGCCTTTGCGGTTTAATATTAAAGCGTTGGCTGAAGCCGGGATTAAAACCATTAGCGGCTTGGAATTTGATTAATTCAAGTTAATTGTGGAACTATTACTTGCTAGCTAGTATTTAAATTATGGATCAAGTAGAATAGGTATATCGATACCTGTACAACGTCAATCTAATATTATGTGACGTCTTAACAAAAATAACGCATTCGGGCAAAAACCCAACGAATTATCTAGTAGAGTCAAGAAATGTAACTAACGCTTCAAACTTGACCCACCCAAATGAATACCAAAGAAGCCGGAAAAAAATAACTATAACATACCACATTCGAATACGCGGTACAATACAATGAAGTTTTATATGACTCGGTTTGTAAGAACGTCGAAAGTAAGCTTCAATGTACAGCAAAGTCAAAGTCAAAATCATTTATTTCCATAGGATGTTATTACATCACTTAGATCCGTCATAACATTTTTTGGGTGAGTTCACTAACACAATGGCGGAATCTGTGGAGAAGAGCTCACCGAAGAAACTCCACAGTCGTCGCATCTTTTGCGTTTCCTTTTTTAAATAAAATATTGTCAATTACAAAATTAATGCTTATTACATATCGAAAAAGCCTGCTACTCAAACAATCTATTCCCATGGACACCTGTCTTCTAAGTAATCAGATATCCTATAGTAACCTTTTTTATACAATTTCTGTTTTATAATTATTTTAAACTTGTCTAAAGGTAAGTTTTTAATATCAGTAGGGACCTTATTGTAATAGCGTATACAATTGCCTTTAAAAGAATTACTAATTTTATGTAGTCGGCTGACATAAGCAACCAACTTGTCTTTATTTCTAGTATTAAAATTGTGTATATCACTGTGCTTCTGAAAATTACTTATATTTCTTTTTATATAAACCATTAAACCATTCCATGTGAAGAGCTCTAGAACCAATTTGGGACAGAACAGCTTGCTGCCTAGAATATGTCGCGAACATAACGAACTTTTCCACTCCACATCCATTGACATCTTTAATTTATTACTCTATAAATTTAAGAATTCTACCTTTAAATTAGAGTCTTAAACACACTCATCTTCTTTTAAATTATTGTTACTAGATCTCACCCGAGAAAGTTAATTTGTTATAGAATAAACAAGCTGTGTTTGCCTGTAATTGGGTCTACATCTCGTAAATTTTAAGAGCACGCATATGTATACTATTCAGGATGTGCACCTGTTGGCAAACCTATTAAATAAATAAATATACACAAGATTGTCATAGATATATTGAGACACAAATGTCAGAATATTTATTTCTTTAAACTTTTCCCTCAGTGACACTCTAGCTAGGCCCTAATCTATAAATTGCACGAACAGCCCGTTTCTGCAAAATAAATATACTATTAGCATTCGCAGCGTGACCCCACAATAAAATACCATAGGTCATTAGACTATGAAAGTAACTGAAGTAGACTAGTCTAGCGGTGTCTACGTCGGTAAGGGCTCTAATTTTTTTAACTGCGAACGCTGCTGAACTCAGTCGGTTCGACAATTTTTTATATGAGAATTGTAGTTTGGCATCTAAAGTAATGCCCAAAAAGACAGTCGAATCTACAAGGTCCAATTTCTGTCCTTTTATAAATATATCTGTAGTTACCGGTTTCACATTGGGTAATACGAATTTAATACATTTAGTTTTCTTTTCATTAAGTAATAAATTATTAACAGTAAACCAATTCACTATACTAGAGATAGCACTGTTTACGTCGTCATAGTTTGATTGTTGTCTTTTAACTTTAAATATCAAAGAAGTATCATCGGCAAACAATACTAACCCATGTTCTGCTTTAACAAGATAAGGTAAATCATTAATATATACTAAAAACAAGAAAGGTCCAAGAATTGAACCCTGCGGGACGCCCATACTTATTGAAGATCCGAGTGATCTTTTCCCATTAACATCGACCATCTGAACCCTATCTGTTAGATATGACTCCAGAAGGCCAAGAGCCTGATCTTTTACACCATAATGGCGTAGCTTCCTGACAAGAGTGTCATGATGGACGCAACCAAAAGCCTTGGATAGATCGCAGAATACACCTATTGCATCCATTGCCTCTTCCCAGGCACCAAAAATATTGTCAATTAGTTCAACACCAGCGTCGGCTGTTGAACGACCCCTTGTGAAACCAAACTGAGCAACATGAATTAAATTATTGACATAAAAATTACTCTGCAATTGATTAAGTATGAGTTTTTCAAATATTTTGCTAAGAGTTGGTAGTATCGATATAGGTCTAAAATTTGTTGTCTGATGTACTATCGGCTTTGAATAAAGGTATCACTTTACTTAGTTTCATCAAGTCAGGAAACACACCATTATTCTATACATTGATTAAATATGCAACAAAGGTGAGGTGCGATACAATCTATAATGGAACTTATAATTTTTACAGATAGACCATGGACGTCAGCCGTCTTTTTCATTTCCAGGGATTTCAACGCTTTTACAATGTCTTCATTATTTACGTGCCTAAATTTTAAATCTGTTTTACATTCCTCAAAGTTCTGCTTAAGTATAGATTCAGCAGCAGCGGGACAACCAAGTCTTTAAATTCATCAATTTAAAGACTTGGTTGTTGAAACTGGAATGTCCGTAAAGAAATTTTCAAAAGCTTTTGCTACTTCTAGGTCTGTACTTAACAATTGATTATCTATTTTAAGCTTGAAGTTATTATGTGTAGCTTTGGCCTTTCCAGTCTCGCTATTTATAATTTTCCATGTCGTTTTCATTACATTGCTACTAGATTCAATTTTGTTTTTAATGAAATTGGATTTAGCTACGGCACAAAGGCGTTTAAACATTTTTGAATAACTACGAACATAATCTAGAAAGGTCGTACTTTTGTTATATGATTTCTCTTCATAGAGTTCATATAATTTTCGTCTGCTCCTATGAATTCCCGCTGTCGCCCAATCACTTAACAAAGCTTTGTTATTAACTTTTATAGTTTTTGATTTAAATACCGTATCATATTCATTTTTGACAAAGTTAAATACTGAGTTATACAATAAATTTGGATCGTTACTGTATGGTATTTCCGATAATTTATCTAAAATATTATTCCTATAGTGGTCCAGCCGAGTGTCACTAATGGGGACACATGTAATATCCTCTTTTTGGTCCTGTTTTATTTTAATATTGAATATACCTATCTGACCAGAGTGATGAGAGGTTAATTTATTGATGACCGATTTGTAAGTGGGCGTAATGTTAGAAAATATATTATCAATGCAAGTAGCAGATGTTGCAGTAATTCTAGTAGGCTCCAAAAAAAGATAGTTCATGTTGTGACATAAAAATAAAGATTTAAATCTAGTACAAGTAATATTATCCTCTAACAGATTAACATTAAAATCTCCACAAATTATAAAAATTTTGTTTTTATCGCTGATTTTAGTCAACGCTTCATCCATTATCTTTTCGAATAAATCAAAAGATGAATCTGGTGGTCTGTATACGCTCATCAGCAGCGACATCATCTGCTTGTCTGTCGTCGTCTGTCAAAATTAATTGTGCGAGTTAGGTGCCATGTTTTAACGTTAAAGTTTTATTGCAGTAATTAACTTTTTTAGAAAAATGTCTTTATTTTTGAAAGGTCTAAGACAGAAATTGGTAAGGTGGTGTTTGGTCAAATTTTATTGTCTGAAAGTACCACGAGAAGTCTTGCCCTATTTTGTTTGCCTGATTTAACACACGTTGTATTTAATAATTTGAATCATACGATTTTTTTTCGTGGCCAATTCAATACAGATAGAGGTTCCGGGTTCGAAATGCGGTGGAGACACCGTCGAACAAAAATGTCTTTGTGACGCCCAGTTTGGCTTCGGAAGGTGCGTTAGGCCCGGTTTCCACCAAAGCGGAGAGGAAAAGAAATATGTTTGAATAACCAATCAGATTTCGTTATTAAAGCTAAGCGGAAAGGAGATGTGGAAATAACGTGATCTGATTTGTTTATCTCCTCTCCTCTCCGCTTTGGTGGAAACCGGGCCTTAAGCCAGGTCCGCGCTGGTATCTACGGAAGTTACACGAACCCTTTGGCGGCCCTATAACACTGACACCAGGGTTTGTGAGGTCGGTTGTCGACCCTACACTGAAGATTGTACTACTTTCTTCAAGACCTCTAGCTAGACCACAGATAAAGACATTACGGTTCTATGACATGAGAAAATTTCTTTGTTGTTATTATAAAATTAAACACGAAGACACCCTCAATCACGCGTTCAATTGCTCGCGTGACTGTACGCGCGGAACTTTATTCTATAGTGCAATTTTAAAATATCCAGTTTATGTTGAGCCCTGACACATACGTTTTGTTAACCTTTCCAAGAGTGGTGCAGTTTGCAGTCATTCGGTTCGCACATGGGCGGTAAATTACCTATAATGTGAGCTAAGGAAATCATCACACTAATATTATAAATGTGAAAGTATGTTTGGATGTTAAGATGTTTATTCTGCTTTCACGCCTAATAAAGTTAGTATGTTCCCTGGATTAACACGTAGGATTTTTGCGGGGAAAAGTCTAATTTCCACGGAAATAATCTTACACATCTCGAGCGTAGCAGCGGGTGGGTACAGCATACACACATACGCTAGTGATAAATACCTCTATTTGTGAGCAGATCACTAGAAATCAATACTCAATCATTTAATGCATTCCATGTATAGTAAAGTTGTTACAGCAAAGTAATATTTTATTTTAAATTACAACAAAAGAGCATATTAATATTAATAATGAAAGCTAATTTAATTTGGAACTAATCGTTGAAATTAGAAACTATTAAAGATGCAAATATAATACTAAATCAAACCAAAACAAAAGCTTGAACAAGAATATCAAATAGGCAGGCAAGGTATAACAAAATCTAAAAACAATAAAATAACGAAAAACTCAATTAAACAGCCAGACACTAATGCCATCTGTTGGCGTTTTAACCACTCCCGATTGTGCTTGAATCTTGATTTAATTATTGACACCGTTGACAGGGTTCAACTCAAAATGGCTGCACAATCTTTCGAGTTCAAGGCAATGAAGGCAGTAGAACGAGAGAGACTACAACAGCGATCTTCTTAAAGTTAGAACGAGATGGTTGGACTTTCTTAAGTGTACTCACACTTAAGAAAGTATATAATTATTGTTTTATTGACTAGACGTCTTCAGATAAAACATGTTGGTAAACAGTAAAGACAACATAATGTCAATATACTAGCGGTCCGCCAGCGGCTACGCTCGCGTTGTGCAAGATTTTCCCGTAAGGAATAATACTTTTTCCTGTAAAAAGTATCCTATGTGTTAATCCAGGGTACAAACTATCTCTATTCCAAATTTCATCACAATCCGTTTAGTAGTATTTGCGTGAAAGAGTAACAAACATCCATACATACAAATTTTCTCGTTTATAATATTAGTAAGGATTCTGTGGTTTATTAGCTAGTGGCACGGTGGCAAGTTATTTGTTTGCAATAGTTAAAATGTTACTTTCGAGGGAGCATAGCAGACACACCCACCTGCAGAGCCTGTAGGGTTGAAGTAGAGAGCATCTAACACCTCCTGTGTACATGCGATGCCCTGGCTAGAAAGCGAATGCGCCTCATGGGATTGGGCTATCCAAGAACCGAGGACTACAAGTTCACACCCCCAGGTCTCACTATAAAGCTCATGGCTGAATTGTTTGACGAACTGGGGAGTGATGAAGATTAGGTATCTGGGGAAGCACAGAAGATCCCATAGGGTCATGATTCGAGACTCTGACGTCTCGGCTCAAAGATTAGATAAAAAACTATCTAACATTAGTAGCCGTGTGGTGACGGCAGAGTAGAATACATTTGTCACCAACCCCTACTCTTCCCGTGGGTGTCGTAAGAGGCGACTTAGGGACTACACATTGAACAGGGAACGGGCAGCAGCGGTCTCTGATTCAGTAACCTTTTAATCTGCGATCTCCAACCCGCCTGCCAAGCGTGGAGATGGCAAAACCCTCCACTTGAGTGGAGGAAACTGGCCGTTGATGATCTAACATTAAAATCAAAGACTCGCTTATTTACATAAGTAAACTTTATCAACATGTACTCCATTTATAAGATTCTGTTAGTATGTTGTGAGCGACGAAGATTCCTGCACTTCGTTACTTTTGTAATTTAATATTGTCAGGTAGTTTTAATTGAGAAATAAATGTGCTATTCAAACCCTGGTCGAGAAGAACTAAAATAATAGGGGATCGGACCATATTTTATGAATTATTTTTAAAATATAGATTAGTAGCAGACGATTCGCGAAGAAAAAAACAGAATCGGTTGAAAAACGAGTTTTACAGTGATTTTTAAATTTTCAAGATGTCTGTCTTTTTCTAAAACGATTTTTTGTATGGAGATTATATGGCGTTACTAACAAATGACGTCACAAGTGGGTATGTGCCTCTCTGTCTAATCTTGAATTTCAAACCTTTATAACTTGGTCAATTTTTAAGATAGAGCAAAAATTCTTTTAGTGTTCGATAGCAGAAACTAAGAAGTTTGGATTTATAAAATAAAAAAAGTAGTCAGATCCCCTATTGTCTGTGCGTAAGCGTAGTTATTTATCCAGACACGTTCATGTTCAAGCCAAATTGGAGGCTTTTAGTGTTTTAAAATCACAAAAAATGCGTCGACAAAATCTACCTATACTTAAAGTATGATAAAAGAGAATACAATAACAGTATATAGAAAAACGATGGTGTAATACTTAGGAACACTGCCTACGTCATTCGTATCCCACCAAATGAATTTTGTAGATGATCGGTATGTCTCTTTATATTTATTTTTTCTCCACAAAGATCCCCGTCCCCGACAGATAGACATACAAAAGCAATTGGCCAAGCTGAAACAGTGACGCTTCGCTCGCTCGGTCAATTATTAGACAAAAAAGAAACGCAAAAGATGCGACGCATGTGGAGCTTCTTTGGTGAGTTCTTCTCCACAGAGTCCGCACATTGTGTAATGAACTCACCCAAAAAAATGTAACGACGAAACTAAGAGATGTAACATCCGAAAGTTAATAAACTATTCATTTCACCAATGTATCTATCATATGATACGTTTATTCTTACGGTGAAGGACAACAACGTGAGGCCTTTAAAGAAACAAGTAGTGCCGATTCGACCGATAAAGGATTAGGTAATTGGGCTGATAATTAATAACAGTAAGAATAAGGACATCATCATCATCTCAGCCGGGAGACGTCCACTGCTGAACATACCCATCGGTTTCCAACGTGAACGGTCCTGCGCATCCACCGGCGCCCAGCAACCTTCATCAAGTCATCTGTCCTGTCTGGCGTAGTGTTGGACCACGGAATATAAAACAAGAGAGGAATGGACAAGTGGGTGGGCCGGAAGGCGTAGTGTTGGACCACGTTCCGGCCCGTACAATACTTAAAAAAGAGTAAAAAATAATGACAACCGTAAATGGCAATAACAATAATTTAATAATTCAATCAATCATTCATATAACTCGACATCTGAAGATTCATCTTCTGTTTGCATCTCAGCGTCATGAGGCCCCAATACATCGCTGATCTCATCCATAGCTAGGTCATTTTCTCTGGCAGTTTCTTCAATTCTCATCGTCTGTTTTGCAGCGTTCGCCCATTCTTCCGGAGGGATCTTTGTCAATTCCTCCATCAACGAACCGTCTACAATCTCTAAAGGATTATTGACTGATATATATAAAGTTAATTTTGGCCAAATAATTTCGAGGGGATTTAAGCCCCAATGGTAGTTAGGTATTTGCAGTAGAACATGACCGTTGTCTGTCAAAAAGTTTGCCCCATTATCCAGTGGTAATTTGTCCTTGTTCTTTAGTATGATTTCGTACAGTTGTGCCTTCAAACAACCATCAGGATAGGGAATTTTGTTGTCTGACAACCAATCCTGCATCTTTGTTGTGGTGGCTGTGAAGCCTGGATAGCCCTTGGAAAATTTGTTGGGATTCAGCTTGCTGGATACTATCAAAGCAGCATCGTCCGGAAGATGTAACACCAGATTAGTACGCAGCCACGTATCAAATTCTTTCGGATCCAACTTGTTAATCACGAAATCGCAGGGTGCGGTCTCATCTGCGTTCCAAATCAGTACGATAACATAAGGTACCGGTTTCTTTCTCAAATTCAACTTCGTCTTACTAAGTAACAACTTCGTTTTATATTCTTCAGACACTGCATATACAGATACTACTGTCATGTAGACGAGGCTTCTTCTTTCTGCCCTGCAATTCTTTATGCCTTCCAAAAAATTAATTCTCTTCAATCTCACGCGAACCGATTCTACAATAGCGGGTCCTTGGTCATCGTTTTTGACGAAAACGTACCCCATTTTGAGAAGAATTTGCTTCAAATAATCTTTGAATACGCTATTTTCCAATTTCGTAAGGAGTTTCCATAGAGTAGCAGTTTCATTTTCGAAATAGATTTCTGTTATTGCATCTCGGACGCGGCTAAAATACTGCATGTCACATTCCGTATAGTTTGGCGTTCTAAAATTACCTGGCATCTGTGGGTTTGATATTTTTCCTTCTTGATCAACCTGGGTCAGTATCCTGGATAAAGTGTCTTGGGATACACCTGCAGCAGTGATAGTTCTGTGTTGGATTTGCGAAAAATATTTCCGGTATGGTGTTGACTTGAACTTGTCGAATTCTTCAGACATGTATTGGAAGACATTGTAAATGACTTCGCGAGCTTGTGCCATTATAGGCTTACCGCGTGTTATGTGTTTTGGCGGTAACTTCTTCCTTGCTGGTGGTGGTTCTTCTGGTTCACCATCACTTGCCGCATCTTCATTCGTATTTGAATCGTCTTCATTCATTTCGGAGGGCGGCAACTCCATACCTTTGCTCTTTTTGCTCAACGGTTCATCGTCACTCATTTCGGAGTGTTTGAAATTGTCGATATTTCTCTCGTTCTGTATAGGTATATCGCGCACAGGTTCCTGGCGAATATCGAAAGTCTGTTTCCGTCGGGAACTCATGAATTGGAAGAAAGGTTAACAGATCCCCGTGGTTTTCGCGAGGAATTTTCGAGCGTGGGTACTCCGCACGCTGCTACGATGTACTGTCGGCCGATCCGCAACGCCCCACGTACCCCTCTCGGGCAGCTGCTACCGATGATGCACGGAAATAGCCGAGCGTAGCCGAACGAGTCGTTTCGGAGTTGCCAGCTGAGACGAATAGAAAAGAAATAATTTAAAATAATAAGGTTAAAAACTGAGAACGGAATGGCGTCGCTGTTGATTGTTACTAAAGATGTTGGTTGGTTAAACAACTGTCAGATTGATTTTTTGACGTTTTAATGTCCAACGGCACTCATCTTGGAACACTCAACTGTGGCGCTATTAGGTTATAGTTTTTGTCCCCATTGATACACCAAGGTCATATAATTTTAACTATCAAATATGCTAGTAAAAGTGCAACTATGTTATTAAGCAGGAAATTAAAAAATAAACAAGAAATAATAATACAATTTATTTAACTAAGGCTGCCTAACTGTACTTAAGTACACTTTTTATTTCTTCTTTATAAAAATATTTATTTTCTTGTTTTTTAGTGAGCAATAAAATATATTAATTAATTTATGACAAAATTGGCAACACTGTGTCTGTAGCCGCGCCATGCCGACCGCAACTATGGCGGCGAGACAGCGACGCGTATTTGTAAAGTTTACTTTAGATCTTGCTTAAGGCCAAACCACACTGAACCCAACCCGTATAGTAACGTGTTTAGTTATACCCGGGTTACTATAGGAAGAGCTCTGACAGATTATAATTTTAAAAACTATTTAATATTATTTCGTTTATTTATTTATTAAATAAAATTACTGTATAATGATAAAATAAGAGATGAAGTTACTTTTTTCAGTTTATAGTAATTATGGTTCGACTGAATATTTTTTTTAAAAGTTGTTAACGTCGTATGAAGAATTTTGAAGCTGTCAGAGCTCTTCCTATAATAACCCGGGTTAACTAACAAAATTGTACTACACTGTAAAAAGTTATGCGTGGTCATACATAAAAGAAACATAATAAGTAATAATATTAATAAAAACACATACGTGTCGACTTGAGAACTAACCTCCTCCGTTTTTGTTTTTTTTTTTCGTCGTCGGTTAAAAAACACAAAACCACTGGTTCATATCAAACTGAAATTCAGTTCCAACGTTTAATTAAAGGTATACTAAAAAAAAATATTCGCACAATAGTTAACTACATAGATTAGTTTCCATGATGGATAAATATATTATTTTTTTTCATTTCGAAATTTTGGAAAAGTTTCAGGACTGAAGCTGCTCAGTTTTACAAATAAAAAAACCAGCCGAGATGTTTAGTTAACAAGATCTTTGATTCAGTACTTTAAAAATACGCGACAGCGGCATAGCAACTCGGGCAAGGCACAATAAAATACTCGGTCTACTACAAACGAAATACGTGAATTACGTTTGTTTCTTTCGCACTTATGTGTATTGGGAATCTCTTATCTCTATTCGTAATAACCTTGAATGATGAATCAACTTTGTTTACAATTTTTTAGCTTCCTTGGTTAGGTAGTGATGTGATAATGGTATATATATTGTTATCATTATTTTACTGAACTAAAATTAACCGGTTGAAACATTTTAACATAGGTTAAAACATAGGTAACATAGGTTATTTTTCTAACATAGGTTTAAGAGCATTGGTATAATCAAAATGGACCTCTGTAGTCTTTAAAATACATAAATTAAATTTTTAAATTAATACCGTGAAATTTACATCGTTTTGTTCCCGCCGTGTAGTGATAGTACTCGTTAAACTGAACAACTTTTCGCGAAAAAAAAAATCCCTGCGATAAAAAAAATTTTGGTCTCTCCATACAAAGTGAGACTCCCGACCGACCCATTTTGTATGGAGACCAATAATTTTTTTGTCACAGGAAATTATTTTTTCGTGAAAAGTTGTTCAGTTTGACGGGTACTATCACTACACGGCGGGAACAAAACGATGTAAATTTCATGCTATAATAGAATTAATTTTAGATTCAATATTTTTCATTTTTAAATGCAAAATATAAGTTACCAAGCCTAGTTTGTTTGTTAATGACATACCTATTATTATTATTTACCTGAATCAAACAGATATTTTCTCTCTTTTAAGGACTGTAAAGTCGTCGTGTTTACCTGAAAGAAAAAAAATAAAATTAAAGCAAAATCGAAACTGAATTTTTCCGAATTTAACCGGATCACGTAACAAATACAAAGTTAAGCACAATAATTATTGCATAATAACAATATTATTATTAGACAGCCTCCGTGACCGAGTGGTCGAGACTTCGACGCCCATTACGGAGGTTCCGGGTTCGATTCCCTGTGGGAACACTGTCAAGCAAAAATCTTTTTGTGAGAATTTCCCCAGTTTGGTTAGGACATTGCAGGCTGAATCACTTGACAGTCCGAAAAGAAAGATGAATCCGTGCTTCGGAAGGCATGTTAAGCCGTTGGTCCCGGCTACTATCTAGTCGTTACATGAGCCAAGTCAGTGGCCTTTGGCGGCTCTATAACACTGATACCAGGGTTTGTGAGGTCGGTTGTTGACCTTACACCCCACACGAAGATGATTGCATAACAGAAATTACACAAACCTCAAGAGGTATTTAATCATCCAAAGATAAACCTAAAGTGACTTAATGAGAGCAATTAGTAAACTAAAGCACAATCTTATAAATCACTCTTAACTGTCATAATTAAGGCAAGATAATTGTCACTTACGGTGTGGGCAGATTGCGTATTTATTTATTACTAACGCCACATGTCAGCCATTTTGTTTAGATCGTTAACAAAAGTACATTTCTCATTCGATTGTTTGTTTTAGTCGGAAATTAGCTATTAGTAGCTGTCTGGACGGGCATCTTTGTGTGGATCATCAACGTCCCCACCGAGGGGCTCGAGCCTACCCTGAATTAGGCCTTAGTCGTCCACGCTGGCCCAGTGCGGGTTGGTCGACTTCACACACAACCTTTGAATTTCTTCGCAGGAGTGTGCAGGTTTCATCACGATATTTTCCCTTCACCGTAAGAGCGTCGAATAAACGTACATAATGAATTCGAAATTCGAAAACATATTGGTAAGTGGTGGGGATCGAACCCGCGTGTCCCGGACGGTAGGCAGCGGCCTTAGCCACTAGACCATCGACGTTCTTCTGTCCACTAGACCACCGACATTCTTTGTATGGATATTTTGACTAAAGGCGCGTTTCCATTGTGTAAGTGCTTGCATGCAAGTATGACGTCACACTTGCGTACAAGTTACATGAATTGTAAACTTTAATTTATAGAACTTGAACCTCGCATGCAAGTTTTTATTGTCATGCACTTGCATCCGAACCAGGACAAGGACGTGCTGTGGCACTTGCGCGCGCAACTTGCATATCACTTGCGCAGACAAGCGTCAGTTGCGCGTTATGTTTACAAGTTCAAAACTACCTGCATGCAATTTGCAGCCCGCATGCAAGTTTACGTTTCCATTACTCAAGCTGCATGCTTTAATTGAAATGTCTGCCGATGATAAAGATTTAGTCCGACACTGCGAGTGATCTTTCTGCTCCAAAAGTGCCACAAAAAAGAATGAATGAATGAATGAAATATACTTTAAAAAGCGGCCAAGCGCAAATCGGACTCGCCCATGAAGGGTTCCGTAGCAGCAAGTCAAAGTCGACAACCGACCTCACAAACCCTAGTGTCAGTGTTATAGAACCGCCAAAGGCCACTGACTTGGCTCGTGTAACGACTAGATAGTAGCCGCGGTTTACGATTTATGACGTATTAAAAAAAAAAACTACTTACTGGATCTCGTTCAAACCAATTTTCATTGGAAGTTTCCACGGTAATGTACATCATATATTTTTTTTAGTTTTATCATTCTCTTATTTTAGAAGTTACAGGAAGGGGGACACACATTTTACCACTTTGGAAGTGTATCTCGCGCAAACTATTCAGTTTAGAAAAAAATGGTATTAGAAACCTCAATATCATTTTTGAAGACCTATCCATAGACACCCCACACGTATGGGTTTGATGAAAAAATAAATTTGAGTTTCTGTTCTATGTATGGGGAACCCCCAAAATTTATTGTTTTTTTTCTATTTTTGTATGAAAATCTTAATGCGGTTCACAGAATACAGTCATCTACTTGCCAAGTTTCAACAGTATAGTTCTTATAGTTTCCGAAAAAAAATGGCTATGACATACGGACGGACAGACAGACAGACATGACGAATCCATAAGGGTTCCGTTTTTTGCCATTTGGCTACGGAACCCTAAAAAGGATGGACATACGTTACTTTTTCCACGGAAAAAAACACGGACGAATAGTTGTTTTATACTAACGCAAATGTTGGATTAAGAAGATAATTCGTCCGGTTTTGTCTAAGCTTATCCGGCTTTGTAATCCCGTACTTTTGGCTTAGAGGGAGAATATTAAATCCTTTCAGAATGAAAAAGGTGCACGCTTTGTTTTCTTTCGGAAAACGTGGCGCAATCACACTAATATTATAAATGTGAGAATATGTTTGGATGTTTGTTCCGCCTTCACGCTTAAAGTACTCAACGGATTTGGATGCAATTTGGAATAGAGATAGTTTGTAACCTGGATTAACACAAAGGATACTTTTTACGGGAATAAGTCTTATTCATACAGGAAAATCTTACACAAAGCGAGCGTAGCCGCGGGCAGACCGCTAGTCATGTTACAAAACACATCAAAACATTCACATCATCCATATTGCATGGCTTAGAGGGGATAGGATAATGGTGTCGATTCGGCATACGCCCAACTAAACTAAACTTAAAATTAGTCCTGTCACTTTCTATCATTTTTAATTGAAAAGGGACCGAAGATCATCGGTTTTGTTTTTGTCTATGACTTCACGACAAACTGTCGACTTCACACACAACCTTAGAATTTCTTCGCAGGAGTGTGCAGGTTTCATCACGGTGTTTTCCTTCACCGTAAGAGCGTCGAATAAAAAGAGTTCGAAAACACATTGGTACGTGGTGGGGATCGAACCCGCGTCTCCCGGACGGGAGGCAGCGGCCCTAGCCACTAGACCACCGACGCTCTTACATACATATAAACTATTTGTAAACATTTCTAAAGGTAAATGTTCACTATTGGCATTTGGACGACCCTTCCACAAATAAAAAAGGGTAAAAACCGTATTTTCGTTGGAATCCCAGAGACATGGGTCGGTCCTAAATGGAACTGATCCAATAAAGTATTGATAAACCTCTAAATAAATATATAAAATAAAAAAGGAAATACAAAATTAGAAGCGGTTAGGTTGTTGTATCACTCTTCACATCAACAGCTCATATACCCCACCGAGGGGCTCGAGCCTACCCTGATTTAGAGTGATTAGGCCTTAGTCGACCACGCTGGCCCAGTGCGGGTTGGTCGACTTCACACACAACCTTTGAATTACTGAATGTGTGCAGGTTTCATCACGATGTTTTCCTTCACCGTAAGAGCGTCGAATAAACGTACATATGAATTCGAAATTCGAAAACACATTGGTACGTGGTAGGGATCAAACCCGCGTCTCCCGGACGGGAGGCAGCGGCCCTAGCCACTAGACCACAGACGCTCTCTGTATCACTCTTCATTCAACGGCCCGTTACAGTCCACTGCTGGACTATGAGCCTCCTCCACTTAAGTGGAGGGTTTTTCCATAATCTCCACGCTTGGCAGGCGGGTTGGAGATCGAGAGAGCGCTGCTGCCCGTTCCCTGTTCAATGTGTAGTCCCTAAGTCGCCTCTTACGACACCCACGGGAAGAGTAGGGGTTGGTGACAAATGTATTCTACTCTGCCGTCACCACACGGCGGATATCATATCACTCTCTTACCTGTCTTATATACATGGTTATTTTGATGTCAGTGGAAATGATGCGATCTAAAGCTATGGACATTATGTTATGACACGTGGACGAAAAGTAACCGAAGCCAGTTTGAATATAGATCTTCTTCTTCTTCATCGTGTGGCTTGTAAGGTCGACAACCGACCTCACAAACCCTGGTATCAGTGTTATAGAGCCGACAAAGGCCATAGCTCGTGTAACGACTAAATCAAACTCGTGTAATGTGCCTTCCAAAGCACAGAATTATCTGTCTTTTCGGAAAATCAATCATTAAGAGAATTATAGAATAGAATTTTCACTTGCAGTGTGGTTGTTACAGGTTCACATGATATTTTTCCCGTTGTAAAATGAATGAAACACGATATACTTACAGATCCAAAATCTGCGCACACGCACATAAAATCTGGGCCAGTCCGTCCTCGATGCTAACAAAGACGAGGATGTGTTACGACATTCGCTAATGAGGCTTTGTGCAAGGCCCGTGGCTTGATGGACCGCGGTCTCTTGGTTACAATACTTACAATCGATCGAGTCATTGTGATACCGATTTGGGGTACACTTTATATTATAGAAAGAATTAAAAAATCTTGGCTGGCTCGGCGCATGGAACTGGACCGCTTTTATTTTGTCTAAATCATAAATATTTTATTCTAATTAAGATTTTTACCAAATCATTTTTCAACGTCAAAGCTATCATGGATGGCACGTTCACTTACAGTGTACGCCCTCTGTGGAGAAGAACGGCCAGAAGAAACTTCACAGGAATCGTATCTTTTGTACTTTTCTTTTAAATATATAAAGAATCATACATAAAGTCATAATTACAATCTACTCCGCTGATTTTGGAACAACAGTTGACCAGACGTTTTATACTTAAGGTTGCCTGTAAGAAATCGCTACTTAGCAATAAGGCCGCCTGTCTGTACACTTTTGTTTGTTGTTTTCAATGTTTTTTTTCGTGTGTGCAATTAAGTAAGTAAGTTAGCCGTGTGGTGACGGCAGAGTAGAATACATTTGTCACCAACCCCTACTCTTCCCGTGGGTGTCGTAAGAGGCGACTTAGGGGCTACACATTGAACAGGGAACGGGCAGCAGCGCTCTCTGATACAGTAATCTTTTAATCTGCGATCTCCAACCCGACTGCCAAGCGTGGAGATTATGGCAAAACCAAACACTTAAGTGGAGGAGGCTCATAGTCCAGCAGTGGACTGTAACGGGCCGTTGATGTTGATGATGATGTGCAATTAAGTACATTATATTTTATTTTGGAACCATTTCAAAGTTTAAAAAAAAATAACAGACCGAGTCAATGATATTAAAAAAGTAACCAGCCAAGCGTGTGTCGACCACGCAAAGTGTAGGGTTCCGTAGTTGTCCAATACCACTTATGTACCTGTTTAAGACAGTTAACAAAATTAAATTGTTCATCTGGCCAAAATATATCTAGATTTGTAAGACGTGTAGACTTTAATAATAAGTAGCATATTTTATTTATGATTTTATAAGACAATTTAGCCAGCATTTAATAAAACAGTTATAGCCCATAAATACTTAGCGATCTAAATCATTACATCCTTAGTTAATCGCAGTTTACGAGGGCTTCATTAGGAGGGAAAGTAATGAGGGACATGCTTGGGTTGTTCCAATAAGCTCCAGTCCTGATGCACCTCGAAAAATAGTCAGAGTCAATTTTTTTATTCAAATTAAGATTTTTACAAATCATTTTTCGACGTCAAAGCTATCATGGATGGCACGTATATACGGCACTACATATCCACGGCACGGCAATACATATCCAAAGGTAGGTTTTGAACGAAATTCTTAATTTCTACGTCAACAGCTGACGTCTTCACGATGGGCTCAAGCCCCTAGCCCAGTGCGAGTTGGTCGACTTCACACACAACCTTGGTATTTCTTGGCAGGAATGTGCAGTTTCCTCACTATTTTCCTTTACCGTACGAGCGTTGAATAGGCGTAGATATGAATTCACTACGCTCTAATAAATCTAATTTCTACGTAAGCAATGGAAATACGGTTGGGAAGAAAGGTGTCATTCCAAACACTTTACTTTCAGCCATAGTACAGTCAGCTGACGAATTAGCTGACCCCCCCCCCCCCCCCCGCTCGAAACCGATGAAGTTTTCTTGGGTAATTGTTTTCGCTTTAAATTTCGTATAATTGGGCAGGTCAATAAAATGTACGAGTATATAAAATGTTATGTTAAAATATAAATAATCACCTGAGAAAATCTCATCGGCGCCGAGAGGGGGGGGTCAGCTAATTCTTTACGATTTAGTTACAAACTTCAACAAAAAAAGTGTTTGTTTAAAAAGCATATTTTTCGTGGTGTTTCTTAGTACACCACTTAAAACGTTTTAAAAACAAATTAATCAGCGATACAACAGTCAGCGATACTATTTATTTTTTAGGTTAGCGGTTCTTTTGGGAAGGTATTCTTAGAGTAATAATAATAATAGTTTATTTATTTGACTCTTTTTCAGAGTAGTGCATAACGAGAATTTGGAGTATTAGGGAACGGACCGGGATGCTTAATTACAGACTTTATTATTGCAATTTACCTCTGCATTGTTAGATAAAGAAATAAAAGTTGTATGAAGGCCTTTTTGTGGGGGAGATTAGGAATACTGTGATTAGAGCATAGATTGAGTAATAGTAGGTTCTATCTAGCATTAGAGATCGCTTTTTTGATGTTTAATAGGGAATATGCAATTTTTTTTTTAATTCTTTAATCGAAATATTTGAAGTTCCAGATAAACACATAAAAAATATTTTTTCAAATATCTTGCTCAGGATTAAAGTTATAAATTAGATAGTTTTTTGTTTGCAAAAAACATTTTTTCGATGCTAGAGTACGTTTCATAAATATTTCGTTATAATAATAATAATATTTATTTCAGGCTTATTAGCCCATATTTGCACAAACAATACAATCGGTTAATTCAGCACGGTTATAAAGTGCTCATTTTTGTTTAAGTAAGTGGTAGGGGGGGGGGGGGGTTACCAGGAAAAAATTCATAGTAATAGTGCATATGATGAATTTAAAAGGAAAAAACTATCAACCAGGGTTCGAGGATATATATATATATATATATCATGAAATATATATCCGATATAATATTAATATCAAATGATGTTTTGTGATATCATAAATATCCGATATTTTGATATTTATAATAAATATCGGATATTCTCGAACCCTGCTATCAACATCAAGTAGGCGTTACAGGTTAACGAATAATAGACCAACCAATAAAACACAATACAATACAAATATACTTTATTGACACCAAAAACATAAAACATACAGAACAAGACAATTGAAACAATGAAGGTCAACAGGCGACCTTATTGCTAGCAATCTCTTCCAGGCAACCTTAGGATGCAGGAAAACAATATTTAAAAGTTAAAACGCAGCGGGTTGGTGGCTAAAAATATAATAAACTAAATACAAATAATTAATATAATAAACTAAATACAAAATGTACTTGTACTTGTAAGAAATTCGGTACAAATATCATAGATAATACGAGTAATTATTTTGATGAACGTTAACTGTCTTAGGTACCTAAGTAGTATTCGACGGCTGCGGAACCCTCGTGACCCGACACGTGCTTGGCCGGTTTTATAATATTAGTGAGAATGAGAGAGCCCACCGACACAGGTAAGTAAGCAAAGTATTATGAATACATTTTATATCTGCTATTTGCAATACTTAAAATATCCATATGGGGTACCATTTATGGTGCCAATAACTTTGCAGGAAAATGGCATATTTATGAGACTAAATTCAACATAATAAAATTATGTAAACGCCATAACGCGGTGGTGTTTTTACGACTACTGTTAGGTCGTCCGGTCAATAAACCTGACTCTGGCAAACACTTATTTTTTTTTTACTTTTACTTATGAGTACCAATAGACTAGCTGGCAGAAATGGTGCAAAATTATCACTACTTACCAATCTCGTCTTTCCAATTAAATTAGACTGATGGCCCTCAAAGTTAAATATTTTACATTAAGCATAAACCTGTAATAAACTTTTAGAACGCAACACACACACACACACACACACACACACACAAAACATCGTATCTTTACCGTTCTCATTCTATCGAGTTTTATTTTTATTTTACGAAGTTAGCGATAAATAAAATGTCCTCGGTAAGATACTACCACTACTCTTTGCTCTCATCCATCTTAATTCTGCCAGAATCGCTACGTATCTAATATTAAGCCTTATAAAGCGTATTATGTTTTGCAACCAATAGGTCAATTTGTACGGTAAAAATTGGCAATATGCATACCTCATTCAGTGACCTTTGTGATGTTATTTTATTACCATGTCTTAGTGCAAACGACACAAATTCTTGATTTTTATAGGTATGAGAAACCGCCGTGTGGTGACGGCAGAGTATAATACATTTGTCACCAACCCCTACTCTTCCCGTAGGTGTCGTAAGAGGCGACTTAGGGACTACACATTGAACAGGGAACGGACAGCAACGCTCTCTGATACAGTAACCTTTTAATCTGCGATCTCCAACCCGCCTGCCAAGCGTAGAGATTATGGCAAAACCAAACACTAGGCTCATAGTCCAGCAGTGGACTGTAACGGGCCGTTGATGTTGAAGGAATAAGTGGAATTTAAACTTATTAAAATAATATAATGTAGAAGACATGCAAAGATCCACTCGACCGTATGTTTGTTCAAACTGATATGAAGATGCGCTGGAGTGTGAAATTTGACCTGTTATTCGGTTCAACAGCCACGAATAACCCAGTTATTGTTTTCATTGGTACTATGTTGATTCTGTTATGTTGACATTGGTGTCGATTCGGCATATGCCCAACTAAACTAAACTTAAAATTAGTCCTGTCACTTTCTATCATTTTTAATTGAAAAGGGACCGAAGATCATCGGTTTTGTTTTTGTCTTTGACTTCACGACTAACTGTCAATTTTAGTGGCTTTTTATTCGTCATGGTGTTAGGTAGGCACTAAAACAAGACTAAATTTGACAGTTAGTCGTGAAGCCATAGACAAAAACAAAACCGATGATCTTCGTTCCCTTTTCAATTAAAAATGATAGAAAGTGACAGGACTAATTTTAAGTTTAGTTTAGTTGGGCGTATGCCGAATCGACACCATTGGTGAGAACGTTTGCATAACTATGATGCATGTAGAGTAGAGTTAGTCAAATTTCGAAATGGCCGAAAGCTGGAAACGTAGAAATTCAAAGACTATTTTAGTAATATTCCTAAATAATCTAGTTCAAAATCCTAAACCTAATATTTATAAAAAATATTAAAACGCCATTATATTGCATTGTTATATGAATGTATTTAATAAATAAAATTGCCTACTTGAGCGATGCTCCGCTTAACATAAACTTACATTAAGTTTTCTTAGTGGAGTACATAGCCATGTTTTTGTATATTTAACATTAAATGAATAAAAAGAAAAAAAAAGGTAGTTTATTTAAATTAAACTCATTAAGGTATTTACTAACATTGATCAAACAAAACGCTTATTTTACGCGTCAGCCGCCGAAAGCCTGAATGTCAAAGAAAAAGAACTAGGAGACACATGATTTAATATTGGGATAAATAAATAAATAAGTGGGACAACTTCACACATGGCCATCTGATACCAAACCAAGCAGAGCTTGTACTATGGTTACCAGACAGCTGATATACATTACTTAAATAGATAAATACATACTTATATAGATAAACAACAACCAGACACAAGGCAAACACAAGTGTTCATCAAACAAATGTTTGCCCTGGGCGGGATTCGAACCCGCAACCCTGTGCGTCGGAGGCAGATATATTACCACCTGGGCTACGGAGCCGTCAAAAGCCGCCGATAATAAGCGTAGACCCTCGGAAGGCTACATTTAGTAGGTCTGGCAACTTGACTTGACAATACCTCAGCAATATCCCACTTCTGATATCCACCAAGTTTGGTCGAGTAAGGTAGGAGATAATCAACGGCCCGTTACAGTCCACTGCTGGACTATGAGCCTCCTCCACTTAAGTGTTTGGTTTTGCCATAATCTCCACGCTTGGCAGGCGGGTTGGAGATCGCAGATTAAAAGGTTACTGCCTCAGAGAGCGCTGCTGCCCGTTCCCTGTTCAATGTGTAGTCCCTACCCTAAGTCACCTCTTACGACACCCACGGGAAGAGTAAGGGTTGGTGACAAATGTATTCTACTCTGCCGTCACCACACGGCAAAGGGAGATCACCCTACACAATTTAAAGAGACTTGAGTCCCTCTGTGGGGACATGTATGAGCTAATAACTTAGACCTGTACAGAAGGCAGCGACGCTAGCCTCACAGTCTGCACACCCTTGACACTTATGGCGTAAAAGCCTACGTACAATAAAAGTGCAGAGCCCTCGCCTGAAGGGCGTTACATTAGATTAAGATGAATACGAAGAAAACTTTTAAAATCGATTTATTAAATTATTTTATATTTTCATTTTTGAGACAAAGACACGTCCTGTCTCCAGCACGATAGCATCCAGACTCTCAAACAAAAATCACAAACGTTCGATATTTGAAATACATATTCGAATAACATACAAAGCAACATGAACTTAGACCAACGGCCAGTAATCACAAAGGAGGCCGCTCCTTACAGTAAGTACATAGTAAAAACAATTATTAATATATCTGTTCTACAAATGCCTCTCGGAAAAGCATTTTACTTCCCAGAATTTCACAGGCCGATGAACATTTAGTTCGCACAAATCAGTACAGCAGGCAACAATATTTGTTATACAAAACACAAAGGTCACGGCAAACCCATATCTGGGCTTTAGTCTGCCATTCCAACGTGGTTTTAGTATTATGCTGTATATAAAAAAGCAGTATATGCCTGTGAGCCAACTGAAGCTTGACTGTATGATTTATAAAAACCTTTTTCCTAGAAAGGCAATAGGGGATCGGACTACTTTTTTTTAATTTTATAAATCCCAACTTCTTAGTTTCTGCTATCGAACACTAAAAGAATTTTTGCTCTATCTTTAAAATTGACCGAGTTATAAAGGTTTGAAATTCATGATTAGACAGAGAGGCACATACCCACTTGTGACGTCATTTGTTAGTAACGCCATATAATCTCCATACAAAAAATCTTTTTTGAAAGAGACAGACATATTGAAACTTTAAAAAATCAATGTAAATTCCTTTTTCAACCGATTCCGTTTTTTTCTTCGCGAATCGTCTGCTATTAATCTATATTTTAAAAATAATTAATAAAATATGGTAAATTTAGGAACAGTCCGATTCCCCATTGATGCATTTTGTTTGTATTTCACTGATAGACTGTCGTGGTAAGAAGTTTATGTTAGGGACAATCGAGTTCGATATTTTCAAGGTAGATTAAAGGTATTGGAATGTTAAATAAGTTGAACATTCCTATGAGCAGCCTATCAATTTGGTCCCGTCATCTTGACGTCAAGATGACGGGACCAAATTGATAGGCTACCTATGCATAAATTTTAGCTACCTCAAAATGTACACAACTATTGAACAAAATACTTGGTCCCGTCATCTTGACGTCAAGATGACGGGACCAAGTATTTTGTCCCGTCATCAAGTATTTTGTTCAATAGTTGTGTAAATTTTGAGGTAGCTAAAATTTATGCATAGGTAGCAAATGGTAGATTAACAGTATTAGACTTTGACACGTGCAGACTCGAAATCCAAGACTTGGTCCCGTCATCTTGACGATCACAGTTTATGCATCAATATTTTCGTGTCAACTTTAAGTGTATACAGGTTTTGTGTACGTCGTCTTGTTGCCGACCGTACAAGAAGTCAACGGGCCTGATTTTTAATGCTTTCAAACAAGAGACTGTTATCAATAAACTAATTCTGTTAGTTAACAAAGCGAAGACTGGTCCGATTCGAGTTTGAGCGTCATAGTAATTGATTTAAATTACTACAAAACTATATACAAACTATTGTTTAGTGGTTAGGGCCGGTCGGTGGTCTAGTGGCTAGGGCCGCTGCCTCCCGTCCGGGAGACGCGGGTTCGATCCCCACCACGTACCAATGTGTTTTCGAATTTGGAATTCATATGTACGTTTATTCGACGCTCTTACGGTGAAGGATTAACATCGTGATGAAACTTGCACACTCCTGTGAAGAAAATGAATGGTTGTGTGTGAAGTCTATGTCTATGAAGTCGACCAACCCGCACTGGGCCACCGTGGTCGTCTAAGGCCTAATCACCCTAGTAAGTAAGTAAGTAAGTAAGTAAGTATTTTTATTGTCCACTGTGTAAGTACATAAGATCTTATAAATAAACACAATTTGAAACAACAGTGTGCCCATTTCGGACGTACAATATAATATATCAGTATTTTAAATTAGTACCTATTCATATATTTCATGCATATTTTTCTATAGCTCTTATATTTTACAAGTCAAAGTACTTATACGAGTAATTAACATAAATTTTATCCATATCATTAAAGTGACAGCATTTATTCATTGTTAAATTTAAAACATGTCAAGTCAAAACATAAACAAAAAAGGAATTCAATTCATTATGTTGTCAGGATTTAATTATTGAATATAAATAAGAAAAAACAATGATGTAATCAATAATTATTAGAGAAAAATTCATTTAAGTTATAAAATGTTTTAGATAAGACCCACTTTTTCAAATTATTTTTAAATAAATTATTATTATCAAAACTTTTGATTGAATTAGGTAGATGATTAAATATTTTCACTCCCATTGCAAAAGTACTTTTTTCCATAATACTATTTCGTACCCACATTTCATCCGAAACAAACACATCATACTTATATTGAGAGCGTACATTTACTTTTACAGTACTTATCTTTTTGAATTGCTCTTTGTGCTTTTTAACAAATAAACAAATTTGTAATATATATATTCCTGTCAATGTCAAAATATTTTTATTCAAAAAAACAGTTCTAAGACTATCAGTTCTATGTAATCGGTATATTGTTCGAATGCACCTTTTCTGCAAGATAAATATTGATTGAGCATTTACAGAATTACCCCAAAAAATAATTCCATAATTTAATAGCGAGTACACATATCCATAATAAGCATTTAACGCAGTATCTACCTAATTCAGGGTAAGCTCGAGCCCCTCGGTGGGGACGTATATGAGCTGTTGATGATTGTTTAGCGAAGCAACTGCAAGTCTGGCTAGTCACTGAGAGTGACTGTTACTGGTTTTAGAACATCTCAGTGCTTCTAAAGGCACGTTAAGTTTAGACCCAAGTCCGCTTGAAAACTCCGGCAATATAAGGACTGATAATTCCAGCACGATAAAAAATGACTTAATGTTCTTTCTGATGCACGAAAAACGCTCCAAACCAATAAAGAACATCTCTAGCTATGAACGTCAGACCTTTTTTAAAGTTTGTTAAGATTTTTAATTAAGTTAAATACACCGTATGAATTGAAAAATGTAACAGAAAAAGCCGTCCAGTTGGGCGGCTTTATTGCTACATAGCAATTTCTTCCAGACCACCTTACTATTGTCGTGGTACTTTCTCCAATAGCCTTGTTTGACTGATTCTTCGTTATTTTTATCTGATTTGTTCAAACGTCAATGCAATTAACCATCGTCCAACTACTAGCAGCCCAGTGACCTATAAAATTCCATTCAACATGTCGCTGTCGCCAGCGCCATCTGGATTGCGGTTCAAACTATTTCTCTGCGAAATAAGTTTATTTGAACTGGAACCGATGGCCAGTTTCCGATAGAACGAGGCGGTTTAGTTCAATTGCTTTTTACAATAAAATATGAACTGGCTTTTTATTTTTCTTTCATGTGAGTAGATAGCTTAGAGAGCGTCGGTGGTCTAGTGGTGAGGGAAAACATCCTGCTCTTACGGTGAAGGAAAACATCCTGCGAAGAAATTCAAAGGTTGTGTGTGAAGTCGACCAACCCGCACTGGGCCAGTGTGGTCGACTAAGGCCTAATCGCCCTAATTCAGGGTATGTTCGAGCCCCTCGGTGGGGACGTATATGAGCTGTTGATGATGACAGCTTCATCGTTTTTAAGTGTATCGCTTTTATAACGCGTGTCGTATAAAATTTTTAACGAAGTTTATTTTTTTCAGACTAGCAAACCTGTGTCCTATGAGAAAAGACGAATACGGTTGTCCTGCTTTGATTTCAAATCAAATTCTATAGGAAAAATCAGAATTTTCTTATTCCCCGGAGAACTTTGCCAAACCAAAATTACCAATATTATTTATTCTGTAGTCAAACATCCACCTTAAAGACACGTCATCATTTAGGACTTCTGACAATTGGAATTCATTAAAACACAATTTGTTCTTCTATCCAATCATTACGCATAAAAGGAGAGAACGACCCTAATGCGCTGTAAGGTTTTTTATTTTTTATTTTATTTAGAGCGAGCTTCAATCAATCAATCAATCATCAAATCATTACGCAGAAAAGGAGAGAACGACCCTAATGCGCTGTAAGGTTTTTTATTTTATTTAGAGCGAGCTTCAATCAATCAATCAATCAATCATCAAATCATTACGCAGAAAAGGAGAGAACGACCCTAATGCGCTGTAAGGCTTTTTATTTTATTTAGAGCGAGCTTCAATCAATCAATTAATCAATCATCAAATCATTACGCAGAAAAGGAGAGAACGACCCTAATGCGCTGTAAGGTTTTTTATTTTATTTAGAGCGAGCTTCAATCAATCAATCAATCATCAAATCATTACGCAGAAAAGGAGAGAACGACCCTAATGCGCTGTAAGGTTTTTTATTTTTTATTTTATTTAGAGCGAGCTTCAATCAATCAATCAATCAATCATCAAATCATTACGCAGAAAAGGAGAGAACGACCCTAATGCGCTGTAAGGTTTTTTATTTTTTATTTTATTTAGAGCGAGCTTCAATCAATCAATCAATCAATCATCAAATCATTACGCAGAAATGGAGAGAACGACCCTAATGCGCTGTAAGGTTTTTTATTTTTTATTTTATTTAGAGCGAGCTTCAATCAATCAATCAATCATCAAATCGTTACGCAGAAAAGGAGAGAACGATCAAATGCGCTGTTAGGTATTTTATTTTTTATTTTATTTAGAGCGAGCTTCAATCAATCAATCATCAAATCATTACGCAGAAAAGGAAAGAACGACCCTAATGCGCTGTAAGGTTTTTTATTTTTTATTTTATTTAGAGCGCGCTTCAATCAATCAATCAATCAGCCTATTGCAGTCCACTGCTGGACTGCTGCCTCCCCAAGAGCACGCCAAAACGCACGATCACCGGCTTTTCTCAATCAGTCACCACCAGCGACCTTCCTCAGGTCATCAGTCTACCTGGCAGGGGGGCGTCCCACACTATGTTTCCCGAGACGCGGTCTCCATTCGAGAATCCGTCTGCTCCAACGCTCATCGGTTCTGTGACAGACGTGGCCAGCCCACTGCCACTTCAGCTTGCTACACTTCTGGACGATATCAACTACCTTGGTCCTCTGCCGGATGATTTCGCTTCTGATTTTATCCCGTAGCGTAGCATAGAGCGAGCTTCACCTGCAGTTAACTGTACAAGATGGAACTATGGAACGTATGAGTCATAGAGTCTTTACTATTAGTTTAATACTATGTAACTTAACTATAGTATATCTATAATACTCGGGATTAGTTCACAAGGACATATTTCGTAGACAAAATAATCCTTTGTTAGGTGTTGCTTCATGAAGATCTTTGTTCATTGGTTACGATGATAAAATAAGAGCGGATATTACCTTTATGGTAATTCTAATGTTTAGGTTTGACTAAACATATGTAGTACAAATTATTGTCATGTATACAATACGGCTACGCTCGCGATTTGTGCGATTTTTCCGTGGGAATATGACTTGTTCATCCAGCGTACAAACTACATGTATTTCTAATCCAAATTTCATCCAAATCCGTTCAGTAGTTTAGGCGTGAAAGAGGAACAACATCCAAATATACTTTCACATTTACAATATTAGTGATCACCGTGATAAAGGATTTAAAACGATTCTACTACCTAGTGAAATCTCCGGATATTATCTACGGAACGATACATGATCCATGTCAATGGCCTTTAGGGTTTGTGGGGTAGGTCAGGTCGGTTGTCGACCTTTACTACACCCACACGATAAGTTAAATAAAACTATGTTTTCTAACCGTCGTCCGTCGCGTCGTCCATATGACGACGTGTCCGTAATATTTGAATGGCTGGCTGAGGCTACACTATACATATATAACCCAATGTGTGCAGTTCACAAACTATAGTGAGTCATACAACTCATACGTTAGAACAGCCGTCCTCAACCTTGGCCTCTTTGCACGTTGTATTGTTTACGTTTCAGCTTTTATACAACCACGTCGGATAAGCAGGTTATTTATAACCTCCTAAAACTTGAGATGCGCCTGCGTTTGCTTAGATGAAGGACTTACTGGGGGTTTGTATTGTAGGGTCGGCCATCTACTTACACGATATGATGAGGGTGATTGTAGGTAAGTATTTAGTAATGTTTCTTGGTATTGACTATCGGGCTTACCTGAAAGAGAGAAGAAATGTTATTATTTTTTAAGATTCCAACCAAAAAAGCTTCTTACAAATCATAAGCGCCCCACTGAGAGGCTTAAGCCTACCCTGAGTTAGGGTAATTCAGGTCTACGTTAACCCAACGGGTCTATTTCATACACAACCGCTGAATTCAAAGCTACGGCGGTGTAGTGGTCTGCTGTTCGATAACCGTGGTTTGAATTGAACGCGATTTTGAATTTCGAATTTAGAACGCTCAAAGTAAAGAAAGAAAACATTCTAAAAGACCTTCTTTTAAATATCAGTGGTTTGGAAATGGAGTTTCAGGCGAATTCCTATTTGGCTCTGCATTCCGATTTCAATATTCTTGTCGACCGGCGCCGGCGGCTGGGATATTGCATCTCAATCTGGTGCGATGAATTCTCCATCTTACATTTCGCCATTTTATTATTTTTGTCTGATGTTTAATGCAAAATACCATTTTTGATAAAAAACGGTCGATTCGCCATTTATACCTATATAGCTTCAGGAAAGTCGCCTCCGATGGTATGGCCATCTAAGCCGCAGACCGTCAGACTATGTAGGAAATACGCTGGACTAAAAAGCACAAAATAATTATAAAGTAAAAAATATTTTTTAACAACACGTTTTAAGGCACTAAAAAGTATAAAATAATTTTTATTGAGATTATTATTGGTGTAGTACTCTTGTAGGACTTAAAACGAAAAACGTGGGGTGCATGGAATATAATATATTCAAAGAAGTAGAGAACGAGGTGATGGCTGAAAAACAGCATAGCTGACGCTGTAACATTACATTCAAGAGGTATCAGAGACCCTAATAGGCTTGTATATGACAAAGCACCTAAAACTGCACTATATTTAAGAAACTCTCATGCTATGTGTGTAAAAGTGTTTAATGCGCTGCCAAGAGATATTAAAGAATTGCCATCTAGACTTTTTGCAACCAAATTGAAAAAATGGTTATTGTCACAAGCTTTTTATTCCATGGCAGAGTTATTTGACTAAAAGCAACATGTTGGACACTTGCATTGACTTGTACAAGTATTGAGTTATGTTTATACCTATAGATATTTGCATGCCAAAATTTGGTTAAATGTGTTTGTACTTGTGTTTTATCTAACAAAAAAAAAAAAAAAATAATAATAAAAAAATATAAAAAATAAATAAAAAATAATAATAATAATAATAATAAAAAAAAAAACCTTAACCTTTTCATTGTCTTACTTATTTTCATGTCTGCCTGTACTACTTATTGATACATAACATATTGTTAATGTAATGACAACGAATAAATGTCTTCTAATTCTTATTAGTGGGGTTGTTAATTTGTTATGTGTTATGTCTTGAAAACTTACAAATAGTTATTATTAGTACATTATTTGCAGTTCAATTCAATTGCTGTGTTTTTTTATTATTGGAAAGACTTGCGTTTCACCATTATTCTAGCTGATGGAAATTGATTATAAGGTGAAAGATGGACCACGCTCGCCTAGAAGATGTCTATGTTTTTTTTTTATAAAGGGGCTAAATTCTAATCTATAGCTTTTTTAGAAACACGGTTATGCTTCAAAATCTACTCCATGCACCCCACGTTTTTCGTTTTAAGTCCTACAAGGGTACTACACCAATAAAAATCTCAATAAAAATTATTTTATACTTTTTAGTGCGTTAAAACCTGTTGTTAAAAAATATTTTTAACTTTATAATTATTTTGTACTTTTTAGTCCAGCGTATTTAAATTTTGCAAGATACCCTGAACATCACGTAGGACTAAATTGCTAAGACTAAAAATCCCAAGCAAGACGAGATTATGTTGTTACGTTGAGATACCCTTTCGGCTCCATCATGAGACCCTGGACATCACATCACATATTATGACTAAAGATCTAGTCAAGACAAATCCAACTGGCTACAGCTACAGCACGACTGGGTTATGTTGAGTATTTGAGGAAATACAGCGGCCACCTTCCGGCTCCATCATGAGATCCTGGACATCACGTATGATTAAAAATCTTGTCAAGACAAAAATCTAACAAGCCTAAACACGCCGAGATTATTTGTGTATTTTAGGAGTTTCTATGGCCGCCTTCCTGCTCCATCATAACACACTGCATATTATAACGTGAGACTAAATATCTAGTCAAAACGAATCCAACGGGCCCAAACACGAATTTATGATGAGTATTTGAGGAATTTCTGTGGCCACCTTCCGGCTCCATCATGAGACCCTGAACATCACGTATGACTAAAGATCTTGTCAAAACAAATCCAACGAGCCCAAACACGACGAGGTTGTGTTGTGTATTTTAGGAGTTCTTATGGCCAACTTCCGGCTCCATCATGATACCCTGAACATCACGTATGACTAAAGATTTTGTCAAGACAAATCCACCGAGCCCAAACACGACGAGGTTGTGTTGTGTATTTTAGGAGTTTCTATGGCCACCTTCGGGCTCCATCATGAGACCCTGAACATCACGTATATCTAAAGATCTTTTCAAGAAAAATCCAACGAGCCCAAACATGACGAGGTTGTGTTGTGTATTTTAGGGGTTCCTTGTACCAAATTTCAGCACAATCGAATGACAGCACGTGCTTCAAAATGAGTTGCAAGATTCGGACCGAACAAACCCACAAACAAACAAACAGACAGACAAGAAAGAGAGTTAATAAAAACGTGTTAAAATATGCCTCGACCTCACTGTCCAGGGCCCTAGATCACGTAATAGGCCTAAAAAGCGCTGGCTGGACGTTGTCAAAGCGGATATGGAAGAGAACAATCTCACACCTAAGGATGCCGAAGACCGGGCAAAGTGGAGAAGATTAAGTAGGAAAGCGGACCCCAGCACTAGGCCGGGAAAACGCTAGGACGAAAAAGATGGGATAAGGCTGGAGAAAGAAGAGAAGTTCGATTCACCATTTGAACAGTAATTTTTAATCGATAGAGATAGTTCATTTACTTATAGCCTATTTTTACAATTATACTTGTAGAATATAAGTAATTCCATGTTTACATAATATGTATTAATAGAAGGTATTTCGAAGTAAGGATTTAGTGTTTGTGGGTAGATTTATATGAGTTATGATTTGTAAGCTATAAATAGGATTGATATCTTGGTGGAGGGGTTAGTTCTCTGTGGACTGTCACAGCAAACGTTACTTGTGCGATTATAGGTATACCTTGGTACGTGTTATATAAAGAGTGTATTGTATATCCAGTGTTATTGGAATAAAAGTGTGTATCTAAAATACTGGTGAGTGTTTCAATATTCTACAATACTCATACATTTTTACTCTATAATTCATGGCCTAATATACAAAAATAAGTATTATTGTATCGACCAACCCGCACTGGGCCAGCGTGGTCGACTAAAGCCTGATCGCCCTAATTCAGGTTAGGCTCGCGCACCTCGGTGGGGACGTATAAGAAGTGTTGATGAAGTATTATTGTTATAACCGCCGCCGCCGCCGCCGCCATGATGAAACACATGAGAAAATTAGAGCTAATTCACATGAAGACGAATATAGACTGGGATTGAGAAATACAAACAGGCAACGCCGAGTTGAAGGCCTAGTCTCAAGAACCTTGACTTTTAATTAAATGCATATACGAAGTGAATATTAGTTTTAGTTTCAATTTTTTATGAGTATATCAATCAATCAAGCAGCCTATTGCAGTCCACTGCTGGACGTAGGCCTCCCCAAGGGCACGCCAAAGCACACGATCACCCGCTTTCCTCATCCAGCCACCACCAGCGACCTTCCTCAGGTCATTAGTCCACCTGGCAGGGGGGCGTCTCACACTACGTTTCCCGAGACGTGGTCTCCATTCGAGAACCCGTCTGTTCCAACGCTCGTCGGTTCTGCGACAGACGTGGCCAGCCCATTGCCACTTCAGCTTGCTACATTTCTGGACGATATCAACTACCTTGGTCCTCTGCCGGATGATTTCGTTTCAGATTTTATCCCGTAGCGGAAATCAAACAGATCTTTCCATGACATGTAGCCGATGGGCAAGCTTCACCGTCATGTTCCACGTCTCAGCTCCTATATACCTATATATACTAATTCGATATCTTACGTTCGTTGCGTTATTTTGATAATGATTCAGTTTTTTTTTTAAGTACTTTTTATACTTTTTTGGTACTCCCATACTCTATTTAAACACATTTATCTAAACATCTGCCTGGAGATCGAACCGAAGATCCTTGCGCGCACGCAAGACAGCTCGCCAACATCACCGCTGTCTGTTTAGACATGCATGCAACCGATGTCACGTAATTATCAATGTGCATCTGAATCACGTAGACAACCATAATGAGGATGGGTCACCGTGTATATTATAGAACTTGTGTTATGACTTAGTTCTTATAAATTATATAAGTATGATAACATAGATCTATTATCATAATATAGTTATGTAGGTGTGTGCCTATATTATTAAAACACCAAAAAGGACTCTTTTGTTATTGAAAATGGTGACCAATTAACAGTGTTTTTGTATATTTACTGTACGTTGAATCAACTTGACTATTAAAGATCTTTACCTGAAAAATATCTAAACACTTTATCAATAATGATCGCATTTTAACTCTTCGCTAAAAAAGCTAAATAAAATACATAGAACTTTTCGGACACCCTGTATAATGTGATTTGGGACAGACTAGGCCGAGTAGTTTGCATTTTCCCATAGTCCGGGTTGATCAAGAGAGAGATAGACTCGCCGTGTATGGTATGGTATGGTATGGATGGTATGGTACACGTAACAAAGAACTTTTAAAAGGGCCAATAACCTCGACTGAGCTAAGAAAAGCACTTCAATTTTCTCTGTTTCTGCAACTATAAAATCACTAACTTCATCAACATTGCAACGGTTTTTCACACCATATGTAAATCACCACATTTACATACAGTACGTACAGTCAACCGCCCATTAAAGTTATACCTTACTATTCAAATAAAAACTCTATTATAAGAGCGAAAAGTTATAAGAACGTTCGTAAATCTGCGTTTGACTGTACTTAGTAAGAATTAACACGGAAGCGTTACGCTCTGATTCTTAATTCGTTGCTTCCTATTGTAAGGAAGTAAGGTTTAATTTTAAACTATTACTTTTTTGTCGTCGCGAGCGTCGGTGGTCTAGTGGCTAGGGTCGCTGCCTCCCGTCCAGGAGACGCGGGTTCGATCCCCACCACCTACCAATGTGTTTACGAATTTAGAATTCATAATGTACGTTTATTCGACGCTCTTACGGTGAAGGAAAACATCGTGATGAAATCTGCACACTCCTGCGAAGAAATTCAAAGGTTGTGTGTGAAGTCGACTAACCCAGTGCGGGTTGACTAAGGCCTAATCGCCCTAATTCAGGGTAGGCTCGAGCCTCTCGGTGGGGACGTATATGAGCTGTTGATGATGACTTTTTTTGTACCGGTATGAAATAAAGAAATGTTTCTGAGAAGGACGAGCACTCTGGCCTTGAAAAGACATTGTTTTGAAGACATAAATTACACAATGAGTCGTCCCATCCGTTCTGTTCCCACTAGTACAATAACAAAGTATTGATCGTACTACTGTGGTACTACTGAGACTTTGTATTGTATATATATATGTTATATTCTTTGTTGCAACAGTACAAAGGCGAACAGAGAACATAATATCTACGGAAAAAACGTTGACTTGAAAAAAGCAAAATACCTAGTTTTATTCATCGCATATTTTTTATCTATGTATTTACTTAAAAAAAAAAAAAACGAATGTTCGTGGCTGTCTGTCAAATAAAATTCTATTTGTAAGACTTTCTCCAGTCTGGTTATGCCGTTGCAGGCAAAATCATCTGATTGTCCGAAAAGAAAAATATTTCGTGCTTCTGTGAGCATGTTAAACCTATGCTGCTGAATGGAACTTGGAAGTAGTCGTTACACAAGCCATATCAGTGGTCTTTAGCGGCTCTATGACACTGACACTAGGGTTTGTGAGGTCGGTTGTCGACCTTGTCGGAGCTTCTCATTTTGTGTTTCTAAAGACGAAAAATGATCCACCCAATAGAATGCTTAAGCAACAAGAATATCCAATTGAATTTCTTCTCTTTGAAATCCAGTATTGAGTCACTTAGCACAATTGCTTCAAATTCAAAATTCAAACGTTCACTTAACACAAATGCTTTTACGCATCAACTTTTACATTACATTACACGCATTGTTGGTCTTGGTTTTTATAATATTATGAGTAACATGATAGATAAGGCACGACATGTAGACAACGCAAGGTGTAAAAGAAAAACAACAATGGCCGACTGGTAAATGTCACGTCATATTGTGTGTTATATTGTACACAATGCTTATAACAACAAGATTCTAGGCATCTGCACTGATAAGTCTCATTCAATGGAAGCTTGTCAATCAAGTTGGTATTTACAAAGTTTTTTTTGCATGGGATGGGACGACGACGGGATGGGGGCTAAAACTGCGACTAAATTGTAATACGCAATAATAATAATGCTACTAAAGAAACTGGTAGCACGCAATAACTTTCTGTAATTGACATATGTAGCGAGTGAGCTAAGTGCCTTTATGACTACGAACCAATGGACGCACTCAGATGAGTACAGGCCTTGGTATGTCCAAGAGCCAGTCAGGGAGAAGAGAGACGATAAGGACATAATAATATTAGGATCAGTAATTACGCATCGATTTTAAAAAGGAAAAGCCTAGAATACTCAGTGGAATGAAATAGGAAAGGCATGTTCGTTCAGCAGCAGTGAATTTACACTTTTTTTTATATTGCTAAGTTGATATGAATTTGTTTTTTGTTATTCCATTAGTGTATGTCAAGTTCAATATTGTCGATTTTTGCAGGTCGCACATTAAAATACTTGTAGCTAGAAGACTAATTAATTAGTCAAGACCAAGGAGTCAGGCGGGACGAAAAAACCAAGGAGTCGAGGCCGAAACAAACATTGATTGGTGTTAAAGAATGAGATCCAAAAGGGTTGATCAAGGCCATCAATGGACATGAAAAAAATAATAGAAAGCTAATTCCACAAATCCGAAGTCACTTCCATTTCCATCCAATACATAACCACGTTTACAACCGAGACGTATGTCAACAGGCGGTTGTAAATCACACACCACCGCCGAGTCATTGTCTGTGACAGCTGTGACGTAACGACATGCGGAAATGAGGAAGTGGAGACTCACGCGCATCGGTGCTTACTGTCGGCGATTTATGTTAACCTGGTACTTTGATTACAATTTGATATACAGTGGATTTGACCTTGGTTGTAGCGATCATTTGTCAATAACGACGTTAAATCTCCCTTGAATTTAAAGCATACTTTAGTTTGACTTTAGTACAGAATATATCGCTAATAGCGACTTTAGATGTAACGCGGAGTTCAGGTGAAGCGACTGTTTTTATTGACCGAGCGAGCGAAGCGTCTCTGTTTCAGCTTAATTTGCTTTTGTGTGTCCATCTGTTTGTTTGTGGATTTGTTTGTTTGTTTGTTTCACTCTACAGGTCGCGTTTCTCAACCGATTCTCGTGAAATTTTGTGAGCAGGTTCGATAATTTAATCGAATTTTTTTTGACGAGTCAGTTTGTGGAAATTTTAAATTTTAATTTTTTTTTTTTTTTTTTAGTTATGGGGTTTGCCAGCTTACAAGGTCTACCGCTGAGGCTGTTTTCCTCTACAGGTCACATTTCTTAAAATAAAATAAAATGAAATGAAATAAAATGAAACTAGTGGCTCTGTGAGCTGTAGACCAGGGTTCGGATATTTATGATATATCCGATATATATCAAATTTTGTTGTATTATTTATGTATACTGTTTGTAGGTGATGATGATGATGATGATGATGATCTATCCGACCGATTTCGGCCATGGCGACCACTTCTACTCCTAGGTATGTAATTTATAACATAATAAATTAGAAAAAAGAAACTGTAACGTTTTTGTTGATTTATTTATGATAAAAATCATCATTTAATAATCAGTTACATTCTATAAATACAAAATTAATTTAATGCAATACAATAATGAACTAAAACCGTTTCTGCACTTTGTCAATAACCTTCTTTGTAAAAAATAATAATAAATAAAAATAATAGAAATCACTTCGTGACGGAATTTTTCATGTAATGCACTGACGTGATTGACGCTATTATTAATTAACCAATCGCCGTTGAGATGCCTTATTAGGGGAGTATGTAAGTGGGAAGTAGAAATACACACAGTAGCAAACTGCAAAAATTTACTTAATGATAACAATTTTTTTAAACAATTTTTGTATTGATATATATCACAAAACATCATTATATATATATATATATATATAAACATCATTATATCATGATATATATCCTCGAACCCTGCTGTAGACTTCGCGAGTCTGTATATCTTTTCATATTTATTTTTATTTTTTCTCCACAAACATCCGCAACCTCTTGATTTTTTATTTTTAAATTAAATTAATTTCTTTTTTATTTTTTTTTATTCTTTATTTTTTTTATTTTATTTTTATTTTATCTTATCTTATTTTATTGGTTAAGAAATGTGACCTGTAGAGGAAAACAGCCTCAGCGGTAGACCTTGTAAGCTGGCAACCCCCATAACTCCGTGATTTTTTAAATTTCCAAAAACTGGCTCGATAAAAAATTCGATTAATTTGTCGAACCTGCTCACAAAATTTCATGAGAATCGGTTGAGAAACGCGACCTGTAGAGTGAAACAAACAAACAAACAAATCCACAAACAGATGGACATACAAAAGCAAATTTGGCCAAGCTGAAGCAGAGACGCTTCGCTCGCTTCCCTCGCTCGGTCAATAAAATAAAATAAAACAAAGTAAAATAAAAAAAATCATGGGGTTGGGGATGTTTGTCGAGAAAAAAAAAATTGAAAAGATATATACAGACTCGCGAGGTCTACAGCTCACAGAGCCCCTAGTAATTAATAATTGGTAACAAATTCTTAGAAATCTCATGCAGATTTTGCGACCGGAGTCGGCCGCCAAAGACACAAAGAGGTTTCTTATCTTTTGTTTACAACCACACAGATGGTCAGCAACTGTGATGACCTTTACTTTTTGTTCATAGATATTAGCTAGGTAGGTAGGTAAGCGTGTACGTTTCGGAGTTTTTATGGGTTAGTTACAAATTGATTTAAAAATATATATATATAATATGTGGGGACATCTTCACACACGGCCATCAAAGTCAAAGTCAAAGTCAATTTTTTTTATTCGAATTAAGATTTTTACAAATCATTTTTCGACGTCAAAGCTATCATGGATGGCACGTTCACTACCAGTGTACGCCCTCTGTGGAGAAGAACGGCCAGAAGAAACTCCACAGGAATTGTATCTTTTGTACTTTTCTTTTAAATATATAAAGAATCATACATGAGTCATAATTACAATCTACTCCGTTGATTTGGAACAACAGTTGACCAGACGTTTTTATCATCTAAGTAATCATTTATCGTATAATAGGCCTTAGAACATAAAAATGTTTTAATTTTAGCTTTAAATTGGCTATCGGACAGATTTGCAATATCATCTGGTATTTTATTATAGAAGCGAATACAGTTCCCCATGAATGAATTATTAACTGTGCACAGTCTAAACTTTGGGTGCGCTATTTTATTTTTATTTCTAGTATTTATATTATGTATATCAGAATTCTTAGGAAATAGCATTGTGTTCTTCCGGACATACAAGATGTTTTCAAATATGTACTGTGAGGATACTGTGAGGATATCAATTTCTTTAAACAATTCCCTTAGGGAATCGCGACCACGCAATTCATATATGGAACGTATCGCCCTCTTCTGTAACACAAAGATGTTATTTATGTTAGCAGCTTGACCCCACAATAAAATTCCGTAGGACATAATGCTGTGAAAATAGCTGAAATATACAAGTCTGGCAGTAGCAACGTCAGTCAGTTGACGAATCTTTCTGACTGCGTATGCCGCCGAGCTGAGCCTTGCGGATAACGCATTTAAATGAGGGTCCCATTGTAACCTTGCGTCGATAGTGATCCCCAAGAAAACTGTTTCATTTACATATTGCAAATTTTCGTTATTCAAGACAATAGCTAAGTTGTTGTTCCTTACATTAGGCAATGAAAATTTTATACATTTTGTTTTCTTGGGATTCAACATTAAATTATTTGTCGTAAACCAATCATGGATCTGGGAAAGAGCGTCATTTACTTCGTCAATATCTTGATTATGTCTGCTAGCTTTGAAAATTAGAGAAGTATCATCAGCAAATAACACTATCCTAGATCGGTTTTGTACCATAAAAGGCAGGTCATTTATATATACTAAGAATAGGAACGGTCCAAGAATTGAGCCCTGTGGCACGCCGATTTTGGCTTTAGATCCCAGTGACTTCGTGCTGTTTATTTGAACTCTTTGAATTCTCTTTTCTAGATAGGAACTGATCAAATTTAGGGCTCCGTCTCTAACTCCATAATGTTCCAGCTTTATTAGCAGCGTCTCGTGATCGACGCAGTCGAAAGCTTTAGATAGGTCACAGAACACCCCAATAGCATCCTGCGACTCCTCCCAAGCCCCGTACACGTGATGTAGGAGAGCAACTGCAGCGTCGGTGGTCGAACGCCCCTTAGTAAATCCGAACTGTTGATTATGGAGTAGATGGTTCAGATTAAAATGAGACAGCATTTGATTAAGTATTATCCTTTCAAAAATTTTACTGAGTACCGGAAGTATAGACACTGGCCTAAAGTTACCGGGATCCTTTTTATCTCCTGACTTAAATAAAGGTATTATTTTACTATGTTTCATTAAATCTGGAAATACACCCTGATCAACACAAGAATTGAATAAAAATGCTAGGTAAGGTGCCAGAGTTTCGATTATAGAACTACACAACTTAACCGACATACCAAATAAGTCTTCAGTATCTTTTAGCTTTAATTCCTTAAAAGTTTTAATCACTACCTGCGGGTTTATATGCCTAAACTCAAACACAGTTGGGCACCTTTGAACATTAGCATTCAGCAGATCGCGAGCCGAAGAAGGTGAGGAATTAAGCGGCTCTGTAGTTTTTAATGGAATGTTTGTGAAAAATGTTTCAAATTCTTGAGCAATATCTTCATCTGCAGTAATGATACCACTAACAGTATTTAATGAATGTCTGTTGTCGTATAGTTTAGCTTTTCCCGTTTCGCAGTTTATCACCTTCCAAATCGTCTTTACAACATTATCAGCCGAAACTATTTTGTTTTTAATATAGTTGGCCTTTGCTAATGCACAAACCTTTTTAAAAGTTTTTGAAAAAGTTCTAACATATTCAATGAAGATTTCACTATGGTTATACGCCTTTTCAGCATATAATTCGAATAACCTATCTCTACTAATGCGAATGCCCCTAGTAGCCCAGTCACTAAATCTGAATCTAGGCTTAATGTTAATTGTCTTAACTTTAAATATATCCTCAAACTCACAATGTAATAAAGAAAAGAACTCTTTATAAAAACAATTTGGATCATTCAAATCATAATTTGGAACAGGCAGTTTATCGCATAATGCTTTATTGTATTTTTCAATTTTACTCGCGGTTACAGATCTTTTCTTTATTGAAATACTCTCTTTTTTTGGACTAATAGGAAAAGTCACTGCTTGTCCATTGTGATCTGATTGAAGAGAGTTTATTATTTGTTTGCTGGAATAATTACAATCACAGTAAAAATTATCGAGACAAGTAGCCGAAGTCGCTGTGATTCTTGTTGGCTCTAGGAAAATGTTAACCAAATTAAATGATTTAAATAAACCAAGTAGCCTGCTTTTATAGGTTGAATTTACTAACAAATCTACATTAAAATCTCCGCAGACTATGTGAGATTTATTATTAGACTTTACTATTAATTTTAATACATCTTCCATAATTAACTCAAAATTTTGAAAGTTCTGGTCATAAGGGGGTCTGTAAACGCAAACTATAATATGTTTTTCCAACTCAACAGAGGACAGTTCAATACAACCTGCCTTCGAATCTGATCCCAAACTAAGCAGAGCTTGTACTATTGGTACCAGACAGCTGATATACAATATACATACATTCTTATATAGATAAACAAGAACCAGACACAAGGCAAACACAAATGTTTGTCCTGGGCGGGATTCGAACCCGCGACCCTGTGCGTCGGAGGCAGATACACTACCACCTGGGCTACGGAGCCGTCACATATTCTGAGTAGCAACTGTGTTTAGTGAACTTTTGAATAAGTATGGCTTCTAGACTCATCTCTTTACCTTTGCCTGCGACTTCCGGATATAACGGCGAAGGAAGAATATAGCAATGAATGTATTTATTTATAATATTTCGTGCTATAGCATGCGATATTGCTAAATGTTAAGGTTTATCGTCACACATTTTTTTTTTTTCTGAAAAACATTCAACCTACATCTTTTTCCGATGTCGGTAAAAAAATTACCGCCCGAGGTCTTACATGAAATGCGTCGCGTACGCTTCCTTGTTAACAACATGGAAATAGCCGTCGGAGCCGCAGGGGGCCATATTGAACTCTATTAATATGGGAGGAGGATGTAAAATTATATAATAAACTCGGTTTCCAATGGCCCTGTACCGTACGCGTTTGATTATGCGACTTTCTCTTGCTTTTTCAATAAGGGGTTGGTTTATTATTTTGTTAATTACAATTTAAAATGTGTCATGTTTTTGCTCTTATGATGTTTTTAATCTTTTGATGTTTAGAATCTGATATGAAATCTTAGAATAGAATTATTTTGTTGCAGACACAAAAAAACAAAACAATGAAAACAACAAGCAGTAAGCGGCGGCGGTGTAGGCGGCTTTATTGCTAGATAGCAATTTTTTAAAGATATTTTTTTTATTTTTAATAACTAACACAGTTATATCAGGCCTCACAGACCTTGGTGTTTGGCATGGCTCATGCAACAACTACTTTTGTGGTCAAACGGAACCAACAACTAAACGTGCCTTCCGAAGCACGGAATCATTATACTTACGGACAATCCAGGACAGTCTATGTGATTTTGTTTGACACTGTCCCCGACGGGATCCGAACCCAGATCCTCCGAAGCAAAAATAATATAAATCACTAATTATCACAATTCGCGGGTTTGTTACCACGGTAATATTTAATATTGTTACCTCGATATTTCGGAACGGTTACACGCTCCATGGTCACGAGTAGTAAATCACACATTTATTTAAAAAATCTTCAACGCCCCTCTTTTAGTGCAGAATGTTAAAAAAAAAAAACAAAGTCTATAAATTATGTGCATTTTTAAGAACTATTAACAATCTTACCATGCAACAAGCAAAATGCAACCAGCTAACAAGAGCAGAGTGTGCAACAGATGTGCAATCTGTTGCATCCTACATATTGCACGTAGCTATAACCGCGAAATGCAATCTCATTTTGGTACACCACTTAGTTAACTATGAAATACTAGAAGACTGTGAAATGTAAAGATAGATGCATTGGAGATCGAGATAGCGTCGGTGGTCTAGTTGCTAGGGCCGCTGGATCCCGCCCGGGAGACGCGGGTTTGACTCCTACCTCGTAATAATGTGTTTTTGAATTCGTACTATGTTTATTCGACGCTCTTAGGGTGAAAGAAAACATCGAGAGGAAACCTGCTCACTCCTGAGAAGAAATTCAAAAGTTGTGTGTGATGGCGACCAAACCTTACTAGAACGGGCAGTTTTCGGAATTTTTAAAAATGGCGTGAGTTTTGAGAATTGGGATTCATTTTATACGTCCCCACCGATGGGCTCGAGCCTACCCTGAATTTAGTCAATCACGCTGACCCAGTGCGGATAGGTCGACTTGGGATTAAAAAAAAATTGTTATTTCGTCACAGATTCACAAGTTAATGGATCAAGTTAACTCGCCACTACTGTACTTATGCGAGTGAAAATGAGCCTATACACATCTAAATGGCGTTTATGGCTTGAATGAAATGCATTGTTGTAATCGATGTTACGCAAGCGCAATACGCAATACTAACACTTCGTCGAATATAGTTAAGATCAAATTTAATGGAGACGACGACGATATGAAATTCAGTACTAGTATAGCAAATGGATGGAGTGACTATCGTCTTGCATACATCGTCACTAACACATGTTGATAATATGAGACAAATATGTAAGCCGTGTGGTGACGGTAGAGTAGAATACATTTGTCACCAACCCCTGCTCTTCCCGTGGGTGTCGTAAGAGGCGACTTAGGGACTTACACTTGAACAGGGAACGGGCAGCAGCGCTCTCTGATACAGTAACTTTTAATCTGCGATCTCCAACCCGCCTGCCAAGCGTGGAGATTATGGCAAAACCCTCCACTTAAGTGGAGGAGGCTCATAGTCCAGCAGTGGCCGTTGATTTTGATTTGATCTTATGACGTTATGTATGATGAAATGACTGCACAGAAATACTGTGATTATCCTCATTATTTTACCGTTAAAAATCCTTACTAATATTATAAACGTGAAAGTGTAAGTATGAATGTATGGATAGATGTTTGTTACTCTTTCACGCAAAAAACTACTGAACGGATTGGGATGAAATTCGGAATAGAGGTAGTTTGTAACCTGGATTAACACATAGGATACTTTTTACGGGAAAAAGTCTTATTCCCACGGGAAAATCTTACACAACGCGAGCGTAGCCAGCCACGGTTGGACCGCTAGTATACTCGTATTAAATAAAGAGATGTAAAAGTATGTAAAACACACGTTAATTTCTAGGAATACGAATATGGGCCCTACATCCTTTTAGGTTTCACGTCGCCATTTTAACCATTAAAATTGTACTTAATCCTCAGGGATAGAAGCGTGCATGATATTGTCAAAGATAATTCAAGCATTTTCGCTTTGCACCAATACTACCAATTCGAATATTTATTGTCCACAACTCCGATATCTATATTTTTTTAAATTAAAATAGAATCCAGTTCTACTTGAAGAACTTTGATGACTGTCAAGCCTCAATTTCTCAATCTTCGACAATAACAATGACTTTCACGAAACATCCCTCGGTTATGACCACACACATCATCAGACTCGACATGACCACAAGACATAGTTACAAATACCATAATGGGCATTCCTATACAGCAACATATTAAACTGTATACCTTATTCTAAGTGATTTAATATGTAACCACATTAAGAGTAGAATTCGTATGCTATGCAGATTCACGACGATTGCAAGAGCGTATCTGTCTAGTTCGTATTGAAACGACTAAGTACTTATTTTGCAATTTTTATAATTATGCTACAGAAGAAATTAATGAGTTCAAAATTTTTGTAACTTTAAATATCATTGAATTCCAAACATGGTTTCCGTGTTGCAACATTGATTATAATCGGTACAATCGGTTAAAAAAAGACCAAAGCATACATGTACAAAATACGTGTACTCTACCCTCGTTATGTTACGTTCGTATGTAAGTACGGAGATCAAGTGATTGGTCGAAGGACTCATATGTTAGTACATGCACTCATCAGCCTGTTAAAGTCCACTGCTGAACATAGGCCTCTCCAATCGCACTCCAGCGCGACCGGTCCATAGCCACCTGCATCCAACGAGACCCAGCGCTCCTCACCAGGTCATCAGTCCATCTCGTAGGTGCGCTTGGCAGTACGTGGTCTCCATTCAAGGACTTTCTTGCCCCAGCCATCGGCCATCCGATCTTCGCGCTATGTGGCCTGCCCATTGCCACTTCAGCTTGTTTATCCTTCAAAGTGTAAACGGGGTCTAAGTGTGCATAGTATTCAGACCAAATGTAACAACTTTTTTCTAGGAAGATGGGTCAAAAAACAACAAAAAATCCAACCTTTCATACAAAATGCATTTTATCTCGCGCTATTTGCATGGGAGGCTAAATGTCTTTTCGCTTCTTGACCCAAGATTCTTGGGAAACGTTTGTACATGATGGTTTGAATACCATAATATTGCATCCGTCTATCTATACCTTGGTATTCGTTTTAACCAGGTTAGCCTGGACAATATGTCTGGCCGGGCAAACCACAAGAGAAAGTATCTCACAGAGTTCTATTTCGAGCTCAAAGCCTTAACTCGAGACAGACTATATTATTACTTTTGTATGGAGCAATTCAATTGCTAAGGTTAAATGGAAATATGACCTGGATTCTTCAAGCTGATGTTTCGTTTGACTGGCAAGTTACTGGAAAATCTTATGTTTGTAGAAAACTTATATGTTACGTGGTACTCATAAGTGTGTGGTGACGGCAGAGTAGAATACATTTGTCACCAACCCCTACTCTTCCCGTGGGTGTCGTAAGAGGCGACTTAGGGACTACACATTGAACAGGGAACGGGCAGCAGCGCTCTCTGATACAGTAACCTTTTAAACTGCGATCTCCAATCCGCCTGCCAAGCGTGGAGATTATGGCAAAACCCTCCACTTAAGTGGAGGAGGCTCATAGTCCAGCAGTGGACTGTAACTGGCCGTTGATGACTCATAAGTGGGTTCTAAGGACTCCAAAAGCTGTCCTGTAATGTCTACTTCAGAAGATATTCAGCCGGGACCAATGCACCAAAACGCTAACATTTTACTTTTCTAACAATCAGCAATTCAATGCAATGCAATTCATCCTGCAATGTCCTAAACAAGTTTTTTATTGTCTAAGTTACCTTATTTGCTAATTTAATAACAACAGCTTATAATAATGCAAAAATCAACGGCCCGTTACAGTCCGCTGCTGGACTATGAGCCTCCTCCGTGGAGGGTTTTGCCATAATCTCCACGCTTGGCAGGCGGGTTGCAGATCGCAGATTAAAAGGTTACTGTATCAGAGAGCGCTGCTGCCCGTTCCCTGTTCAATGTGTAGTCCCTAAGTCGCCTCTTACGACACCCACGGGAAGAGGGTGCATGCTAATTCAATAACAACAGCTAATAATAATGCAAATATCATTACAATTTTATTCCCTGTTGAAAACATAAAAAATTACGCCAAGATCATTTAGTATGACTTTCGTGCACTTTCACTATACTTACACGTTACTTAGTAAAACTAGCCACCCCACTAATTACTGTTGAATAATAATAACATAGCAATTATAACACTGGCTGATAATAATGATAACAGACTTGCGTAATAAAGAAATACTTTCTTTTTAATTACAATGTTATGTAGTACTTCTACAACGTAATGTATGAGAGCACAGAAAAACAAAACTTTAAGATGAAGCATTGATTACCTACCGGCTACATGTCACTCAGCGAGCTATGGAAAGATCTATGCTTGGTATTTCGCTACGGGATAAAATCTGAAACGAAATCATCCGGCAGACCAAGGTAGTTGATATCATCCAGAAGTGTAGCAAGCTGAAGTGGCAGTGGACTGGCCGCCCACGTCTGTCGTCGCAGAACCGATGAGCGTTGGAGCAGACGGGTTCTCGAATGGAGACCACGTCTCGGGAAACGTAGTGTGGGACGCCCATCTGCCAGGTGGACTGATGACCTGAGGAAGGTCGCTGGTGGTGGCTGGATGCGGAAAGCGGGTGATCGTGCGCTTTGGCGTGCCCTTGGGGAAGCCTACGTCCAGCAGTGGACTGCAATAGGCTGATTGATCGATAGATTGATTACCTACTCGAATGCTAACAACCGGTCATTGCTATTACAGAACGAATTTACCGTCCCAAGTTCGACTCAAACGCAGTATTGTAATTCGAATCACTTCTAGATCTAGATATAATCGATCTAAGAATCGATAATTACAATTTATATCGAACTAGCGGTCCGCCTGCGGCTACGCTCGCGTTGAGTAAGATTTTCCCGTGGGAATCATTCTTTTTCCCGTGTGTGTTAATCCAGGTTACAAACTATCTTCATTCCAAACTTCATCTAAATCCGTTAAGTACTCTAAGTGTGAAGGTGGAACAAACATCCAAATATATTTTCACATTTATAATATTAGTGTGAGGTCAAGCGCCAAATATCCTAATATTAGTTGGAAAAATCAAAAGTAGCAGAAACAAGCGTACCTTTAGAAACACGGCAAACACGGTCACCCATCCATGAACCTGCCATTTATCGTAAACGAACGCTAAGCTGTAATGACATTTTGACAATTTTACAGTTAAAAAATAGACATTAGTTACGAATTCAGTAATGCAACATGATTAAAAACGATTAACAGTACTCATATGGACATGAACACGATTTCTTTACATTCCTAGTCACGTATAGGCTGTCAACATGTAATGGGCGACGAGATCATTAATATGCACGAGTGCATTAAATTATTAACTGCGTTTAATGTGAATGGGCGTGTGCGCTAAATGACGCAAAACCTCTCGGGAGTTAGTTCAGTCCCTAAACAACTTTTGTACTAGTCTAGAATATGAAAAAAAAAGTTAGTATTATATTGCCTGTGGTTTGGTGGACTGTAATTATTTTCTTGTAAGGGTGTGATGGCTGGGTGCTACGATGAGTGAAACCAGGATTTGCTTGAGGATGCAGTTGGGTTTAATCAAATAATACTTTTACAGGTAGGTACACAAATACGCTACGTTCGTTACAACAAAGATGGACAAGACTGACAGTATTGCCGTAGCAAAAAATACTCGTAGTTACAGATTGCTACAGTATGGCCTTTTGTGTTATTTAGCTAATATGTTGTATAAAGCTTGCATTATTACCCTACGAGACTCTTTCCGTAATCTCTTCACTTATTACTTCAAGTCCTCAACCGCAAATAGTTTTTATTTATTTAACAAAGTACCTCATCAACAGCTCATATAATAAGTCCCCCACCGAGGAGGCTCGAGCCTACCCTGAATTAGGGCGATTAGGCCTTAGTCGACCACGCTGGCCCAGTGCGGGTTGGTCGACTTCACACACAACCTTTGAATTTCTTCGCAGGAGTGTGCAGGTTTCATCACGATGTTTTCCTTCACCGTAAGAGCGTCGAATAAATGTACATATGAATTCGAAAACACATTGGTACGCGGTGGGGATCGAGCCCGCGTCTCCCGGACGGGAGGCAGCGGCCCTTGCCACTAGACCACCTACGCTCTTGTACCTATTCATTATTATTATACCAGTTATACGAGTAGTATTTTTCCTGTTTATGGTATTCGAAAAATTCAATAATTATATTTTATTCCATTTGTACGAGTAATGTTAGCTTTGCTAGGTTTTATCGTTACAAATATTATAATAATAAATTAAATACACATCTCCATCATCGTCCGTCATCGTGAGGTGACGGCAGAGTAGAATACATTTGTCACCAACCCCTACTCTTCCCGTGGGTGTCGTAAGAGGCGACTTAGGGACTACACATTGAACAGGGAACGGGCAGCAGCGCTCTCTGATACAGTAATCTTTTAATCTGCGATCTTCAACCGGCCTGCCAAGCGTGGAGATTATGACAAAACCAAACACTTAAGTGGAGGAGGCTCGTAGTCCAGCAGTGGACTGTAACGGGCCGTTGATGTTGATGTTGAGTTGAATACATCTCCAGGAAAATAATGACTAAAATTAATACTAATATTATAATATGTAGAAAATTGTGTCAATTTGTTTCTGCAAAGATAATTTTTTTTATTTATATATATTTACAGGCTTGTGAGACAGTGTCGCGCGACAATGCCTGACTTTTCTTCTACATCGTGTAAGTTGTAAAATCGCCAACCAACCTCCCAAACCCTGATGTCAGTGCTATAGAGCCGGCAAAGGCCACTGACATGGCAATGACCAGATAGTAGTTCAGAAGGAATTATTTATTTTCGGATAATTCAGGTAATTCAGTCTGCAAGATTTTTGTTCAACAGGGTCCCACCGAGATTCGAAAACGCACTCGGCCACGTAGGTTTTAAGACCTGTAAGACCCTGTATCGAATGCATCACAGAGGGCTTGAATCACCCATCTGGACGAGACTGGCAATCAAACGGCCGACTAACTGAATTAGCGCCAATTCGGCTGTCGTCGTATTCGGCGTCGATTCACCTAATTGAGATTTACGGCGTGTGACCTCGCGGCGGCCATTTTGTAGCCGTATCCCACTTCTGATCTCTGAACAAATCTGTTTTAAGTTATGATTAAGTACTAGGTGCCAGGTGGACTGATGACCTGAGGAAGGTCACTGGTGGTGGCTGGATGAGGAAAGCGGGTGATCGTGCGCTTTGGCGTGCCCTTGGGGAGGCCTACGTCCAGCAGTGGACTGCAATAGGCTGAATTATTGATGGATTGAAGTACTGGTATCGAAGACATAATCCCTGTCGCCCTAATTCAGGATAGGCTCGAGCCTTCCGTGTGTACGAGCTGTTGATGATGATCTGAGTACATAGACAGTGATTATTTTATGAAAAGCCTGGTAATTAGTTTAAGAGTAAACAAGCATTAATTTGACATAGATTAGAATAATCGCAACACGGCCATATAAAGAAAATGAAGTAACTTTAAAAGTTTACTACAATAAAATTGTACACAGTTACAGGCAACCGATAACTAAGTATTTTCATAATTTGAAATGACCTATTGAAAAATATAGCACAAAACAGCATGCAAAACACTATACAGTTACATAACATATTGAAACAAAAATTCATATCTGCATTATTTATGCAAAAAGTACACGTACTAAACGTACAGAAAAATATTTCACTGAAAAAGTATTTTTTCAAAGATCCTTCCATCAGGGAGATTAAAAAAACGCGTGTGTAGCGTTCGGGGTAGGTACCCGACCGTAAAGTATAAAGTTCATGGCCCAGATGTGAACCCCGATATATCGTTAGTGAATAATATATGATGTTATGTTGACCCGTTTACGTTATGGTCACCACGTATGCGCACGTTTTAGAGATCTTATTGGTATGTCAACAGCCAACAGTTCGATTCACGGTGGGGACATTGTCATGCAAAAATCTCTTAGGGAGACTTTCCCCAGTTTGGTTAGGACACTGCAGGCTGAATCACCTGATTGTCCGAAAAGAAAGATGATTCCGTGCTTCGGAAGACACGTTAAGCCGTTGGTCCCGGCTACTATCTAGTCCTTACATGAGCCAAGTCAGTGTAACCTTTGGCGGCGCTATAACACTGACACCAGGGTTTGTGAGGTCGGTTGTTGACCTTAAAACCCACACGATGATGATGATGATCAGTATGTCAAACGACACTAATTACGGTAAGTGTTTGTTTCCTTGTCTTTTAGTCACCGTGAAAGTAAGAAATCTCATTCTATCATATTTTGAATGCTCGTGCAGTAAAATACTCTTTATTTATTAAATACAATAATAATATTTTTTAACATTAACACTAATGGCCCGTTACAGTCCACTGCTGGACTATGAGCCTTCTCCACTCAAGTGTTTGGTTTTGCCATAATCTCCACGCTTGGCAGGCGGGTTGGAGATCGCAGATTAAAAGGTTACTGTATCAGAGAGCGCTGCTGCCCGTTCCCTGTTCAATGTGTAGTCCCTAAGTCGCCTCTTACAACACCCACGGGAAGAGTAGGGGTTGGTGACAAATGTATTCTACTCTGCCGTCACCACACGGCTAAATAATTGAATAAATAATAATTTATTTAACTCTGGAGCCTGCGGCAGTAAAAACTGTGCTACAGGCTCCAACGTCTTCCCATAACAATGGTCTTATTATTGAATAAAGTGCACTTAGAACAAAGTATATTTAGGATAAGATAACAATTATTTGATAAAGATAAAAGTGTCTTTTTAACCGACTTCAAAAAAGGAGGAGGTTCTCAATTCGTCTGTATTTTTTTTTTTTTTATGTATGTTATTTAGATATCTCCGCCAATTGCTAATTCTTTTTTCATTCGATTGGATTTACTCTCGAGGTGGTCCCATATTAATTTCGTCAAGATCTGATGGTGAAACATGAGGTAAAACTTGGAAATTCCTCAACAATGTAGCATTCGCGTCGTTATTCGTCTATTCTTTTAGTCATATCTCAGTCAGTTTTCAACCGATTTTGATGATTTTTTTTTCATTCGATAGAACGTGCTTTAGGGATAGATCCATACCAATTTTGTTAAAATCTGATGATGGAATAAGAGATAAAAGCGGAAACTCCTCAACCAGTGATAGCAACATGCATCGCGCGCGATACCGTTTGTGGTGGAATGTTGCTAGGCAACGAAATAAATTTGTTTTGTCAGTTTGCTGAAAATCTACGTTTCCCTTGTTCCATTTATTCGATTTTATCACATTATTGGCGACCGTGGCAGGGCAAGAACCTGCAATCTTCGGATATTGTATTGGAAATCACAAATAATTTAGCTTCTATGACCGAGTGGTCGAGTGTTTTAATCTTTTTACGGAGGTTTCGGGTTCGAATCCCGGTGAAGACACTCTTAAACGAAAATGTCCTTGTGAGACTTTCTCCAGTTTAGTGTGGACATTGCTGCCTGAATCACCCGATTGTCTGAAAAGAAAGATTATTCCGTGCTTCGGAAGGCACAGCCGTGTGTCTCGGCTCTAATATCTACAGAAGGCGTCGTTACTCGAGCTAAGTCAGTGGGTTTTGACAAGGGCCCAGTACTATATTAATTGTGTGACCAGGGTGTGTGAGGTTGGTTGTCGACCTTATAATCCACAATATGAAGAAAAAGAAGAAGCCAGCTTACGTTCACTATCTGTAATCAGCTAACGATAGACTTTCAAGATACCATCTCAAACCTGAAACTCCTTACGAATAGCCCAGGTATCGGGGTAAACTGTAAGCTTATTAAGAGGGAAGAATCGTGCTCGTCCATACAAAAAGAGAAAACGTTTTTCCACTTCTATATATATTTTCCAATCTCCATGATTTTTTAGTATGTTATTGACACAATGAAAGACTAGGTTTATAGTTTTAGCTTTTTTCAAAATTCGCAATAGATTCAAACTTATGCACCTCAAGTAACGTAATTTTTTTTATTAAAACTGTGTCAAAGTGATTTGTTGAAATTTAGTAATTGGAAACCGTTTTCTCCCGAAGTGGGAATTTCATCAAGAAAAGTATCTATTGTCGGCGAGCTGCAACGCTCTCGCTCTCTCTCTCCTGGGGGTATGAGCGCACGAGCGATAGCAAATGTTTTCCTAAATATCTATTTCGTTAGGATCGCGAAGCTATTCTTTCCTCTTAGCATTGTCAGTTTAGTGGCCAGCTGGACTACCAAATGACCTCTTACTTCGTAGCCTCTTACCCAGTTTAACTTATGTTATTTTAGAAACTATTATATAAACAACTAAACGCGGTTGCAAAGCACGAAAGACGCAGTCTAAACTAAGCAAATACCAAAAATATAATATCTTTGTACTGAAACTGTTAAATAACAAAACCTAGCTTTGGATAATGAAGAAAAATAATAGAAAATGTGTCGCGGTTAGGATTAATTACTTACATAAAATATATTGAATAAAACACTGAAAATCATAAAATAAAAATAATTTTAACAAAAAAATAGAAACCTCCTTCAAATTGCCTTATATGGTTATCTCCACTAAAAAGTAACAAATAAAATAACATTCCAGATGGAACATGAAAAAAAATATTGCCAATATCCTCAATTAAATAGATAGGTAGTTGTATTAAGTAAATATTTAGAATTTTGTACTTCCTTTTGGAGTCGGTGCCAGCCAAAAAATCGTCGATTAGTCGTGGGCAACTGTTTTAAGTCGTCGTCGTCGTTAAGTCAGTACATATTTCTATATGACTATCAATAAAAAATTTTGATAGTCTATAGCGTCCACTACACTACTCGCGAAGTTGATCGAAGTAAGCTGAGGACGAGAGTATAGAGAGGCACTTCGTGCAACTTCGGGCTTCACTTTTACACCAATTTGACACTTCGTGAGACTTCGTCGAAGAACTTCGGACGAGAGTGTAGTGGGCGCTTATGATATAAATGTTTTGTTGTGCTGCGCGGGATGCAATGCTGCACCCGACCAAACGCAGGGATAACGACAGGAGCGACTACCAAGAAAGTCCGGGTAGGTTTCATTCGATAAATAATTAATACTCGTAGTTTCGTCATCTTCAATTTTTGGCTGGCACCGACTCCAAAAGGAAGTACAAAATTCTAAATATTTACTTAATACACTACCTATCTATTTAATTGAGGATATTGGCAATATTTTTTTTCATGTTCCATCTGGAATGTTATTTTATTTGTTACTTTTTAGTGGAGATAACCATATAAGGCAATTTGAAGGAGGTTTCTATTTTTTTGTTAAAATTATTTTTTTTCGAAGTAAGATTTAACAAAATCATTTTTCGACGTCAAAGCAAGATGGCCCGTTCACTACAAGTGTACGCCTTCTTATCCTATGTGTACAGTAAGAACCTCCAAGGCATTGCGTTTGTGTGTGTGTTGTGTATTGAATGTGTATGTGTATTATTTATTATATTGGTTAGGTTAAAAATGTATTGCACCTGCCATAATAACTACTTAGTCAGTTTAAAATAAACTTTTTTTTTCAGCACGATTGGCTAAAAAGTATGCAGAGCGAGTTTTTTTTTTAATCTACGATATTTTTAAATTGTGTAAGTAAAGAGCGAAATTGAACGTCGTTTATCATTTCAGAAGATTGTAAATGTATACATTATCCATCACGCCTTTGTCACATAGTTTCTTATTTACTTTTTTATTAGAACATAATGGCTTCGATTCGGGATGTCATGCTCTATTTCTAATTTTAAAATCCAGCTATTCTTTTCGTTTTATTACCAATGAAAGAGAGGTGGTGAACGAATGATATTAATTCGAACGAATGATAACCTAAAATAAGGGCATAGCTGTCAGTTTAAGAGATTTTTAAGTCGCATGTTTTAAGTGCTCTCTAAAATTGTGCCATCGATACGGCCATAAGGTTCAAATTCGATGTTTGACAGCTCTAATATTAGAATGGCCATCTCCTGTCCCTTTTCAATCTTTAAAAGGTAAAAAGGACAGACTAACTTAAATATAAGATTACGCCTTTGTCACATAGTATCTTATTTACTTTTTTATTAGAACATAATGTTCATTTTGGTATTCGTTATTTTCTTTGTTTATTATTAAATCTGTATCACTCGTAGTTTTATTTTTATACGGCTACGTTCGCGCTGTTTAAGGTATTTCCCGTGGGACTAAGATTATTCCCATAGAAAAACTTATGTATTTAATTCAGGTTATAAACTGTCTGGGTACCAAATTTCATCCAAATCCGTTCAGTAGTTTAGACGTGAAAGCGGAACAAACATCCAAATATACTTTTACATTTATAATGCTATAGCGTTATGTAAGATTTTCCCGTAAATAACCTATGTGTTAATCCAGGTTACAAACTATTTCAATTCCAAGTTTCATACAAATCCGTTAAGTACTTTAAGCGTGAAGGCAGAACAAACCAAATATATTTAAATATATTTTCATATTTATAATCATCAACATCATCGGCCCTTTACAGTCTACTGCTGGACTATGAGCCTCCTCCACTTAAATGTTTGGTTTTGCCATAATCTCCACGCTTGGCAGGCGGGTTGGAGATCGCAGATTAAAAGGTTACTGTATCAGAGAGCGCTGCTGCCCGTTCCCTGTTCAATGTGTAGTCCCTAAGTCGCCTCTCACGACACCCACGGGAAGAGTAGGGCTTGGTGACAAATGTATTCTACTCTGCCGTCACCACACGCACGGCTATATTTATAATATTAGTGTGATATTCTAAAATAAATCTTAAACGACATCCTATCCTAAAGATATTTCTCGTTAAACATAATTTTGATTTACTCCCTAGTTCTAATAGTATTATTTTCGAAAATTATGATTTAAAATTTAGTTAATTCCATAAATCGCCAACTTTTCCCAACCGCTCAGCAAATACAAAACAAAATAGATGCCGAGTGTTATTTATCTCTGTAAAAGGCGTGTCATTGACCCGCTTGTCATTAGCCACGTAGTCTTGCTACATTATGAAATGACTTTTGTAAAGAGCTTGGTAGGGTTTACAGACCGAGGACGGGATTTCATAAATTCCAAATTGAAGTGCAGTAATTCTAGATGGAAAATTGGATGCCTCCGACTCAGGCTTATGAAATAATAATTTAAATTTCGAAGGACGACAATGTTTCTAATAATATAATGGCTAAGCCGCTGGTCCCGGCTACTACCTAGTTGTTACATGAGCCAATTCAGTGGCGTTTAGTGGCTCTATAACACTGACGCCAGGTTACAGGTTTGTGAGTCGGTTGTCGACCTTACAACCCACACGATGATGATGATGATGATAATATAAAGGCACGAGTACGACATCTTGAGCGACTCACGCTCCTCTCTGGACGCGATAGCGAACCCGCAGTCCACGAACCCGTTGGTGCACGGAATAAGGTCGTCTGGTGGGTGCGCGCTCACGTTGGCACGGCTGGAAATGAGCGCGCGGATGAACTCGCCAAGTCTGCCGCTGCCGCTCTATAACACTGACGCCAGGGTTTGTGAGGTCGGTTGTCGACCTTAAAACCCACACGATGATGATGATGATGATAATATAAAAAAAAGGGTGGTTTAGATTTTGATATCATGACATGACACAAACAAGCTAAGAAAATAAAGAAAATCCGCTATATTACCCTGTACATTCAGAAACCTGACAAAATTTACCAATTGTATTGAGTCTATCCAATTCCAGTCTTATTCATCATACAAATCTCATCTCATCATATCATACAAACCTGTTTTCTGTTCTTATTATTTATCGCTATAACTTTGTTTTTTAACTCGTATTTGACAAGTTTTGCAGCAAAGACTTTTCTGGGCACAAGTAAACTCTGTCTGGGAACTAGTCGGAATAATAGCTAGCTGAAATAATTTGATATTTATTTAAAAGAAATAAATAGTACAAAGGTTACAGCACTCAACCGCAAAATTTACTATGTTTTTTGGTCGTAACTTATTTTTTTTTACCTGTTCGTAATCTGTAGATAAAGTCTGTCTTTCTGGAAAATACATTTTTAATAGGCATCGATAACAATTCGTAAAAATCGACTCACTACCTACCTCCTAATGATATGACTAACCCCCTTAAGATATAGTTCTCAACTAAGAATAAGAATAATTACTATGACTAAGCTAGCATATAGATGCTATCTGATTCGAGGAATCCGGGATAGTCGCATATAAATTCCTGGTCCATGTACCTGGCTGGTCGTAGATGAAATAGAATGAGTCATCTTTTAGACTAGACACAGTTTTGAACCCGTAACTACGGGTTACGTAGCAATCAATCAATCAGCTTATTACAGTCCACTGCTGAACTGCTGCCAAAGCGCACGATCACAAGCTTTCCTCATCCAGCCACCACCAGTGACCTACCTCAGGTCATCAGTCCAACTGGCAGGGGCGTCCCACACTACGTTTCCCGAGACGTGGTGAACCCGTCTGCTCCAGCGCTCATCGGTTCTGCGACAGACGTGGCCAGCCCGGCTTGCTACACTACTGGACGATATCAACTACCTTGGTCCTCGTAACAATACGTTTTTAAAAACTGCACACGTCTTTGTTGAAGAACATAGATAAAAATCCTTCAATTCGAGATGCAGTTTTCAACTATGACTAAGCTCTCGTATACAGCTTACCCCGGGATAGTATAGGTAATTATTTAGGTATGAAATTAAATGAGTCATCGTTCAGATGAGACGAAAGAACCTTACCATAGGAATACCATAAGATAACGATAACATATCTTTTTTCAAAGTAAGATTTAAAGGCCTAGTCACGGTCACTGTGCTACAAAGTCCCGCACCATACAAAGTCCCGCTTTCCCGGCCCCGGACCGCGCCGCTCCCGCTCTGTGTAAATAAATTTTCGATGTCAAAGCTAGGCTAAAGAATTTTGTCTTTGGTTGGCACGTTCACTACAAGTGTACGCTCGCGCTGAGTGTGAGAAGAACGGCTAGAAGAAATGATTAGAACTCGTATTGTCTGTCCTTTTTTTAAAATAAAAAACTAAATACTGCACACGTCCGCGAAGAAGTTCACTGGTTTCACAGTGCGCGGTAAATTCAGATTTCCTTTACTTACGAGTAATAAAGTATAATGCTGTTATATAAAACAAACATGGTGGGTATTTCCACCGATGACAAATCAATTTGACAGAACCACAATGCCAGTAGACGAATTGAAATAGCTTGTATTCCCAAGTGTCCGCCTGGCCTAGGGTTACCATTCAACCCCAATATTAATTTTTGTATGATTCAATCGGTCTGATTTAGGATAAAATAAATAAATTAGAAAGATATAAAGAAAATAGTGAACTACTACCTACTAGTGGCTCTGAGAGCTGTAGACCTCGCAAGTATTTTTTTTTTTTAAATGGCTGATTTTTTATTTTTTACGTTATCATCCGTCATTTTTTTAAATTTCCAAAAACTGAATCGACAAAAAAAATCGATTAATTTATCGAACCTGCTCACAAAATTTCACGAGATCGGTTGAGAAACGCGACCTGCAGAGTAGAACAAACACACAGATGAACAGCTGATAGACATAAAAAAGCAATTTTGGCCAATCAGAAACGGAGACGCTTCGCGCTCGCTCGGTCAACTACATATGTTTGATTGTTTTATTTAAGTCAATTAAGTTAATATAATACAAAGTAAAATAGTAATGACAAGGGATGCAGTCTCAGAAAACAGAAATTAAAACTCCACTGCAATTGTCATATCTTTAAATATTTTTTAGACGCAATATCCGACTCCGCCGTGTGGTGACGGCAGAGTAGAATACATTTGTCACCAACCTCTACTCTTCCCGTGGGTGTCGTAAGAGCCGACTTAGGGACTACACATTGAACAGGGAACGGGCAGCAGCGCTCTCTGATACAGTAACCTTTTAATCTGCGATCTTCAACCCGCCTGCCAAGCGTGGAGATTATGGCAAAACCAAACACTTAAGTGGAGGAGGCTCATAGTCCAGCAGTGGACTGTAACGGGCCGTTGATATCCGACTTTCTTGTCCGGCCTTTTGTCGGGACTCCTCAAACTCTTGGTTACCCTACCAGCCCTAATCTGACGAGTGGCCACGTTATGACACATCGGTTCTCCGGGATCCGGGAAACCCAGGATTACTGGCTCTAAAGGGATCGGATTGGACGCATAATTCCATTTTCAAAGTTGTTTTTGTGAAGGCAACTATGACGTCATAGCTGGAGACGTCTTCGAAAAGGGCAATAAGCGGTTGAAGTTTGAAGAAAAGGTTTGTTGAATACAAACGCGTGTTTTATGTAACGATGTTATTAAGTTTGTTAAATTAGGTTTAATTAACATTAACATTAACGGCCCGTTACCGTCCACAGCTGGACTATGAACCTCCTCCACTTTTGCCATAATCTCCACGCTTGGCAGGCGGGTTGGAGATCGCATCGGATAAAAGTTAATCAGGGAGTATCAGGGAGCGCTGCTGCCCGTTCCCTGTTCAATGTGTAGTCCCTAAGTCGCCTCTTACGACACCCACGGGAAGAGTAGGGGTTGGTGACAAATGTATTCTACTCTGCCGTCACCACACGGTTATAATTAGGTTAAGCTATAATTAGGTTTAATAACGTGGACTAATGTGACAAGTAATATGATGAAGAACGCAAGAAAAGTAATTTTGCGCCTGTCTAGTTACTGTGTACTTGAAATAAAATTAGTTTGTTTGTAATAGAAAATAAAAGGGAACATGGTTTCATGTGCGAGTTTTTTTTATTTACTGTCGTAGTACTAAATGGATTATCAGCCCACTCCAACAATATGAAATTCTTTATTGCTCACTATACAACAACCTAACCTAAAGTATAGTTAGGTGAATATGTTTTTCACGTTAATAAATGGGCCACCTTATTACTTTTAACAATTTTCTTCTGACCAACCTAATTTAATTTCTAAGGGAACAGGGAAAGCCGGTTAATAACATGCTATGTTTGAACATATATGTGGAATAAGGAAGAGTGGTGGCGGCAAATTTTAAATGTTTTTTCTATTATGGCAATTATCTGTATGTTATTTATACTATTGGTAGCATTGTAATTTGAAATGTTTATTGTTCTAAGATTCTTATGTTGGTAGGACTGATTTAAAAAAGAGAGATTGAAGATGGCGTTCGTTCTGACGGAATGTGTTAAGTTTTCTTTAAAAATAAAAGACGGTTATTAAGTACTTTCGAGGTTTAATTCCAAGTCCCACATATAAATATAACTTCTACAACTATCTTGAGAAATATTACTGTTTGCAATAAAATATCAATAACATTTCAACCGATAACCTATAGACCGTTGATAACCTGTTCGTCTTTCCTAGTAGGTTGGTACTACTGTTTCACATACTAACAAAGTGTTAACATACGCGGGTTTATTTCAATTTTATTTATTCATCATCAATAGCTCATATACGTCACCACCGAGGGGCTCAAGCCTACCCTTCGGCCAGAGTCGACCACGCTGGCCCATTGCGGATTGGTCGACTTTACACACAATCTTTGAAGTAGGCAGATTTCCTCACGATGTTTAAGAGCGTCAAATAAACACATTAGTACGAGGTGGGAATCGAACTCGCGTCTCCCGGACGGGAGGCAGCGGCTGCGGCCATAGCCACTAGACCACCGACGCTCTATTATATATATTAAATAAATAAATAAATAAATAATTTATTTCAGTCAATATTAAATTACCCTTACTTAGTATGGTCAAGATAAGACATAGCAGAAATAATTTGATTGTCCGGAAAGTAAGATGATTTCGTCTTTCGGAAATGAAATGAACAGCTTATTAACTTTTGGATGTTACATCTCTTAGTTTCGTCATTAATTTATTTTGGGTGAGTTCACTACACGATGTGCGGACTCTGTGGAGAAGAACTCACCAAAGAAACTCCACATGCGTCGCGTCTTTTACGTTTCTTTTTTTTTGTCAAATAATAATATAGTCATTTACAAAATTCAAGCATGTTGATATAGCCTGTCATTCAAGAATTCTATTCCCATGGATATCTGTCCTCTAAGTAGTCAGATATTCTATAATAAGCTTTTTTATACAATTAGCTTGCTTTTAACTCATCTAAAGGTAATGTTTTTAAATCGGTAGGGACCTTATTGGACGGCAGCGGTAAAAAACCGTGGGTCCCGGCTTCTATTTACAAAAGTAGTGATGTTATTATATCAGGTTCAAAGAAAGGTGTCCCACTGTCTTACTCCAAACATTATATCAACTAGCTACATCCATGTCTTCTTTGGCATTGAACATGGTAATGTGGGGCTTTAAAGACCAGACGCGGACAATGTGACTGTGGAGCCCTGTCCCAAAACAAGACGCACTTGCTTTCTTGCCCACTGTGCCCCTCTGCGTGCACTATGATGGGACTCCACTACTGAATTTCGAAATTCAAAATTTCGATGTACGTTAGTTCACAAGTACATGAGACCGATGTACGCCAGTTCGAATTTACGCTGTACCGAAGTATGAAAATGCGATGTTTGTGATGGACCTTATGATGGCGTCGCAAAATGCCATAACCGTGGCGGAGTACTGGGCCGAAAAAATCTATAATTTTAAACTTTCGCAATCATTATCATAACATTTATGAGACATTTTACGGGCTTACCGCGATAATATGTGGTCTCCAGTGATAAGCTTATGCCAAAAAAGTTTTAGCCCAAATACTACAAAAAGTGATACAGTGAGTGTATGTTGTCGAGGTGACATTAAAGTGAGTTCCAGTGGTGACCCGCAGAAACGAAGAAGAATGAGGGTAGACAGATATGTCTCTCCAGTCTACCCGCGACCATGGTGCTTGCAACAGCGCCGAAATATCGGGTCTCCTCAACAAAAATATTATCGCGGTAAGCCCGTAAAATGTCTCATAAATGTTACGAAAAAATCTAGTTTGTGTCATTGGTTCGAAGAAGAAGCTACATCCAGCGACATTCCGCGACCTTCACCAGTTGATAAGGAGCTGTAAGAAAAAAGTTTCAGTCCTAAAAACAACGAGAAAGTTGCCAGCTTGCGTGTCGAAGACTTTCATAAGAAGAAAACAAAAAAAGAACAAGCATTGTAGATGCATAAAATGTATGTAGGTAAGCGTGTACAAAAAGCCATCAATAATAATTAGTTAGTAATCGTAGTCGGCTATCGCCGCCCGCGCAGATGACAAAACCGAGAAGATCTACTGGACCATGTCGGAATCAATGACCAGTTGTGGTACTATGATTGCTCAACTCACTGTTAAATCACCTCTGAAAAGAAGAGGGTACTTAGCTCAAAATGTTTTTTTTTTATTAATCAGTATATTTTAAGATTTTCGTGGTTGTAAAATATTAAATTTAATCGTGGTAACAAACCCGAAAATTGTGACAATTTTAGTGTAATTTTAATCAATAAGCAAAAATAATTATTGACGTGATACACAAAAAAAATCTTAAGAAACATGGGTCAAGACGACAAAAAATTAGAAATGGTGCGAATTGATGAAACTTATTGTATGGAGAAAGGATCAAAATTTTTGTCGTGTTTCGAATTTGGAATTATTTATAATATTTTTTATGAATTGGGATAATTTGAGGTAAGTATAGATCTAAATAAATAACAAACACACATCATATTTAAATATGCGCAATGATTAAAAAATACGATAGAAAATAACTTAATTTATTCATGTGTTTTTCAGATGGAAATTTTGTATTTTCCTCTTACATCAAAATGTGTTTCATTTGGTGAATTATCATTCATATTCCTAATAAAGAATCTTGAATAATTTTATTTTGTTTCTAATTTCCGCCCCGTTTAATTGTCATAACATAATTTTTGCTACAAAAACTAATATGAAACGGTTGTCTTTAATATCTGGATGTTTATTTTTTTCTTTGTTCATTCGAATCCACACAATTTGTCACCAAATTCTAGTGCTGTGTCCGAGCGAAAAACGGGTGAGTTTCAAGAGTACCCCTCCGTGGCGTGATGGCATGCCACGTACCAAATAGTGCTTACAGTGCCATGCGCCATGACGGAGACGTTTGCAGACTGTCTATAGTTTCATTCCTTTAGGTTACTATGCGCATTCCTTCGTTTGTCTTCAGTTTCTCAGAGGAAATAAAAGACGAGTTAGTGAACTCACCCAAAAAAATGTAATGACGGATCTAAGTGATGTAATAACATCCTATGGAAATAAATTAATTTGACTTTGACTTTGACGATCGACGCGCGTCAGAAATCTTTGTTCAGTTTGCGCTTGAGTGCTTATTTCAGAAGTTTTTAACCGATTTCAATAAAAGGAGGTCGTTCGGTTGTAAGTATTGTTGGTATTAGTTATGTGTGCTTCTAAATAAGTACCTATGCCATTTCGTAAAGTTTTATTTATCAGAAACTATGAATCGGAGGACAATATTTTTTTTTATTGGATATTTCATCAAAATCGGTTTAGTAGTTTTCAAGATAGGAACTGTTATAAAGGATTGTTTTAATTATTAAGTTGTTATTATTTTTGTTTCATTGCATGCCAAATTTCACAACTTATTTCCAAGTAGAGGTCCGCCGTTGTGTAAGATTTTCCCGTAAAAAGTATCTTATATGAGATTACAAACTATCTCCATTTCAAATTTGATCCAAATCCGTTGAGTACTTGAAGCGTGAAGGAGGAACAAACATCCAAATATAACACACACAACACACATCACACACATCGCGTCACAATTATAATATTAGTGTGATGTGATTACGTGGTTTTAGTCTGTACCATCTCGTTATCTCAAAGCAATATCTTCGTAGCTCAAAAGCAAATACTACCAACTTAGATAGTAGTGTTATTATTCCTTGATATCAAGGGCTGTTCACGCGCCACCCGGTAAATCCGATAATATGAACATATATCCAATCCGGATATACCCGGATTTGGCCCGGCATCTCATTTTCCGGGTAACCTGGGTTATCCTGGAAGATGTGATGATTCCGGTGGAATGAGGTTTCGGTTTACAGAATGGGACATCAGTAATTTATGAAGTGGAAGATATTTTTTATCTATTTTACTTATTTTTATAAGAAAAATGTTGTAACTGGTTATCGGGCTTTCAAATTGAATCGTCAGTTCAATTTTATTATAAATCCTATTAAAATTAAGAGCGTTCAGAGCTATTGGTTGACTCACGCAAAGGCCCGGTTACCACCAAAGCGGAGGAGAGGAGATGTGTTTGAATAACCAATCAGATTTCGTTATTGAAGCTAAGCGGAGAGGAGAAGTGGAAATAACGAAATCTGATTGTTATTCAAACACATCTCCTCTCCTCTCCGCTTTGGTGGAAACCGGGCCTCAACCATATACGTAAAAAAAAAAAGTACAAAAGATACGACTCCTGTGGAGTTTCTTCTGTGTTTCTACCTAGCGGGGCCCCTCGAGCTAGACTGAAAAAACTGGTGTCAATGCTTTCCTTTTTCAATGTACCTCACGAATTTATTAATTAGATCCAATGTACCTCAACCATTTTGATAGAAATTAGGATTAATCGCCTCGTCCATCCAGCGGGGCCCTCGGCTGTTTTACGCACGAAATGCATAAAAATAATACAGATCGTAACTTGTCCCAATGTACCTCTCGATTCATGTTGAAGGCGTGCACTTGTAGTGAACGGGCCATCTTGCTTTGACGGCTTCTCTTACTTCGAATAAAGTCACTTTTATCTTTATCATTCATGTGTGATTAAATATATCTTTGTGCAAACTTTATGTTTCTTTCTTAGTGCACTTAATGACAGGTTTCAAGCTATGCCATAGGCTATGCTCCACTAAATCTAAGTCGTCCGTCCCTAAGCGACTTCCATTAGAAGATATGAAGACCATACGGCACATAATTTTGTTCATCTTCTGCTATTTTTTAGTAAAAAATAAAGATCTTAATCAACAGCTCATATACGTCCCCACCGAGGGGCTCGAGCCTACCCTGAATTAGGGCGATTAGGCCTTAGTCGACCACGCTGGCCCAGTGCGGGTTGGTCGACTTCACACACAACCTTTAAACTTCGCAAGAGTGTGCAGGTTTCATCACGATGTTTTCTTTCACCGTAAGAGCGTCGAATAAACGTACATATGAATTCGAAATTCGAAATCACATTGGTACGTGGTGGGGATCAAACCCGCGTCTCCCGGACGGGAGGCAGCGGCCCTAGCCACTAGACCACCGACGACGCTTTCAAATAAAGATCAGTAGAATGTTAATTTAATTTTAGAATGTCGTCATTTCGGTTCGATTTGTGGCCAGTACGACTGTAAAAGAAAAGCATACACACCAAGATAGATTAGTAAGTGGCCAGTGACAAAAGAAAAACAGCCACACAACAAATACTCAACATTGGGTTAGATTTGTGGCCAGTATGATTGTAAAATTAAAATAAAACCAGCCAGACAAGAATATATTCGAGACATTCTCTCATTAGTTAGCCAATCGTCTAACGAGCCAGTATTTTCTCTTAATTGTAATTTAATGTGCGTTGTTGCAAATGTTTGACTGCATTTTCTGCTAATTGCTCTTTAGTGTCGGATTTCTTCATTCCACGTTACTTAGTTTTTGTTTCTAGATACGCAATAAATTAGGTAATGAATTACTAACTGTCCGCCCGCGGCTACGCATGCGTGGTTTTCGACTATTTCCGTGAGAATAAGATTTTTTCTTTAGTGGTTCAAACTAAATCCTAATCACTTATTCTCAAAGCAGGTATTGGTAAGACTGGAAAAAGATCAATTACATCTTTCTAGATCTAGTGTATAATTAAGATTACATTGCTGTATTTGGGTTGCATTTAGTTAGGTAACTTAGTGCTGCAACAGCAATGAACCCCAACAGCCTCTGTGGTCAAGATTTCGGGGCCCATTACGGAGGTTCCGGGTTCGATTCCCGGTGGAGACATTGACAAGCAAAAATCGCTTTGTGAGACTTTCCCTAGTTTGGTTAGGACTTTGCAGGCTGAATCACCTGATTGTCCGAAAAGAAAGATGATTCCTTGCTTCGGAAGGCACGTTAAGCCGTTGGTCCCGGCTACTATCTAGTCTTTACATGAGCCAAGTCAAGTCGACCTTACAACCCACAACAACAATAACCCACACGATGATGATGATGATGAATGAACCCCAATATTTAGGAAAGTGTAATATCGCAGCTGGGAAACGTAGTGTGGGACGCCCCTCTGCAGGTCGCTGGTGGTGGCTGGATGAGGAAAGCGGGTGATCGTGCGCTTTGGCGTGCCCTTGGGGAGGCCTACGTCCAGCAGTGGACTGCAATAGTCTGACTGATTGATTGAATATCGCATCTAAGTCAAGAATTACAACGCTCTAAGAGAGTAAATATACAAAACCCATTTAACCATCTGAATTTGAACCTTGTTTAACCAATTAGACGACCTTTGACCAAAACAGTAGCACTTAGCTAGCATCCATCAGTCTATCACGAATGACCGATATCCGAAACGAGTTTGGTCATTAGCTTGTACAGTCATCTGCAAAAGTGCGTAAGTTGTCACGGCAAACGATTGAAATTTTTCTTCAAAGAGCATCATTCTTTTTAAATAGTTCCACAGTATCCTGTAACTATGCCACTCACACTATCAAGAAAACTGCAATCGTTTGCCGTGGTAATAGGTATGCACTTTTGCAGCTGACTGTCCTAGAAAACCATTAGATAAACTCGCTGTACCAATATCGTCGTTACAGCTAAGACATAAGGTCAAAACGGATATATATATATATATATATATAAATGGATGTAGACTGTACTAGATACGGCAGACAATGGTTGTGTTACTTTATCTTTTCCACATAATAATGTTTAATAGTCGTACGTTCTGTATTTATAAATAATAAAGGAATTTAGTAACTACAGGAAACCTATCATCATCATGTGGGTTGTATGTTTGTAAGGTCGACAACCGACCTCACAAACCCTGGTGTCAGTGTTATAGTATAGAGCCGCCAAAGGCCACTGACTTGGCTGGTGTAACGACTAGATAGTAGCCGGGACCAAAGGTGTGCCGTGCCTTCCGAAGCACGGAACCATCTTTCTTTTCGGTCAACCATTCAGCCTGCAATGTCCTAACCAAACTAGGGAAAGTCTCACAGAGATTTTTGCTTGACAGTGTCCCCACCGGGAATCGAACTCGGAACCTCCGTAATGGGCGTCGAAATCACGAGCACTCGGCCACGGAGGCTGTATAGAAACATTTAGTGTGATAGTGTTGATGCCGTAACGGCTAGAGTCACTGCCTTTCGTCCTGGAGATGGAGATTCAAACTCCATCACATATCAAATCAAATTACCGATGTATCAAGGCTGAGTTTTAAAATATAATGATCTGTATCTTGTTTCCATAACAGCTTGAAATTTAATTCAAAACATTTGAAGATACTGTTCATAATAACCTTCTTTAAGGAACATTTAGGTTATCGTATCGAATAGGTATTAGCCGTTGATCCCGGCTACTATCTAATCATTACATGAGCCAAGTCAGTGGCCTTTGGCGGCTCTATAACACTGACACCAGGGTTTGTGAGGTCGGTTGTCGACCTTACAACTCACACGATGAGTCACAGCTCGGTTTTGTCAAATGAAAGCCGTTTCTTTGTCGTCTGTTAACCTATGATCCTCTGCGATTATTGTTCTGTTTCATGGCTTGAACACACTCTGAAAATGCTTCAAAATAATTAAATTTAAGTATTTAACCCTAAATTAGATTACAAAATCGGAACCAGTTCTAAAAACTATTAATACCTTAAGTAGGTTAAATCGGTAAAGAATTCCTCTCACTATTAACTTATAACGAATCTGGTGTCGACTGGCGGCCTCGATTGCGATGTATCAGATGTCGACGCGAACGCGTGTCGAATTGCAATGCCTAAACCAAAAACCACTCATGACGACAGCGCCGGCGGCTGCGTGTACTATGGCCCCGACTCGGGAAGTCATGCTCTAATTCTAACTATCCTTTTCGTTTTAACGACCAATGAAAGAGAGGTGATGAATACAGATGAACCAATGATATTATTTTGAGTGAATGATAAGCTAAAATAAGGGCATAGCTGTCAGATTAAGAGGTTTTGAAGTCGGATGTTTTACGTCCTCTCTAAAATTGTGCAATCGACGCGTCCATAAGGTTCAAATTCGATGTTTGACAGCTCTAATATTAGGATGGCCATCTCCTGTCAAAGGTGAAAAGGACTGACGAACTTAAATTAAGAATTGGAACGTGACTGTGTAATTCGATACCAATAATGTTTAAGAGAGCGTCGGTGGTCTAGTGGCTAGGGCCGCTGCCTCCCGTCCGGGAGATGTGGGTTCGATCCCCACCACGTACCAATGTGTTTTCGAATTTCGAATTCATATGTACGTTTATTCGACGCTCTTGATTACGGTGAAGGAAAACATCGTGATGAAACCTGCACACTCCTGCGACGAAATTCAATGATTGTGTGTGAAGTCGACCAACCTGCACTGGGCCAGCGTGGTCGACTAAGGCCTAATCGCTCTAATTCAGGGTAGGCTTGAGCCCCTCGGTGGGGACGTGTATGAGCTGTTGATGATTCCCTTTAAAACGTTCAAAACCAAAGCGACGTTGTTTTATTACTATGCCCCGGCAACAATCTCTAACTGTACATCGAGTTAGCTGCATAAATTTTATAATATTTACGGTACAAATTGAGTTTATTAACGTTAAAACGTACGTAAAAGTACTTTAACACGTAAGTAACGCTTTGCCACCATAATTAGCCATTACTTCCCCTTTCACAAACACTTTTAGCGAGCCATTCGGAGAATTGTGAAAATATAAAAAATGTTGTAAACAGCTCAACTGACTTGGCATTTTTTGTCATAGAAAATGTTTTGGGTAGGTAGTTAGTTAGTCGCGTTTAGAGTTCGATTCTCGGTGGACACACTGGTAAGGGAAACGAAAGAAAATCTCTTTGTGAGACTTTTTCCCAGTTTGAGACATTGCTGGCTGAATCATCTGGGTCCGAAAAGACAATGATTCCGTGCTTCGGAAGGCACGATAATCCCTGTTTCTATCTACGGAAGTAGCCTTTGGCGGCTCTATAACACTGACACGGGACACCAGGGTTTGTGAGGTCGGTTCTTGTAAGGTGTGCCGTAATTCAAATCCAGTGGACCCAGGGTCTACACACTGGGTTCTTGGCATAAGCTCACATTCTCATTTACCCCCTTCGCATTTGCCCTTGTACACGGAAAGATCACGAGATTAGAATGATTTCTATAAATTAAGGGCCCCGGAGACGGTCAAACGGTTTGATTCAAACACGTAAAGTTTGGTTTGACTCAAACCATTTTGATCGTTTACAAAGGTGGTTTGAACGGTTTGTCAAACATATTTTACGTGTTTGAAGCATGTTTGATGCAATTTCACATATTTGTTTTGTTTGTTTTATTACTTAATAATAAAAGAAAGAGAAAATGTTTCGTACTCATGCTTGAGTTTACAAAATGCAAATATTATTATTATCAAAACTTAAGTTTAATAAAATAAGTCACTCCCAATTATTATTTTGAATTCGCAATTACGTAGAAGCCGTCCGCTATTGCTGCCATAGTTGGCATGTGCGCAGACGCACATGTTCGATCGAATGCGTAACAACAAGTCCTTTGTTTTGAGCTGAATCCTATATGGCAGTGGTTTGAAACCATTGGTTCGCCGAAATAACTCATCAAATAAAGACATTAATTCGTTAGTTCTTCAGATAATCAATAGATTCTTTACAATGACTAAAATTTTAATTATAACATCAAATAACATTAAATTTGTAACTGTATTATAAGTTCCGCGAATATCACGCGATTCGTTATCATAAACAAGCAGTAGAAATAAAATAGTAGAGGTAAATTCTTAATAAGATGATTGAATTATTTTAAAAATAGTTCTGGCATGAAATTTCTATTCCAATTTCTAGATTCTTAAGTCAAGTTTAAAATGTCTGCCATAATAAAACGGAGAAACAAGTGAGTCAAGTAACAGAAACTAGCAGAAGCTATTATATTATTGCTGTTTTGTTATTTTTCCTACTGTGTTGTTCTTAATAAAATACATATCAATTCGTGCAGAATAGCTAGGTACTTAAATACTTATTTTGTGTTTGTGAAAAATGTTGCCGAACCCTGGCCGGTATTGTTGCTACAAGCACGCACATGTTACTCGCACTCAAGTTACATACTCGATACAGGAAAGTTATTCAAAGGCAAATTGTTTACCAAACTTCCCTTACTTTATGGGAAAACAATTCCTATAATATAACATGGCGCCAGACGGAGTTAAATAACTCTAAGCTTTGAAATTATGTAATAATTTATAATTTAATAAAACAGCCTACGTAATTTTCTAAGATTTCTTTATTTCTATTATACGTAAATTCAGAATCAGAAATATTTATGCAACGTGTTAGCTAAATGACGCAGAACTCAAAGCAAATAAACGCAAAGATCGATGGATTCGAAATTCAAAAGAAAGTATTTTTCAACAGGGCTCACGGAAGATCAGCGCCGTAGTCTACCTTGCTAGGCTACGGCTTTTGCTGAGTGAGGCCCTTTTTGACTGGGTGTCGCAACACAGGGGCAATTTTGTAAGTATGTTGTTTTTGTATTTTCATTTCATTTCTGTTGCATTACCTTATGTACTATTGCTTTATGTATGTGTTTTGTGTTGTGATGTCCTACAAATAAATGTTTCCGGGCTGGCCTATTACATCACACCCAACATCAACAGCTCATATACGTCCCCACCGAGGGGCTCGAGCCTACCCTGAATACACACACACATCACACTCACACTAGGTATTTATAAAATATGAAGATATAATCGGATGTTTGTTCCGCCTTCACGCTTAAAGTACTCAACGGATTTGAATGAAATTCGGAATGGAGATAGTTTGTAACCTGGATTAACACACAAGATACTTTTTACGGGAAAAGGTCTTATTCCCACAGGCAAAAACGGAAACATAGATTTCTTATATTTTGTAAGTAGGCTTACTTCAAAAACTCACTTCAAGTAAGTTAAATCGTACAAGCAACATCTAAGTAAAAATCTTCGAAATTTACAGTAAACAGAAATGAAGATATTTTCCGAAGTGTCTAACTTTTAAGTACCTAGAGTATACCAAGCAGAAAAGTTTTGTTTGTTTACTCTGAAAAGGGTTAAAAAATCTTAAAATTCTGTCTACCAGGGACCCAAAAATTGTTAACTTTTATCACAGTATTTGATTTGACGTTTGTTGATTTATCTCAAAAGTTCAGCAATAATGTTTCAACAAAATTGATTGCCAAATTGGTGAGAGCTTTTTTTTACGAAGGATTTGTACTATTGCAAAAGGATTTATGTATTTTATCGGTGAAATTTATGTGTTTAAGGATCGCTTACGTAATCAAATGTATACTAATATTATAAAGGCATGTGTTGGTCTGTCCTTGTGTCATCATGTGCCCACGTCATACTTTTTGTAGGAACGATAATCGGGCCGATTTATTTCTCTCTCGAGTTATTTCTGGCCGACTTTTTGTAGGACATGCGCGTTGCACGATTGCAATCAGTACTTTCCATTTGTTACCGATTATCGGACGTGGACCCAATCAATGCAATAAAGCGACAGCTGATGATGTTTGTGATGCCTAAGCAATGAAGCGACATGTGTTTTTTTGCGTTAGTTCATAAAATATATTGAACGGCTAGTTATATACCGTGTTAGATAAATAACGCGAATAAGTTATCTTCTGGAAGTTCAACACACCTCTCAGATGAAATAAACATTATAAAATCGTATGTATGTATAGGTACCACATTATCCAACCCTCCATCAGTCCGTCTATGTAAAATAGCACAGAACAAACGTACATTATTGTGATGTAGGTATTTTGAAAAAAAAAGATCGATACATTTCAGAAGGTAGCAATGTAACCTCTACACACCACCGAAGCTCAATAAATCGAGTAGCCAGCCATCAACAAACATCTGTTCATTGCGAATCCAAATGCTAATCTATTCCGGTGAGTAATTAAATTAGTGAGGCGCTTTTCATTGGTTTCCTCTACAGATTAGGATTCGTAGAAATCGACTTATTTACTGACTTGTTGTATTCGGGATAGTTGGGTTTGTTACGGACAAAAGAGGACTGTATATACGAAATTTTATCTATAGGTAGGTAATGCATATTCGTGCTCGCCTTTGTTGAATGGAATTATAGGAATGTGCTCATTTGCGAGCAAATACATCCCCTTAGAGAGCGTCGGTGGTCTAGTGGCTAGGGCCGCTGCCTCCCGTCCGGGAGACGCGGGTTCGATCCCCACCACGTACCAATGTGTTTTCGAATTTCGAATTCATTATGTACGTTTATTCAAAGCTCTTACGGAGAAGGAAAACATCGTGATGAAACCTGCACACTCCTGCGAAGAAATTAAAAGGTTGTGTGTGAAGTCGACCAACCCGCACTGGGCCAGCATGGTCAACTAAGGCCTTAATAAGATTCAGAAACTTGTTGCTTTCCGGAAATCGCGACGAACAATAAAATAAACTTAGCAGTAATTAAATTAAGGATTTATAGCGAAACAGATAATTGAATTTATCTCTTACGAGAAAAGTTACTTAGAGATTAATTGGAAAAGACTCCGAGAATCGTCGTCGGTAAGGGCGGAAGTTTTTTAATTGAATATATTTTCGATTTTGAATAAAACGTATTTCAAAATTCATTTTGTTGTCGGTTAGGTTGTGGGGATTGCGATTTCAGACTGTACAAAACGTGGTGAGTGGTGAGGTGACCACTCGAAAAATATACAAAACCCAGATTAAAAATCCTATTGAAACACATGGTCTCTCAATTTTTATTCAGTTCCTAATGAGAAAACAATAGCATAATATTATTTATTCGTAATAAAAATACCAAGTAGATTTCTTTTACCAAGATTTACCGTTTTATGTTTGCCAGCTGTGAATCTGTGAATCACTGGAGACCAGCTACAGTCCGTTCACAAATGTTTAATAACAGCCCTTATTCCATGGCCATAAAAGTTTATAATAAAATTCCTAGAGATTAAGAAAATAGATAAGACTTCCTTATTTGTTAACAACCTAAAAAAATACCTAATAAGTAAGAGTTCTTTATTATAATTTAAAAGATTTTTTTAAAAACAAATAAGTAGAATAAGCATGTTATTTTCTGATAAAATGAATGTATTTAGTTATTTAGTTTGTAAGTTACTTTGCAGTGCCCAACAGGGTCCACGATTGTTACTATAATTAATAAGTTACCACCATTATCAAATTACATTGTGGAAGCAATAAAGTATTTGAGTATTGACATAGTAAAATTGGTGCAGCAGTAGATTTTCGACCGAGATGATAATCATTGCTCATGGATAATAGTGACCAAGAGGGTTAATATCAATCGTTTATGAAAAGTCAAAATGGACATTATTTCTCCGAAAGGGCCACGCATGCGCATGCCCTGCTGATTAGTCTACTTCACGCACAATTTAGAATTTCTTCGCAGCGTAATGGAGTTCAAGCCACAAACTAGCACTCCATTTTTCGTGAAAGAAAGTCACCAAAGAATAATTTTAAAAATTTATTTTCAATTTAGTGTCCTATACGAGGTCATTCACCTAAGAGCCATTCAGTATCATGTCTTAAGAACTCCACTCGGCTAGGACACATTATTCTAACTTAAGGAACTCTTGGCTGCCATCCAACAAGGATAAAATTGCCTACCAAGTTGCTCCCTTGTTTTTTTACTCCTTTTAACCTTAGCACGTGAAGACAGTATAGTCACCGTGTGTTTATTTTAAGAACGGATGCGGGTAGGTAGTTTTTTTTGTAATTCGATACACTTGTAGTCTAGGAGTGTGGAGTGTGTATGGAGCCAGCGATACGTTCTTGTCTAAGAATATTTTGGGAAAAAGTTTCGGAAGCTTCTTCTGTTTTTGTTTGAAGTAGCTGCGCTTCTCATAGTGGCTTCTGTAAATAAATAACATTTCTTTAGGTTTGTAGCTTATTATTTCGGTAATTTAAAGTACCACGTAAGTATTGAGGGCATAAATAAGCCTCTACTTTTTTTATAAGCGTATCTTTTGGGTCTTACAAAAGGTCGCAATGGACTTATGCGCGTTGACTTATTTTTTTTTATTAGTTTATGGGCTCACTCTTGACCACAATCAGGTCCGCGAGGGACGAGATGCTGTCGATGATGGAACGAGTTCGCCCAGAAGGTGTCTGTTCACTCTAACTTTGAAAATGCTTGGGTTATAAGCAAGCACTCGGAAAAACAGAAGCAGGCAAAGAATTCCACTCCTTGGCCGTGCGCATAATAAAAGATGATTGAAAGCGCTTCGTGCGGCAAAGGGGTATGTCGACCAAGTGCGGATGGTATGCTGCAGTTCGTCTGGACCACGGAGACAAATACAAAGAGGAGCTGCCCTAAGACGATTTCTATATGATAGCGGGGGTCGCCATTGGGAGGGGGTGCGGGGATTTGAAGTTCTGCTAACCATCTAGCGGTGAATAACAAAACTAGCTTTGCAGCTAGACACTACTGAGCCGTACTTAATTTTGCTATTACACACAAGATGGTTCTGTTCGTTAGTTCGTTACGCTGTATAATGTTGCCAGGCAAGTGAAAAAACAAAAAATTCGGACCATTTTTTTTAAATTGATCTCTCTCTTCTTTTTTGTATTATGTAGTCGTTTTTATTATTGTAGAATCCTACAATAAAAACAATTGCTCCGGCCATTTAGATGGGTCAGTATGGGTTACTCTGAAAATATAAGACATAAAAAGATCTGATAAGAAGATCTCTTAATTATCCTGTAAATTTTAGTGTGCAATAAAGAATATATATATGAAGAATATATATATAAAAAAATGTTATTGTTGTTATGTTATATAAAAAGATCTGTTCAATTTTGACACGGGATTTCACGTAAGTCCTTTTCATCATGTCCATCATCATCACTTACTTACTACCAAGTATAAGGAAACATCCTTGCCCAAAATGTGATATTTTGTTGTCATGTATTCAATTATAAATATTGAGTAAGTTCATCAATATTATCTGCAGTATTTAATTGTATGCTACAAAAATATATATTTTATACAAATATATTTTTTTAGATTCCATATCTGGCCACCCAGCTTACTATATAAAAAACATGAATGAATTAGCATGAATGAAACAGGTCATATAACCTTCTACAGTCAAGAAGTTATTCTACTTGGCGATAGATGGCGTTGCTACCGCCGAACTTTCTCGAAGGAATAAATTACGAGCATTAAAAATTGCATTACAAAAAATCATACTAGTGGATTTATGCCTTTTTTTCGTTAGAAATAGTTGTATTACTCGTACTGTTCCACGATACAACACAGCTCATAATTTTAGCGTCACTAATTTCAATTAAAATGGTTGTAATCAAACCAAGTCATATTCGTGTCGTATCCATAAAATCCAAAGTAACACTGACAGAAGCGACGCCTGGTGGTTAATAGCTAGTAGTAAGAGCACTTAGTCCGCTATGAGACGGGCCTAAGTTGCTTGTGGCACCTCCTCTTTGTATTTGTCTCCGTGGTCTGGACTCCCGATAGTAAAAAGGTGAAGGCGGAATGAGCTCATACAGCCCATGTGCACACTCCCCGAAATACAGCCTGTAAAACACGGACAGACATGCAATCTTCCGGCGATGAGCCAAACTGTGAAGCTTGGTTACCACTGGATTCTCATCACCGATAATTCTCTTGGCTCTGCGTACCACCGAATCAAGTGCAGCAAGTTGATATTTTGCTGAGCCATCCCACTTTGAATGAAATGAATGAATGTGCCAATTTATATTTTCTCTCACTTTATTATACAAGTCCCGTAGCTTATAAAATCAGAGCACGAGGGACTAGCAACGAACGAACTACTAGTCAATAAGATTAACCGCCCAGTAAAGCTCGCTAAAATGTATTGAATTTATTTTGACAGACGACGACGACAGACAGGCAAATGATGGCTTTTTTTCATTCATTCATTCATTTAAAACTTTTATAGTGAAAAAAAGCGGGATACTTTCGCCGAAAGCGGGACATAGTAAAAAAACGTATATAATCAGAAGTTTTAAAACATTTGTCTAAGATATTTATCTTTAATTTGAGTTTTAAATTACGTTTTTAATAATTTAGGTAGTTGAGTCTTCTTCGTCTTTTGAATAAAAAATAAAATAAAAAAACAAAAATCATAGTCTATAAAGTTTTTTCAGCACGCACGGTCCAGTTATCCCCGAAAGAGGGACTGAGTCTGTCCTGCGCGGGACATTTAATAAAATTTTTTCCCCCACCAAAATCGGGACGTCTGGCAACGCTGCTTCGGAAGCATAGTTCGGAAGGTAGGTAAAGTCTGATCGGCGCGACCTCTGTAAATGGTCATTAGAAGTACTAAAAGACCCTAAAGGTGAGTCAAAATAGGACTTAGGTGGGAGGGATGAACTCCAGGTGCTCCGCGCCGCTTTACCTACTTTGTGACTAGTGACTTGTCTAGACAGGCCGGCCATGTTCCGAACAATATCCGTGACAATCCAATCAAGTACGATAAGCTTGCAAACCATGTAATTTTATTTTCCAGGTTTTATTTTTAATTATTCGAAATGATGGGAGTATCAGAACTCCTTTTTGGAAGTTGAAGGTTGGAACCATTAGCATCTTATATTGATCCTTCACTTAACAAGTCGCACAGGTGGTGGTTTAAATCAACAAAAAGTTTCGTTTGAACCTTCAAAACTCCTCGATTCTCCTGTTCTCCTAAAGGATATAAATTTTGGAAGTTTTTAACAAGAATGATAATATGTAAGAGGCAGTTTTTTTTAAATAAACATATTTCCAGTAATCATTATTTAGAATTTTAATATTTTAGTGAAACGTGAAATGAAATGAAATGAAATAAGTTTATTTGCATGAACACAGTAATGGGATGTTACAATTATTGCGGTCCTTGTATTCAACCTGTGTGCAGGTGTGCAAATTTTACATTACATTATAGTTATTTATGTTAATTATGTTTATATTCTAAAAAATCTTTCACACTGTAAAAACATTTGTCTAATAGCCAGTTTGTCAAAGTTATTTTAAAAGTCTTATTTTCTAAGGTTTTGAATTCGTCAGGAAGATTATTAAAAACAGTAATTGACATATTATAAACATTCTTTCTATAAATGTAAGTGTGACTAGGAGGCTGGTATAACTTATGCTTATACATTGATCTGACTCGCCTTGCTCGCGTGTCTGAGAGCTTCTTAAAATATTCCGGATGTAGTTTTACAAAGTAGCATATGTCACGAATATACAGACAAGGAAGTGGTAGAATTTTTAAGTCCTTAAATAAAGGTTTGCAAGAATCTAAAAACCAAGCATTAAGTGCCTAATTTTGGCACTGGCACTGTTAGCTAAAACTAGTTTTGTTTTTAATAAGACAAACGGGAAACAGATATTATGGGGAAGGGGTATTTTGAAAAAGATATTAGGTAAGTACTCACCGAAACGATGCCTGTGTGTGTATCGAATAGCTAGAACATTGAATTTTTCAATAGATAGGTAGGTAAGGTAGTACCTTCTTAACTTGCAGCTTTGTTGTTTATCTCGAGTCGACTGCTAGTAATTTTATCACGATCTCGCAACCAGTCCAACGAGTATCGCGGTATAACGGAATCTGGGACGGAATTCCGAAATTCATCGTCGAAAGTTAAATTAACACGCGACTCGCAACATCTTCAATAATTCGGTAAGCCACAGCCATCTTGCTTTTTAGAATCTGTATCCTGTATTCACATCATCGCAAACTTGTTTTGCCGCGCAGTTTGAACTTGGAACGCATATTTTTTCTGTGCTACAATTTTCCAGCCAGTCCGCGAACGTTTAGCAAAGCAAGTTCAGCAAAAACTAGCCGTTCTATCAATGTCAGTTCGGAAACCTGACATATTTTTTGAGTCGGTGGGTAAGAACCGGCTTGGCAGGCTGCAACAGGTAGGGTATAGGGCACTGACCTACACAGCCGGCGCAGTATAGTATGAATGGCATCGTTCGTTGTTCAGCTGGCTGGTGGCAGAACTTAATGAAATATCGCTCACGACGAGTTCATTTGAAATTGGAATATGTTTTCAAAATCGAATTTGCTTTTTAAACACATGTATAAGTAAGTGACATAGGCAATCCTGTACGCTGCAATTTTATTAGGACTATCTACCAGGTGGATAAGTAAATAAGTAAGTTAATATAGGTAGGTACCTACCTACTTAAATGGACCATTTACATTTTGCTTATTTTAAAAACAGGGTTTTTGTTGTTTTATAGAATGGAAATGAAGTTTCTAATTCGAAATTCAAATGTTTAATGGAACTTTAGTATGTATATGAATAACAGAGGGGCCGTTCGCAAAGATTTACACCATAGCAACATTGTTATTTTTGCAGGTGTAGAAGTAGATGGTTGTTAAAGGTAGGTTAGGCTAAGTTATTTTCCTGGTTCACAATGTTATATTATGTAGTTACTTGGTTAGATATGTAGGTTATAATGTAAAAATATATAGATATTGGGCATTGTTTTAGTTTATGTCCCCTAACTACTACGTTAACGATAGGCAGGTAAAGACATTGGATAACAAATTCTGACTCCAGGGTTTCTTCCGTTGTTGGTTTAAGCTATAATGATGATGGCAGGCAGGCTGAATGTAGGTAATAATTACCTAGGTAGATATTTGCGGTATTTAAGTAGTACCACGTAGTATTCATCTAAAATATATTTAGCTAACTTACTAACGAGCTAAGAATGCGCTCAACCGACCATAAAGAGTATGTTCTAGGCTCTGAAGACGACACTCTGACCGCAAGCAAAATAACACCACTAAGAAAGAAAGATGTTATTTTGCATAATACTTAGTCAAAGCTGCAAAAAACTATATTGCGTAGAATCTAACTGTATTCGAAAGTAGTTGATAGAATAATTAGGTAAACCAAAAACGCCACTCACCTCGTCCGTTCAGCTTGTTTGGATTCGAAATTCGAACTGCAAGCGAGCACCCGGCGTCAGTCAGTGTCCTTACAAACTTCAAAGGTATACTTTCACCACGACGAATCGCCGGCCCAAAGATCCAATGCAACTGAACTATAGCATACACGTTCCACTATTGCCGAGAACGCGAGTCAAGCTTTACGCGCTTTTTTTATCGAACAAAACAGTAATGTTGAATTGAAACGGTAAATTGCGATCGCAAAAAAAAAACGAACAACACTTCACTGAACACTCGATTTAACAGCACTAGTCACACCGCACTAAAGGTCCTTTAAGTGAATAAAAGTTGTGTATCAAGGGCTGTAAAGGAAAAAGTTGGAAAACTTTTCGAATGCGTTTTCGAATTCGAACGTTCGCGAACGTCCACCGCGTAGCGAAGGCGCTGCGCGAATGAATGATGGCGGGCGAGAGCGGCGGAGCGGGGCCGCGGGGGGCGGGCGGGCGAGTGAGCGGCAAGCTGATGTTGCCAGCCAGATCAAAGTAAACATTGCATAATGTTGATCTCGTCTCCCTCCACTGCTGCGGCAGAGAACAGCACTGCAGACCAATGAACAAAAAGCAAAACTGTGAAGAAGGCAGGTATTTCTAAGTTCTTCTTCTCAAATTTTCTACTGAAGCGGAAAAGAAAAGAGACGTGCACTTATCATTTTGTAAAAAAAAACGTGTCTTCTTCGCATCTGTATACGTTGGTTTGTAAATAAATACTGGAGCTTAATAGCGGCGCTACAGTTAACTATGAGAAATTGGACAGTTAAAGGGCGTCACAGACGGTTAAGATACGATATTACAGAACGAGGCAGCCAGCTCTCTCGTCGCCAAGTCGCCATTCACTTTGTGTGCAAAGCGGGGGTCAAGCAGAATGGCCGGTCACTGATTGATTCACCATTTTGTTTGAATTCGCCGCTTTGCATAAAATGTGAATGGCGACGAGAGAGCTGGCTGCCTCATGCTGTAATATCTTGGCTGGCCCCCCACCCGCTTCGGTATGTGGCCGGCCGCATACGCGTTTGGTAACAGCGCACCTACGACGTAAGGGCCGCGCAGTCACATACGAAATTATTGCACCTATGGGTTTACGCGCACGGCAGTCTAAACACGCTCCACCTACGTCGCAGTTGCATAGCAGGCGTCCCGTCTGTGACGCCCTTAAACGTCGAAAAATTCTTCTGACATATTTTTTTTAAGTCATTAGTGGCGCTGGTTGTTTTTTCTCAAATAGTAGAATTTTCAGGAAGACACTAAACTACCACTCACGGTGACCTACGTCGTCGTCGCACGTGATTTTTTCAAACACCGTTACATATACCTAGCTTGAATAGCACAAAACGTTGAAACTGGTCGATCTGGCAATACTAGCGAGGGAGCGGAGCGGTTGCGGGAGACAAAACAAAACATCGGGCGAAACGAGATTCTGAGCGTGCGCAAGAGATAGAATATCTACAGAGCAAAGAGTGTAAAAGAGAAAGCGATACGAACAGTTTGCAAACCCCCTAGCACCGAGCATGCCGAAATCCAGATGCAGCAGCATACAGCAGGGAGGGAATAGGAAGTATCACAAACACCTGCTTTTGAGTTTGTTTGTTATCGTAGTTTATAGATATAAAACTCTAATAACCATTCTTGTCAATTAGTACGTTAATTACATGCCCATAGCTAATTGCAATAAAAAATGCAATTCTGCTGATAACAACAGCAGAAACTGTTTCTCTAAACTTGAGTTTTGATACCTACGTGATATCGGATTCTAGTGGCTCTATGAGCTGTAGACCTCGCGAGTCTACCTCTTTATTTATTTTTTCTCCACAAACACCCCCAACCCCTTGATCATTATTTATTGGTTGAGAAATGTGAGCTGTAGAGGAAAACTGCTTCAGCAGTAAACCTTGTAAGCTGGCAAAGCTCATAACTCCGTCATTTATAAAAAATACAAAAACTGATTCGACAAAAAAATACTGTTAATTTATCGATCCTGCTCACAAAATTTCACGAGAATCGGTTGAGAAACGCGACCTTTAGATTGGAACAAACAGACAGACATACAAAAGCAATTTTGGCCAAGCTGAAACGGAGACGCTTCGCTCGCTCGGTCAATTAGTTCAAAAGCACTAATTCAATACTATTCTAGCTATTCTGGCTAGCAATGCCTTTCTTTCAGTACCTATTAATTTCTCTGTTTATATTACATACAAAAGAAAAACATAGATATGGAAAGAATAAGAAAAATTACTTGCAAAGAAAAAAAACAAATGGTCTTATTGAAGAATATAATATAGGTAATAATGATATTAAAATACTGTTGAATAGATAAATAATCTCAATGTATAATATTATTAATATTTTATAATTACGTAAAAATCAGATCTAAGTAAGTTTATGTAGGTTGGTAGGTACCTAGTTTAAAACTTATATTAATAACATAAAATTACTAACAGTCATTTGTAAAACCTAGAATTATATGCTTTTTTAATTAGATACATAAACTATCTTGTATTAAATAAAAAAGCATCATTTACTATTAACAAAAATCATATAAGTAATAAACTTGGTCATGGAAGATTATTATTTATTATGTAAATGCAAGAAACATAAGAATTCATTTCATAATAATTATAGTAGGTAATAATATTATTATACAATAAATAAATGTAAAAATACGAATTAAATATGGGAATCTATTTTCAGCTTTTAATAAATGTGACAATATATTTGGATGTTTAGATGTTTGTCCATAAAATTTGAAATGGAGATAGTTTGTACCCTAGACACATAGGATATTTTTACGGGAAAATCTTACAATACGCAGGCATCAATATAAATGATTAGAAGTTTCATAAGAACACTTTCTGATGTTAATATTTACAAGTCTAGAATATTATAGCTCAAGATGTAACAACATCCTATGGAAAATAAGTTATGTTTAAGATTTTTAATTTTGTGATACCACTGTCCAATAAGATACTGTCTCATAACATAACACATCAGGACAAAATGATAAATCAATATGACACTCAAGACCAATAAACAATAACATTTTTACAAATTCAAACAACAAACATTTTTAAAAATATAACTATAACTTCTAAGTCGACATAATTTTTCACCAACACACAATACATTCATTTTTCAGTCAGCTTTACAAATAACAGCATTTATTTATTTTATTTTACAACACTGAAAAATTCTAAATTCATAATTTATACAGGAATATCTTTTATAAAAATTTCCTACCTACTTTCATACGTCAATTTACTTTTGTAAGAACACTAGACTGGTAAATGCAAGTACAGCAGCAAATTAAGTTTGTCGTTTTACTGCAGGTTTTTAGTCTCCCTTATTATTTGCAACTGTCATCAAGTGCAGATATAAAGAAGTATTTCTAATTTCAGTGTTACATTTATCATGCATTGGAACAATACTGTTGAATAGCTACGGTTTTTAATCTATGTAGAACTTTTTTGGTTGCTCCAGTGTTTTTTCTTTCTTTCAGTCTTTTGCAAGCACCTGAATTGTGGGCCGGAAAGTGTCTGCATGGAATATCTCTAATTTGAAAGATTTAAGTATCTAACTTAATTCACTACTGTACTTGTGGATGTGTAAATACACTTTGTATGAAATATTAACACTACAACTTATTTAAATCATTGTTTGATTAAATCAACAGGGACACTGAGATTGGGTGTAATTAATAATGGATTTGTTTGTGCAGGTCTTGGTTTTTCTGAAACCTGTTGTGATACATAATATGCATGTGGTGCCACCTTTTTAACAAACATTGTCCTCACAGATAACACAAGAGAATTGATAAAACCTATAATTACATAAATTCCACCGATTACCGCAAACAGTCTTAACGTAAATGTTATTAAATTCTCCCTTTCTTGATAAACTTTAACCTTTAATGCAGCCATATCATATTTTAAGAATATACCCGGAATTCCATGTGATCCTCTAGAATGACTTATCGGTCTTTCCAGCTCTTTGACAGAATATTGAAAAGTCTTTGTTGTCTCAAAAGTAGTATCAACATCAGTTGGAACTACTTGAACAAAGTATTGATATAGCATGTCTGAATCACTGGTAATTTTTTCATCCCCTTCTAGCGGGTATATGATACCATTAGCTGGATTACCAAAGCTGAGACGGTTTATCCTGTGACTGAAGTTCTGAGGTGTATCATCAAATAGCATATTTAGGTGTATGTGTCCATGTGGCAAGTGCAGACTTTTACCAGCTGTTATGTGGAAATTACCGGAGACTTTATTTAAAGTTAGAACGCCGTGGAGACGACAAGCGTCAGGTCTTCGATTAGGTTTGGTTTTTCGAGGCGGAATTGTCGCTCTGACGGAACCATGTCCCTTTTTCCATAGCAACTGCCAGACTGAGTGGTATTCTTCGCGTAAATATGAGTTTAAATACTTTATAGCGTCGAAAGCGTCCTGTTGTTCTTGTGCCAACTCAAACCATGTATCTTCTTCTTGGAGTTCTCCAAAGCCGAACACACTTTGAGAAGTAGAGTCGAGTATATCCGCACCAATATTTGAGCACGGCATCGCGACAGTTAAATCGATATTTATCCTTAGTTTCTCGTCCATTTCTGTGTCTGGCATGAATTTAAATACTAAATTACTGTCAAAGTAGTAAGTAACTTCGCTATATATCAGCCAGATTATAATAAAAAATGTGATAACAGAAAAAGTTCCACCAACCGGCGTACTATCCACGTATTCTTCAGGAACTTTAGGAAAAGCGTCAAACTCTTTCACTTTATCCAATACCTTCTTCTTTCCTCTAAATCTCAACATTTTATTTTATAGCGAAAACCTTTTATTTCAAACACAAAATCAAAATAATTATTCAACGAAAAGGTTGACGTGTTTTCGGATTTTGACAAATTTCGCGAACGACTTATTACGGAAGCCGATAATGTACGACCAGATAAAGGCCGGCCCGATCTTTCGAAGCTAAACTTGTACAGCCCAATAATTCGAGTACATTGTACTTGAATTATCGTCCGTGCTTTCCTGGATGTGCAATAGCGGCTGTACAAAATCTGTACGGGCTGATATTTCACAGCCGATAATGTACAGCCAATAATTCGAATCCATGTACACGAATTATCGCCTGTACCGATAATGTACAGCCAATAATGTATAGCCAGATAAAACGAAGCCAATCCACAGACAAAAAAAAATTGGGACTGTCAAAGTGATGCCTCGTTCTCATCTCAGATCTCATACATGTCATGACAGTGTTGCTTTAACTGTAATATTAGAAAGAACAAAACTGTATAACGCTATCTCTTTCACGAATTTCACAAATATTTATAATATAGAAAAAAAAGTGCGAATGTCAAAACCACTACAACAAATGAACAAACAAAATAGTACCTATCGCAAACTAGAACTGAAGACCAGCTGAAAAAGTTGGGAAACCTTCATGACCGTCCCTGGTTTTGTACGCCACGTTTTAGATGTACATGGTTTACAACGAATACGCATTCATTCAATATGAGGATGCCATATGATGGATTCAATATGATGGATAAAAAGTTGCATCCAAAAACAGGTCTGTACAAAAAGTGCTCGTGCAGTTTTGAACGCAAGTGTTTTGGTACGCCGCGTTTTTCTAAGCCAATGATTACAAATGTCAAAATAATGGCTCGACTTTAGGAAACTGTATTTTTTCGCTGTTTTTTACTGGGCACCACCCGAAGGGGGGGATTGGGGGGCGCAGCCCCCCCTATAAATAGAAATCCACCCAGAAAGAATACACTTCGGTTAGGTTAGGTTAGACTGTTGTCAACAACAGGTGGTGGGAGACGAGCGAGCGCAGCGAGCGTGCTGCGGCAGCGGCTGTCGACCGCAGGAGATTACTTCTCAAAAAGGCTAATGGTTGGAAAATTTGAATGCGCAAAACGTGGACGGAAAAAAAAATGGTTGCAGAAAACGGGTCGGTCATAATCTGCTCGCACAGTTTTTCCCGTCCAAGGCAAGCATGTAGTACACAAAAAACTGTCTGTACAAAACTGTAACACGCAAAACGGTCTGTACAAAACGGAAACAAGCATGAACCCCACTCACGTGAAAAAGAACAGCACAAGATAGAGAACAATGGAAAAGGTCAGGGGAGGTCTTTGCCTTTGCTGTTATGACAAACTCATTCAAAGATGATGATGATGTCCTTCTATGCCTCATCAGGGACATAGAGCTCGCAAAAAGGACTTGCATATGACAATGTATGCAGCAGAAAATAATAGATTTATTTCATGTGGCAGATCCACATTCAAAGAGACCTTTCTAACTGACTACATGGAAGATGCTCCAATACGATGGTTTCTTGAGCCTGATGACGTGATGATCTTAGACAGAGGATTTAGGGATGCATTGGAATATACCGAAGATTACGGTCTGTACGCCACAGTCGCTTGGTAGACATGAAAGACAACTGTCCACTGAAGCCTCAAATAAATCAAGATTGGTAACTATGGTCAGATGGGTGGTAGAAACCATCAATGGGAGAATGAAACAGAACTTTAAGCTGAATGACGGATTTTAAAATAGCTGCAGCGTTGATCAACACAACCCAAGAGAGCTACAGATAATCCACTGACTGAAATCTTTTTAGAAAGGATAGATCGAAATGTAAATATGCCAAACCTACTAGCTGATTATGTTTATGAACGACGTCTAAACGCACAAAGAAATATTGCGTTTCAGAGAATGGAGGCAACAGTACTTGAAGATTTTCCTAGAATGACCTACGATGAGATGCTTATTTTTGTTATTGGAACATACCATGTGAAGCTGGCAAGATCGTACTGCTTCGAACATGTAAGAGAAACTGGCGTGTATTCTATGGAAGTCTATAGACATCCCTATCCCAACATCAATGACAAAGAGGGAAACATGTTAATAAGGTGCCGAATTCAATTGAGACACATTCAATCAAGAACTTATTATTGCTACATACTCTACAATCGCCATGCAATCTCCGAATATTGTTGTAGTTGCATTCATGGCCGCCGCACATTAGGCAGTTGTGCCCACATTATTTCGATAATATATTACTTGTCCTGGGCCAGATATGAAGGCAACTTGATTCAACCTGCAGGACTTTTAGACGCGGTGTGTATTGATTTAGAATCATATTAAAAATAAATGAAAGATATACATACAATTTAGGGACTCTTGGAACCAGATGTGGTTGAGAGTTCTCAGGGAAAGGGCAGATTTTATTCCATGATTCAGCCTGTAATCACTTCTAAGCCTTGGTTTTTCAAACTTGGGCTTGGTAAAAGATCTACCAGTGTGTTAATTCGAATGAGACTGGGTCATCGTCAAGTAGGGTACCCAGGTAAGGTGACGGCAGTGCGTGTAGCCATGCTCCTGACTCTGGTCGCGGTACCGCCTTGAGTCTGGCCGCCCTATATAGAAAAAAAAAACTTTTTTTACAAATTAACGGTTTTTTTACGCAGGGTTTGCTTGCGGAGAACAAATCATTCTGGGCAGGCAAAGGGATGATCCAACCAAGAGCAATCCTATATTTTTTCAGAATATGGGCAAAGTCTGAAAATTTTTGATCGCCACACCTCAGAGGAATAAAAGACGATCGCTGGCTGAGGCGACGACGCGCGTCAGAAACCTTTACAAAAATAATAGAAATCGAATATGCCCTGCGTTCTGGCTTGTGTATTCACAATTCCGCCAATGTCATGTGTCGGAGATTTGGTCGGAGAGGACACAGGACAGGGATAGGAAAGGAAAAGAAGAGTTAAATTTGGAATAATAATTGAGGCTGAGGAGGTGATATACAAAAAATAATACTTATTAAGGGCCCCGGAGACGGTCAAACGGTTTGACTCAAACCTTACGTGTTTGATCAAACCATTTGAGGTCAGTTTGAACAGTTTGTCAAACGGCTCTGCGCAGTCTGATTCTGTACGCTGTCGTAATTACACTTCTGACGCGTCAAACACAACAAAATTTATTTATTTATCAAAAACTAATAATTACAAAAGACGTCATCATTACAGGATTGCTCCCAATACGATAATGCCAAATATGAAATTGCATCAAACGCAAAATATGAAATTGCATCAAACATGCTTCAAACACGTAAATGTTTGACAAACCGTTCAAACCACCTTTGTAAACGATCAAAATGGTTTGGTTTGAGTCAAACCAAACTTTACGTGTTTGAATCAAACCGTTTGACCGTTTACGGGGCCCATTATAAATACACAAGCTGGGGTGCCCCGAACTCCCGTGCTCGCTACGCTCGCACTCGCCCTGACTGCGCCCCCCTCCAACCCCCCTTTGGATGCTGCCCTGTCTTTTTTTGCATAATTACCTTTCAGCAATGCCTTTATGAAATAAAAACACAATTTTCGGTGAACGCTACTGTGTGAACGCAGCGTAAACAGTGTTTTTTTTTCCATTCTTCTTCGTTCAGATAGTTTTGAACCATAGATTAACATAATAAATATGTAAGAAAGAGAAATCACTAACATTTCGCCCTAGAATCCATCTCATTCTAACATATTTCCTATTGTTTTTAATGACAGTAAACAAAAAGACGTAAAAAAATTAAGAAATTTCAATTGCATATTTCTCAAAAACTATGCGTTTTTGGCATAAAATTCTTTCAATAGGGCTATCAGGGGATCATTAGCTTTCAATCAAAAGCAATGTTGACGTCAGAACCATGCCGCAGATTAATAAAGCAGAGCTCTAAATTTAATTGCCAGCAAGATTATAGAAAACAAATGTGTGCTGTGATGCTATAGTACTTCCCGACCTCATCATGAACAGCTCATATACGTCCCCACCGTGGGGCTTAAGCCTTCCCGACCTGTATTTGTCAAATGGCTAAAACCCAACTCATTCATGAATGTGAGAAAAGTCATACAACAGCATCACTGTGGAAGAAGTTGTGAAGTCAAAACGGCTAAACTGTACTTTATATGCCCATGCAGATCTATATTTATGGAACATTTGTGCAAAGTTTCAAGTTTAGGAAACTTATAGTTTTCAAGAAATAAATTATTGAAAATAAATAAATTTAATTTTTTATACAGCATATTTTTTTTGTGGATAGTAAGTTCCACTATGTTCATACAGCCAAGTAGAATATATCTTATTGGACTAGCTACTATATATGTATTAAATACCTAATCAAAAGAATTATTATTTTTAAACATAAAAAGCTGCTAAAAAGTCGCTCTTGCTGTGACAGAGACTAATCAGGGCGGGCACGGGAGTCGGGGCACCCCAATATTAGGTTAGAAAGGGATGGCGGAGGGAGCTAGGCGAGTGAAGTGAGATGTAAGGTATAACAGAAAAATGTGTTTATTTAGGAATATATGTAAAATGTTGTTTAATAGTGAATACGTAATTAAATTAATGATTACATAGGGAAATCCTCATATTACTCACTATTAAACGACATTTCACATTATATTCCTAAATATACTCATTTTTCTGTTATTTCTTACAAAAAATTTGCAAGGTGTTTCAATTTTTTTGATAAATGTGTAATGTCTTCTCAAATAGGAATTTTCTATTTTATAATTTTGCAGCTGCCACCGTGGTGGCAGATGGGTAATCTCATTACCACCACCCACCCCACCCACCTTGATTATAATAAATATAAATTATACAAAATTTGAAACATTTTTAATTAAACACCCTTTTAATAACAAAACAATCTCTTTATTACACAATTAAAGAAGCCATTGTAAAATAGGCCAGTGGAGCTTCGCTGAGGTTTACAAAGATTTACACACTGATAAACTTATCAGTAATTATAAATGAACGATTTTAACACTTAAAAAAAAATCAAATATGAACAAGGACTAAACCAAAACAAACACAATATCGAATTTTTAAGAGCTGAGTGAGCGAATTGAGCTAGACATAAATCTTGTTGTCTCACTAGTTGGGCATTTCACTTCAATAACAGCATCACTAAAAATTCCATCTGGACCCAATTCCACTCTCATTTTTATCCAGCAGGTTCTTTTAAGTAGTTTGTGATCCAGCACAAGAGTAACATTGCAAGAACTAGCTGTCACTTTATGTTTAGGACAAAGGTCAGACTACACATAATTAGTCATAAATAACCATTGAACTAGTAATTACAACTCACTGTTAATAACCTATAACGGGCGTCGTCTCCTTATGATACTCTTGCAGCCCTGCAAAGGAAAAAAGTATTTTAAATATAGAAGTAAATAATGCCCTAACCTAACGATATTTAACATCCACATAATTTAGAATTATGCTATAAAAAGTAACCAACTAAGTTATTAGATAGAATCTTATCTTTAGTTAGATAGATCTACTTACATTGCAGTTTTCATTTTTCTAAGCTCAGCAGAATAAAATTCAGGGAAAACTCCGATCGTCGTAGATATTCTGTCATCGCAGATTCATTTTAAAAAGTAAGTTTTATTAGGGTATAAATCCATTTTCTTTCTGCCACAGTGAGAATTAAAGAAATCAGTACGCGGAAAAAACCGCGCGGTGTCTTGTCGTGCGGTGCGGCGATCACATTGTAGGTAGAACCACTGTCATGTCATGACATCTATGAAAACGAGGCATCATTTGACAGCCCCGAGGATTTCTTTTGTCTATGGATGGCTTCGTTTTATCTGGCTGTACATTACTGGATGGACATTCTCAGTACAGGCGATAATGCACAGCCAATATTGTACGTCCAGTAATGCACAACCCGATATTTCGTGTACATGGATTCGATTTATTGGCTGTACATTACTGGCTGTACAATCCTGGGTGGACAAAATCGGACCGCATTGATAAAGATCGGCCAATAAAGCACGGGCAGGAATGTACAGCCCGATATTTAAATCCATTTATGGCTGCGAATTATCAGGCTGTGCAATATTGGCTGTACTTTATTGGTTTAACGGTTGTGAAATATCAGCCCGTACATGGATTCGAATTATTGGCTGTACATTATCGGCTGTGAAATATCAGCCCGTACAGATTTTGTACAGCCGATATGGCACATCCAGGAAAGCACGGACGATAATTCAAGTACAATGTACTCGAATTATTGGGCTGTACAAGTTTGACTTCGAAAGATCGGGCCGGCCTATATTTGGTCGTACATTATCGGCTCCCCCCGTAATCGCGTTCTGAATCACTGTCAGCCATACATTTTATTTTAGGAACAATCCGTGGGAACAATCCTGCTCTGCATTCCGAGACGCGCTGAAATCGATTAAAGCACCCGTAATCGGGCTCCAAATTACTGTCAGCTGTCAAAACTCTTTTTTGCTTTTCTGATAGTTGACAGCGCTGAAAGTCTGATTCGGAATGCGCCCAGTGTTTCGGTAACCGATTACGGGGTGCTTTAATCGATTTCAGCGCGTCTCGGAACGCGACGCAGGGAATATTGTCGAACATTTTTGTTGTATTTTATTTTGTTGATTGAGAAATTGAGATTGTTAACTCGCTAATTCACTGAATACATTTGTGGACAGGAGCTTTCATTATACTAGAACAGAAATTCCGGAAGTTCAATTAAAAATCTATTATATTACTTCAAGACGTCTCGATGAAATTAGCTACATTCATGTCGAATGACGATTTGCCTGTTGTTTTGGTGAGCGCCGCTGACGCCGCTGCTGCAGATACCATCATATCAGGTAAGAATTAGAGCAGCATGTAGATTCTGCCTGGCTTGCTTTAATTGGGTAGGTAGGTCGTTAGGTACACGATATCTTGGCCCGGCGCAATTCTGCCTGGCTTGCTTGAATTGGGTAGGTAGGTCGTTAGGTACACGATATCTTGGCCCGGCGCAGAACAAGTCGCCTTTATCCACCTCTCAGCTATCTCCGGATTCACCACGATCGACAAACCCACTCTGAAAGGCCGACGAAATTTGCCATCGTTTCTGTTTTTATCGCGCTTGTGACTTGCTTGGATTGCCAAAAAAAAACATTGGATAAGTAAACCTCTGGTCTGGGTTTATGATATTAACAATGTGTTTATATTTTATGTGTTTTAATTTATTTATTTAGTGTTAGTGGACAATGAGGTGGAGAGTATGCGGAGTGAGGGCTCGGTTGTGTGGGAGCTGTGCAATAAATACTACACGGCGCGTGTGCGCGTGTGTGCCTGGCTCGACGCACGTCCTGGGACGCCCCCCGCCGCAGAGGCACACATCGTTTACTTAACAGAGGATGAGGTCAGTAGAGAGTACTGACCGGTGCTCAACCTATTTTAAGTATTGCTTGAAAAAAAGTTATGAATAATTGTAGATCAAATCTAGGCATAATAGCAATGTATTGAGCCAATTTTAAACTATGCCTAGGATTGATCGATTGATTTACGTATCGCAGTCCAATTATACCTTCTTCACTTTTATTAACTTGTTTTTCATTCACTTTCTATCAACTGACTGATTGATCATCAGTATTAACAAAATAAGAAAATATTCAAATAAGTTATATTTAAGTGTGTGGTCACTGGGAACACCAGGACCAGACTAGCACAGGATAGGAGAATATGGAACGAAATGGAGGAGGCCTTCACCCGACAATGGGTGCCCAAATAAAATAAATTAACTAGACTTAATTAAATATAACAAAATCATTAATGTACTGTTGTAGGTATATTCCATTTATTAGATTCTTAAAATTGTTTGCTTAATTTGGGAAATAAAGGCTATTATTATTATTACTATTAATATTTAAGTGTGATGCTGCTACACTGGAGCGGCGCGCGGAGGCGTTGGTGGGTGATGGGGTGGAGGGGAGTGATGAGTGTGCGGTGCGGCTGGCGGCGTGCGCGGAGAGGAGGCCCGCCGAGGGGGAGGGGACGGGGCTGAGCGAGGCCGCGCGCAAACACCGCTACGAGGTATAGTTCTAAACCCATTTTACGCTATCAAAAATTTTTCTCAACCTGACGCGAATCCCTCGCTAAAATGTTTAGTGTTGTCGCGTATATTCACTTAGTTATGTATGCTTCCAATCCTTTCACTCAGGACTCAGGTGAGCGGATGACTAAATGCCTGTTTGCACTGAACTTAAGTTTGGCTCGTCTTAGTTAATAATTAATTCTGTGGTTAAGATTAACCTTAGTCTAAGCAGCAGCAGAAGTATACTCTAGCAGTGGATTTATATTTATTTATATTTTAGTCACATAAAACAAAGACTCCAACAGATCCTTCTTGGGTTGCAGTAGTCATTAGGATTGTATTCCCCGATCTCTTCTCAACAAATCATACATAGAACTACATGTCATTCCCAGTTGGTGTATCTGCGCGAGAGTTCCCCCTCCATCTCGGACGGTCCTTTCCCAGAGCTGCTCGGAGTGGCGCGTGCGCGTGAAGCACTTCACGCGCACACGTGGCCCGGCCTGCGTCTGCGCACCGACCGGGCGCCGTCCGCGCACAGTGACGACGACTTCTCGCCCTTCCAGAGCTACCAAAGTACGTGTATAGAGAATCTTAGACCCAGGGAGGCACAACATGCAGATAAAGAATAGATATGAAAATGGCGTCTGCTCGCATGCTAACTCGCTCACAATCTATCGCTGTCTATACTCACACCGTGAAGTACGCGCTGCAAAAAAAATATGATAATAATCAGGGGTTGGATTTAGAAACAATGGGAATAGATCGGAGGAAACTGAGCATGTGGGGAGGTTCAGAGGGCTTAACTGAATCCCGCTACACCGATTTAACCTTCAGGAGAATTCGAAAATAAATTCATGAAAATATCAATTTCCTATCATGCCCATGCTCCTTTTTTATTTTATTAATATTTTTTGACATTATTATTAGTATCATTAATTAATAATAATAATAAACCCGTCCCGTCCCGTTTTAAATCATAATAATAAAAAAGAATAATTAATAACAAAATAAAGTCAGTAGGAAAAATAAAAAAATAGATTTTTGAGAACTTGTTATGCCAACCGTACCATAAGTACCCGCCGCCATTTTCATATCTATTCTTTATCTGCATGGGTTATATAGTACATGTGGCCCAAATTAATTTTTATTGAAACGGTTACACTCGCGTAGTAATGAAAACGTTGGAAAACGAAGTTTCTGAGCGTTTCCGTTTAAATATTTCCCGCTCGTTAACACTATAGTCCGTCCGCCCATTTATTTTACTTTTGACATAAGCACGCCTATTAAAGCCGCGTTTCCATTATGCAAGCAGCCTGCATGCAAGGTGCAAGTTGCATGCAGCTTGAGTAATGGAAACGTAAACATGCATGCAAACTACCCACATGCAACAACTACGCTAAAAACCGCTTCATCCGACGAGCATGCTATTCTTATAACACTAAATTCAAAGATGTTGATATCTTCCATCTTAAGTTTCCTAAATTTGTTTCCACCATCAAACAAATCAAGCAGTATATCGATTACAGATAGGTAGCATCTTTATTTTAAAATAATCAGGCTTAAAATTCTTCAAAATTTTTATAATTTCATCTTGTAACCTCCATTGTTTTTTACCCAATGTCTTGTATCAATAATTAGTGGAAACTTAATTGGCTAATGTAATGTTTCAAATGTTATTGTCTTATGTGTCATGTAAGCTGTATGTTTTCCGTAAATAAATAAATAAACTTGCAGCTTGCATGCATGTTTACGTTTCCATAATTATTGGCAGGTAATCGTAAACAAAATAATGCAATACTTAATGAACATAGTTTTTTTTACAATAGTGAAGTGACGACGCTTTCTTTAGCAGAGTTCAGACATCTCGCTTTGCTGTCTGTTTTTTTTTATCGAAGATTATTAAAGTAGATTTTTTTCATAGTATAATATTTCGTTTAGTTTTCTTCTAAATTTTAATATTCACTTTCGCTCTATAGCAGCGTACACAGAGCCCCACAAATGAAGTACTGATCTTAGCTAGTCTATATTGGTGATTTACAAATTTATTTTTATTTCTATTTTTCTTAATACTATTCTATTCTAGTATTAGAAATTCAAAGGTTGTGTGTGAAGTTGACCAACCCGCACTGGTTCAGCGTGGTTGATTAAGGCATAATCGCCCTAATTCAGGGTAGGCTCGAGCCCCTCCGTAAGGACGTATGGTGACGGTGTTGTTGATGATTATGTTTGTGTGCAGACGGCGCCGCCTCGGACAGCCCCGGCTCCGGTTCGTCACCCGAGCCGGCGGAAGAGGAGTGCGTGCGGCGCGCCGAGCTGCTCGCGGACATGCTCGGCGCCGTGCGGGACGCGCGCGGGCGGGCGGGCGAGTCGCGGGGGGAGCGGGCCGCGCGCGCCGAGCGGCTCGTGGCCGCTGCCTGCCACGCGCTCGGCGAACACCTGGCGCGGCTGTGATGCCTTCATCGTGAGTGGCGAGGAAATGCCTCCGTTGATATGTACCCTCTGAAGAGTGCTCGGAGCAGAATCGCGAGTCGGTCACTCGGACTTCGTTTTGTTTACTAGGCGAACGCCCACCCCCGCGCCCCACCGCACCCGCTCGGCAAGCACGCACAGTGACAGTCCCTCGCGCCTGCGCGTCGTCTGTGTACCGTGCTGTGCTTGCGAGTATGGGCGCATTCCGTATCAGACTTTCAGCGCTGTCAGCGATCAGAAAAGCAAAAAAATGTGTGGCTGACAGTGATTCGGAACGCAATTACGGGTACTTTAATCGATTTCAGCGTGTCTCGGAACGCAGGGCATGTTTACAAGCAAAACGAGTGTCGCCATCTCCACTCTCCCGGCCTAATACCAATGGGGATAAAAACTAGAATCTAAGGATCGAATTATAAACGTGAATTCACATGAAACTGTAGGCAGCGAATAGGGGATAGGACTACTTATTTTTTATTCTATAAATCCAAGCTTCTTAGTTTCTGCTATCGAACATTAAAATAATTTTTGCTCTATCTTTAAAATTGACCAAATTATAAAAATTTGAAATTCAAGATTAGACAGGGAGGCACTTACCCACTTGTGACGTCATTTGCTAGTAACGCCATATAATCTCCATACAAAAAATAGTTTTTGAAAGAGACATTCAAGATTAGACAGGGAGGCACTTACCCACTTGTGACGTCATTTGCTAGTAACGCCATATAATCTCCATACAAAAAATAGTTTTTGAAAGAGACAGACATATTGAAACTTTAAAAAATCACTGTAAATTCGTTTTTCAACCGATTCTGTTTTTTTTTTATCCCGAATCGCCTGCTACTAATCTATATTTTAAAAATAATTCATAAAATATGATAAATTTAGTAACAGTCCGATCCCCTATTATTTAAATAGCGACGCGACCGCTCGCTTCGTTGTGCGCGGGGCATATAATTCGAGCCTAATGACGCGTTAAGTGTTCCTAAATGTAGGCAATTAGAGAGTAAAACGTCAAAAATTCTATCTGACATTTGCTAAACCCACAGAAGGCTAAGGCTGTATTCCGAATCAGATTTCACGGCTCAAAGTACTGACAGCGATTACTCGCGTACCGATTCAGAAATCGCGATAATACGGCTCATGAGCGAAATCAAAACGGAACGGCGTTTGAGCGCGCTGAAACTGCTTATAACTCAGTCTTGCCAGATGTTGATTACCGTACCAAAACTGGCAAAATTCTAAATTATTATACGTATTAAAAAAGTATTGTACAGCTGTGAAAACAGCACTTTTCGCATGGTTAGTACCCAAAATAAGAAAAGGTACGCGAATTTTTAAAAATGGAGATGTAAATAGGCACATGAAATTAAAAAAATATAAAAAAGAATGTTTGATATTTATATTTATATTTTATCAGATTGCCTATGATATTATCTTATGTATGTATGTGCCTGAGTCAAAACTATCGTAATATATACATAACCTACTCGATACTTTTACTATCGAACATCTGGCAACCCTAACCTACAAAACTGATTGATTTAAAATATTTCAGTAATTTATCTCCATTTCATAATTTAATAACGTGTTTTTAATTTTGTTCAACCAAATAAATATAAGACACGTTAATTTTACATTTAAACATTAAACATTTAACTTTTAAAAATAAATAAACAATATGTCAAAGTCGAATTTGACATTACGCTTACGTGAATTTCGCTCTGGAGCATGGGCGCCGTTAGCGAAAGATGGCGGCGGTCATGACGCAATCCGTGACGTCACAATGGCTGCCGTAATCCCAATGACAGTGATTCGGTACGCGGTTTTGGGTACTCAAAGTGCTGTCAGCGCGAATCGGAACGCGGCCTAAACCAATCAACATCCTTAGGAACACTCAACAATAGCGCCATTTAGATGTCAGTTTTTAACTCGGTTTACTCGGTACGTGTGATGAAGGGGTACACTACATAATACCGAATTATTTTTTTACGAATTTCAAAATTGACAAATATTAAACTTCCGAATGATTCACAATTCCGAATTTAAAATTTCCGAATAGTGAAAATGACGAATTCAACTAATTTTCAAACAACCGATTTATCACAATTCCGAAAGTCAATTTTCCGAATTTTATAATCTCGATGTTTCAAATGTACGATTTTTTTAGTATTTCGAATATTCAAAATTACGAATTCCGAAGTTAAATAAAACTTCACTATTCCGAAAATCAAAATCCCGAATTTAACTTACAAGTAATAAAATATTTAGAAATATAATTAAACGCCTATGTTAACATTAATAGCAATAGTTAGTAAGCATTATGGGTAAACGCTTGATACTTTAAGAATACTAATCAATTATTTTTATTTCGCTTCGCTCGCCTGACTCCCTCCGCCATCCCCTTCTAACCTAATGTCGGGGTGCCCCGAACTCCCGTGCTCGCTACGTTCGCACCCACCCTGACTAGTCTCGGTCGGGATTTTAATTTTTCGTGATTATAAAAATCGGTATTTTATTTTTCGTAAAATAAAGTATTCGTAATTTTTACCGTTCGTGTATTAACAATCGGAATAACAAATCTCCGTGATTATAATATTAGGAATTTGAAATTTCGTAATTTAAAAAATTTGTTATTTAAAGATTTCGATATTACAATATTACGTTATCTTCAAATTCATAAAAAAGTAATTCGGAATTTTTGGGTGTTCCCATAATAAAGGCATGAACGGCTCCTCGTGGCTAACTTTTGTAAATATCTCTTCAATTGTTATCTTGATCATGAATGAGTTAATGATTCAGTCATGTACGTTTGTAATCTACTGTAAGTAAAGTACCTATACTTAATTTATAATGTTATGTTAAAAATATACGTACAATTAAAAGACAATTTACACAAAAATGTATCATTTTCGTGACCTTAAATAAAATGACAAATAGAAAAAATATTTTATTTATTATCTTATTTATTATGGCCAGACTAGTCTGACCATCCATCTAACACTTGAGAATGACTGCCGACAGTCCCACCACTAAATAGAAAGGTGGTCAAAGTTGAGTTGACAAAATATATATTCTTCTGGGTCCCGTTCACGAAGCAACAAGTTACAAATTACAAGTACATTGCGTAGACAGTGAGATTAAAACGATAAAGCGTTACAGTTTAGGCGAATTAACTACGCAATGAATATCAAATTGTAACTTGTTACTAGAAAATTGTTGCTTCGCGAAACGGGGCCCTGGCCGTTCTTCTCCACACAGGGCGTACACTGGTAGTGAACGTGCCATCCATGATAGCTTTGACGTCTGATTGATTGATTGATTGATTGATTGATTGACTGATTGATTTGTAAAAATCTTTTCACTTCTCATGCGCTGAAAGTTCTGGATATAGGCTGCACAAAATAGAATTTTATGCACGAGTGCATTAACGTAGGTATTATGAGCCAAACACAAGAAGTTCATACATAGAATTCGTTATTTTATAATATTTACTTAAATTTATTTGCCTTAAGTGTTTTTCAAGACAAAAACAATTTCCTTCAGTATTCAAAACTGTTCTAATTTTAATTAAAGAAATGTTATGTTATCCTATTGTTTTATTTCCTTGCAATCGAAGTGAAAAGCAGAGTTTATAACTCGTCCACTAAACCATTTTATCTTCGACATTACTATCAGCCAATTCGACGCACATTGCGTAGACAAAGAGGTAAAACGATAAGAAATTACAGTTTAGGCGAATTGGCTACGCAATGTATATCAAATTGTAACTTGTGAGCCCCGTTTCACGAAGCAACAATTTACAAGTAACAAGTTACAATTTGATATATATTGCGTAGCCAATTCGCCTAAACTGTGCGCCCTTATTGTTTTATCTAATCGTCTACGCAATGTACGTCGAATTGTACCTGTAATTTGTAACTTGTACAAGTAACAAGTTACAATTTGATATTCATTGCGTAGCCAATTCGCCTAAACTGTAGGCCCTTATCGTTTTATCTCATTGTCTACGCAATGTACATCGAATTGTACTTGTAACTTGTAGCTTCGTGAAACGGCCCCCTGATCGCTGACGGCGGCGGTGGCGCTGACAGTTTGATTCGAAAGTGATTTAAGCGCGTATCGGAACGCCGCCATAGACATCAATAATTTGACAGCAGCTGTCACTTGGGATCCATCTGTCTGTCACTTTCTTGCTTTACGTCCGCTACGGAATACGGAAATTTCTATTTGTTTCTATTTTTATCCGCATCAGAGGTGATTTACACAAATATTTATGCAGGGGGACGGCGAGGAATCTCTTTTGCATTCATGCTTCGACGGGCTGAAGAGCGCAGTCATGGGTTGCTGCTACAGTATCTGCCACAAAGAGAACGATCCACAGGTGACGATATTTGAGCTAATTTATTGGCTATTGTCTTTAAACACGTTTATAACTTTAATTACCAACTTTATACTACATCCAAGCGTCGATTCACGTCAAAACATCCAACTTTTAATGAGTAAAAACGTTGTTTAAAAAGTGTTAATAAATTTTCATTATTTTATGAAACACGACACTGACACAATGAACTTTTGGGTACAATGTGTTCGTTATCGCTAATTCCTCGTTTAGTGACACTTTATCTGCTTATATTTATAATAAACATGCAAATCGGCGTTTTTATAGCCTATCGCTTCCATGTTTGTGAGTTCACCATTAGTTTCCTTGTTTTATCTGATCGTAGACTGTTTTTTTTTTGTTGTTGCGTAGATTTCTTTATGAATAATGAATAAAATTTTCAGTTATTTTGCTTCTCAATTCAAGTTTTGCATTTGTGGTGTGAGTACAAGCGATTCGCCGCAATGAGTTACATTGATAACAGTTATGTAGTCTTGCAGTATCTAAACTCACAAGCATAGTTGTACAACTTAGAAAGACCAGAAAACGAGCCAATGAAAATGTGATAAATTTTTACTAAACCTTGATTTTTAATTCCGTAGAATTCTGACAGATGGAGTATTGCCAGGCAGAAAACAAGTTACCAAAAAGTACAGGTATCATGTTTTGATAAATAAAAAAACACAGTGAATTATTTTAAATTCATACTTTATGCAACCTTCATTTTATTTAATTTTTTCAATTGTTTGATGACTATAATATTTTTAAGTTGTAATCTGTTCAAGTTACTACATTCAATGTGGGAGAACATTTACTAAGGCCGGGTATCATTTTCAAATAACTGTAGGTTGCAAACAGTTAATATTTCTATTTCTAATGCAAAAAGGCTTTTAAAAATGCATGGAAAAAAAAATAAAGATGTTCTTAATCTAACATATTAACAATTCTATTAAAATAACAATTCTTCCATGTAAACTTCACTTTAATTTCGTATTGTATGGCCACAGATGAAAAAGCACAGCGTAAACCATACAAGATTCAAATAGAGTTTGCACAAGCCACTGGAATTGTTATTTTAATTGCATTGTATGTAAATTATGATTTGCCTGTCTTGTTATAATAATGATAACAGAAATGTACATGTGAAAAAAGGTTTGCGACAAGCGACCTGAGAACAAACTGTCAGAATTTTATGGAATTAAAAATCAATATAAATTGGTCATCAGGTATCAGGTATAGATTGCTGGTTTTTTTTAATTTTTGTTTTGTTTTTTTTTTTCCTAAGTAAAGGTGAGCTTATCAGATTAGATGTGCCATGTTATATTTTTTTTCCTTTTACAGGATAACATAGCAAATGAGAGGACGCATCTTCTGGAAGTAGCGGAACAGCAGCAGGACACTCCGACTCCTGCAGCATCAGCCAGCACTCCACCCCGGAAACCAGATGAGCAAACTGCATTGAATAGGATACTTCACGAAACTGCTACGTAAGTTATTCACTTTAAGTATATCTAGTGCTCTGACCTCTTAAAAAAGAAAGCAGAAATGAAGTTAACAAGTCTTTGGTGTTCAAATATCTCATACCAGCTGACTCTGCACAATTTTCTTAATTTTTTTATGTAACAACCTTCTGCGTAGTATTAGAAAACATTAAAAAAAAAAATAAATTGGTAAAGCCGTACTCAAGTTATAGTGTGACCAGGAGAAATAGGGGTTCATTTTTATATAGAACCCCTATTTCCCCTTTTTCTTTCTTCACTAGTGTAATTTCACTAGTGTAATTATAATATCACGACTTTCACAATATACCTGCGATTTATTTATTTATTTATATATATTTACAAACGCAGTACAAAACAAGCATGAAAATAGGTAGTTATACTGACAGGATGGCTGGTACTATATAACTATAAGTATGTATGTACCTTTGCCAGCTGCTGATGCTGATTCATTTTAGTTGTAGTAAATTGCATAAGTTATCTTTGTGACTCATATTTCAATAGATCAACAAACTGCATAATTGTGTATTATGATATGCAGTTCTCCATTATTAGAACTGTTTGTATAACAATATTTTTTTTAAACCAAATAATTTCAGATTAACCTAATGTGGTTTTTAATTTTGTCCTTTTTTTTGCTGAGTATTTGTCTGCTAGTGTATTGTATATTTTGTACAGTGTAATTTTGTATTGTATTATATGCATTTAAAAATGTAAGTAAAAAAAACATTAACCATTTTTAGTTAGTTTTAAAAATGGTTTTAATTTATGAGAATGTTTCTTTATATAACACGCTCGCGTTGTGTAAGATTTTCCCGTGGGAATAAGATTTTTTCCCGTAAAAAGTATCCTATGTGTTAATCCAGGGTACAAACTGTCTCGATTCCAAATTTCATCCCAATCCATTCAGTAGTTTTTGCGTGAAAGAGTAACAAACACCCATCCATACTTACAAACTTTCGCGTTTATAATATTAGTAAGGAAGTAAGTATTTAAAAAAATCCCTGCTACTTTACTTGTATTACTTATAAAATGTAATATATTTTAGTGACACCAAATAAAATATTGAATAAGACTTAGTCAAAATCCAAAAAAAAGTCGAGACACGGCCTTATTGCTAATGTAGCAAACGAAAAGAAAAAGTTATAGTTCGAAACAGTAGGTTATTTTATTATCACTAACTGTTTGCAGAGCACATAGAAGAAATTGTAGATTGTAATGTAATTTGAATTATCTAAGTTCTAAGTCCCTGTACCGACCAACCCATGTATTGTCGGATGTGATATCTGCATGTCAGTGATATTGGTGTGTGTGTAGCAGGATAGTGTAGGATCTTACTATAGTTGGGTTATTATAGGATTAGTTCTGACAGCTTAAAAATTCTTCATACGACGTTAACAACTTTTTTAAATAATATTCAGTTTAAAAACCATAATAACTAATAATTAAAAATAAAGTAACTTCACCTCTCATTTTATCATTAAACAGTATGTAATTTTACTTAATAAATAAATAAATATATAAACGAAATAATATTAAAACACTTTAGCTTGCTCAATACTTGGTGATGCGTTTTTTGGCACGTTTTGTAGCTGTTCTTGCTACTAGTTTTAAATTGTCTTTTTTTTAAATTTATTTTTTGTCTTTTGTTTGTGGAAATATGTTTTTGTTTTGTTTTGATTTGTTTATTTAAAACTGTGTAGTCTGTTTTTCGTGGGCGCTTTTCGCTACCTCGCACTTTTAGGTTCACGACTGAAATTCAGCGTTACTGGCCAGGCTAGTGACAGTATGCTGAGTCGGCACCTTCTTAGCATAGTTAATCTTATTGTTGTTGTTCCTTGTTCATTAGTGTTTAATCTGTATTGTGCTGTTTTAAATGTTACCATTTGTATTGTGTGCTATGCTGAATAAACGTTTTTCTATTCTATTCTAATCTAAAAAGCTTTTAAAATTTTATTCTGTCACAGCTGATCCTACAGTAACCCAACTATACCCCTTAGCACACTTTAAGATTGTCTACTCCATTTCAACTATTAAAGAATATTTTTAAACAGTTCAAAATCTGACATGAAATTTGTTTGTATATAGAATGTATCACCTTCTGTAACACAAATATACAATTTGTGTTTGCGGCTTGTCCCCATCCTAACAGTAAAATTTCGTAATGGTATATACAGGGTGTAATAGGGAATATGCATAAAGAAAATATTAGTTTTTTTCATAGTTCATCTGAAAGTATTCAATAATAGAATACCGACAGTGAAAACAGAATCGAAATTGATCGAAAAACAAACTAGATGCAACATTATTAAACAAATATATCTGTCCCTCTTTTCGTCATCAACGAATACAAAATTTTCTAAGTCGGATGTATGGCCCGCGTGACCAATGACGTTAATGGTCATGTCGGACCTCTCTGTCTAACCATCAACTTTGAAGCCTTATAACTTTGTTTCTGAGCAAGATATTTGAAAAAATATTTTTTATGTGTTTATCTGGAACTTGGAATATTCCGATTCATGAATTTAAAAAAATGTGCATATTCCCTATTGTTAAGTGTGCCCAGGCGATTATTCCGTAACTATTACAGATATCTTAAAACTTTATACTGATATCGAAAGTACGATACCTAATGAGTAAAATGACATCAATAACTTTTTAAAAATAAAGACGAGGAATATCCATAATTTTGACATTGTGTTAGGTATGTGTTACCTAACACAATGTCGTACGTACACCTATACGTCTCAGCCTCGTTGGTTATTGCTGGCAGTAAATACTTTTAGAATCGTCGGGTTTATTTGAATTTTGAAGAAACAAATGTTTTTGGAACGCTCAAGAGCTGATTGTATTGTAGACTGTCCTCGGGAAAACTGATGTTTTTGGGGAAGTTATAATAAAAAGACTACTTCAATTTTATACACGTCTTGATTCTTTTATGATACCGCTCCTCCCCATGTCGTACATTGCAATGTATGTAGCTGAAATACTGTACACAAGTCAGCAGTAGCAACGTCGTCAGTTAGTTGACAATCTTCTTGATTGCGTAATTTATTTATCTAAGATTGGAGACAGTTGGCGAAAGCGAGGGGAGGCCTTTGCCCAGCACTGGGACACGAATACGGCTACATAAAAAAAAAGATTGCTCAAGTCACAGACGACAGAAACAAGAGAGCAACATTAGCTCTCAAATGGATACACCAATTTCAACACGTTTTTTTTTTTAATTTCCAGAAACGTCATAGACGTCGGCGCTTTAGGCCCGTATGCCTTAGAAGCGGTAGCGTACAACGAGCGGGTACGTCTATACACGGCGCGGGTTTGCGCGGGCCCCGCCCCCCCTGCGCCCGCGCCGCCGCGGCTGCTCAAGGACGTGTCTCATGCCGAACGGGCGCAGATACTCTCCAAGCCAGGACTGCTGGCTGAGGATAAGGAACGAGTGAGTTTTTTTCGATAGGTTTTATTTAAATACATCGATTTTTCAATACAGGGTTACTTCGGTGACGGTGCGCAAATTTTACGTACAGAAAGGTTTTAAAAACTTGAAAGACACGTGTTTTTTCGTTGTAACATGTTTCGAACTAAAATAAAAAAAAAATATCGTATGAAAATATCTGCACCCAAACCAGTATCATGGTCACTCTACGTAGTTACTACAGCGAGACAAGAGCGGGCGCGCGCCGCGCCCTCGCCCCCTTGCGCTCCCGCGCCACAGCCCGTGCGTAGAGTGACCATGATATTTGTTTTTTGCGGGAGATAAACTAATAGTTCCCAAAAAAAAAACCATATTCAAAGTCAAAGTCAAAATTATTTATTTCCATAGGATGTTATTACATCACTTAGATCCGTCATTACATTTTTTTGGGTGAGTTCACTAACACAATGGCGGGATCTGTGGAGAAGAAACCGCTCACCGGGAATAAAGGATTTCATAGAGACAAAATTGTTAACTTCACTCAAACTGTTGAATTGTCAATCATCTCCAGTCATTGTTAGTGTTATTTTAATAACTAGTATACCAACTGTATAAAAATAACACCATTTATACTTTGACACTTGCATGTGTATAGATCATTTCACCCTAGGATAGATGCCCAGTTTAAAAGTAAACCTTTGTTTTGTTTTATGTATATAGGCATTTTGTACTTTTTACATAATGCCCTCTAATTTTGTCTATAAGTATACTAATTTTTGAATAAAATTTTTGTAATTTGTTATTATTTATTTTAATTTTGAGAATGTTAATTGAGGCCAATTTTTTTCGCCTGAAGCTCAGGAATCTTCCTAGTTCAGGTATATGTTTTATTGTATCCCTTATAAACCGTGGTTATGACTGTTGGTTGCACATTTAGTTAACGCTAGCAACCCGCCCACGATTACGTTCGCGTTATGTAAGATTTTCCCGTGGGAATAAGACTTTTTCCCGTAAAAATCCTATCCTGTGTTAATCCAGGGTACATCAAAATACATTTTCACAATTTATAATATTAGTGTGATTTATGTTGCCTATTTTAATGTGTAAATGAAAATACCTATTTGACGACCATTTTGAAATTTAGAATGAACAAAAACTAAATAATTCATATCTATATCAGGTAACGAACGCGATGAAGCGAGTAGCGGCGGCCATGTCTGAGCTCCGAGTGGAACACCACGAGGAGTTGGTGGTGCCGTTCAGGGTGCCATAGCATCGCACCCCGCGCCACAGCGAGAGCGAGCGCCATTCTTACTACTGACTACTAAAAGTGAGTGCCATCACTACTACTGACTACTAGGAGTGCCGTTCAGGGTGCCATAGCATCGCACCCCGCGCCACAGAGAGAGCGAGCGCCATTCTTACTACTGACTACTAAAAGTGAGTGCCATCACTACTACTGACTACTAGGAGTGCCGTTCAGGGTGCCATAGCATCGCACCCCGCGCCACAGAGAGAGCGAGCGCCATTCTTACTACTGACTACTAAAAGTGAGTGCCATCACTACTACTGACTACTAGGAGTGCCGTTCAGGGTGCCATAGCATCGCACCCCGCGCCACAGAGAGAGCGAGCGCCATTCTTACTACTGACTACTAAAAGTGAGTGCCATCACTACTACTGACTACTAGGAGTGCCGTTCAGGGTGCCATAGCATCGCACCCCGCGCCACAGAGAGAGCGAGCGCCATTCTTACTACTGACTACTAAAAGTGAGTGCCATCACTACTACTGACTACTAGGAGTGCCGTTCAGGGTGCCATAGCATCGCACCCCGCGCCACAGAGAGAGCGAGCGCCATTCTTACTACTGACTACTAAAAGTTAGTGCCATCACTACTACTGACTACTAGGAGTGCCGTTCAGGGTGCCATAGCATCGCACCCCGCGCCACAGAGAGAGCGAGCGCCATTCTTACTACTGACTACTAAAAGTGAGTGCCATCACTACTACTGACTACTAGGAGTGCCGTTCAGGGTGCCATAGCATCGCACCCCGCGCCACAGAGAGAGCGAGCGCCATTCTTACTACTGACTACTAAAAGTTAGTGCCATCACTACTACTGACTACTAGGAGTGCCGTTCAGGGTGCCATAGCATTGCACCCCGCGCCACAGAGAGAGCGAGCGCCATTCTTACTACTGACTACTAAAAGTTAGTGCCATCACTACTACTGACTACTAGGAGTGCCGTTCAGGGTGCCATAGCATTGCACCCCGCGCCACAGAGAGAGCGAGCGCCATTCTTACTACTGACTACTAAAAGTTAGTGCCATCACTACTACTGACTACTAGGAGTGCCGTTCAGGGTGCCATAGCATTGCACCCCGCGCCACAGAGAGAGTGAGCGCCATTCTTACTACTGACTACTAAAAGTTAGTGCCATCACTACTACTGACTACTAGGAGTGCCGTTCAGGGTGCCATAGCATCGCACCCCGCGCCACAGAGAGAGCGAGCGCCATTCTTACTACTGACTACTAAAAGTGAGTGCCATCACTACTACTGACTACTAGGAGTGCCGTTCAGGGTGCCATAGCATTGCACCCCGCGCCACAGAGAGAGCGAGCGCCATTCTTACTACTGACTACTAAAAGTGAGTGCCATCACTACTACTGACTACTAGGAGTGCCGTTCAGGGTGCCATAGCATTGCACCCCGCGCCACAGAGAGAGCGAGCGCCATTCTTACTACTGACTACTAAAAGTTAGTGCCATCACTACTACTGACTACTAGGAGTGCCGTTCAGGGTGCCATAGCATTGCACCCCGCGCCACAGAGAGAGCGAGCGCCATTCTCGGTAAATTTTAAAGATAGGGAAATAATTATTTTACTGTTTGGTAACAAAAATAATTTAATATGTTTTTTTAAGTAGTTAGTTCCTTACCCTACAATACTTACTTAGTTATTTGTTCCGAAGGAAGGCTTGTGCTAATAAAAGGTGGGCGAGTTGTGTATTGTATTTTTATACCCCCTCATTTGCACTTTCGCACAAACGATTTTTGTATAAATACTTCAATTAAGTACTTAGTGTCTTAATTACTACATAATATCTCTAAAATGTTTGTATCTTTTGTCTGAGAGGTGGAGGCCAGGAGCTCCATAGCACGGGGTCTACCTAGTTTGGACTCCTGACTCCCACTATAAATAATGTAACTATTGCCTTTAGTATTATCTACTAAAATCAGCCTCTTGTTTTTGTAAATAAATAAATTTATCATTATTATAGTGAATTTTCTTTTCCATTTCAGGTAAAAAAGAAACACTTCAATTCAGTACGGAATTTAGCTAAATAAGGTATTTACGTGTTTTAATATTTAATTTATAGACATCCTGGATCATCGTAATTACTTCGTTAACTATGATTATTTTGTAAGTGTTGGACCAAAAATTCTCCATTATATCGATTTTGATTTAGAACTACTTTGAAGTAAAATTAATATAAATAAAAACAAATGTATCATTAGACAGTGAAAATGTAAAAGGAACCATGTAACATGTCTAACTAACATGTTTCAGGTAGAGATATAGTCGCTATTTGCAGGGGAATAAAAACTGAATTAAAAAAATAAAGATGGGCACAAATGGATAGCAAAACGTCAACACGTCATCTGACGTTTGTTTAGCCAATAAACGCCATTACTCCAGGTGCGCGTTCCAAAATGGGTAGAGTGATTACTTGATTAACCGACGAGCGTGCATGAAGAGGTTGATGAATGTGAATGAAGCGAAAGAAGTATGTCTGGATCGTAGCAAGTGGAAGGAAGTGGTCTCTGCCTACCCCTCCGGGAAAAAGGCGTGACTTTATGTATGTATGTATGATTACTTGATAGCAGTCTGTTTCACTTGCTTTCTAAGGATTCTTGCTCATTTTGGAACGCACTTCGGTTTTGTTCCTTATTCAAGTTTTACTCATTTAAGTAACATGTAGTTAGAATTAACAATAAACAGTATTTAATTGCAAGGTGGGTTCTTAAGGAATTCTTGACTCTGTGACAGATTTTCTCATCCAAACATTCACTTTATAAATTAGTTTTAGTTTTTTTTACAATCCAGTTGAGACTATAATAGGTAATATTTTATGCACATTTTTTTAAAATTTATGAATCGAAATATTTTAAGCTCCAGATAGACAAATACAAAATATTTTTTCAAATATCTTGCTCAGAAACAAAGTCATGAGTTCATGAGGCTTCAAAGTTGATGGTTAGACAGAGAGGTCCAACGTGACATGTGACGTCATATGTCATGCGGGCCATAGAAAATTTTGTTTTCGTAAGATATATTTGTTTAATAATGTTGTATCTAGTTTGTTTTTCGATCAATTTCGATTCTGTTTTGACTGTCAGATGAACTATGAAAAAAACTAATATTTTTTTATGCATATTCCCTATTCTCATGCTTTTAGTTTTTATCTTTTCTATACTCATACTCATTTTTGTATAACCAACCAGTTCTACAACCTGCTTCATTTCTGTATATTTCAAATGTAAAGTCTAACCTCAATTTATAATCTTTATTTCTTAGTTTTAAATAGAGTAAGAGCGATGGAACTGAAAAGCTAGAACTAAAATGATGGAGAAATATTTGTTAGAAGATGACTGATTGAGTATATTGTAAAAAATATGTATTGTACATAAAATATAGAGTATGTATTGTATTATTGTAATAAACTAGCTGTCCAAACACAGACTCGCGCTCGTGATTTCGGATTTGGGATTTTTTCCTGTGGTAAAATACCATGTTGTCGTTTCCTTAATAGTTGGCTAAAGGTATAATAAAACCTTATAGATTCATAACCACGCAGGCCCAACACCCAACTGACGTTATATTTCAAGATAAATGTTGCCAGCAGATTCGTGTATATTTTTTTGTAGAAACCTATGTGTAACGTTGATACCCAGTTCACAGCAACAGAAAAATAATTGGAAAAAAAGAGAAACGATTGTTATAAAGCCAAAGCAAAGTCCCACTCCTACAGATGCAGTGCCCGAGTGGGACGGCAATATATTTAAGCAGGAGTAACAGAGACAGGTAATAACAGGTCAACGTACGAAATTCTTTCTGCTTGGCGACAGCATATAGTAGAAAAATACTTAACTGTCACTTGGATCTGGCAATATTATTTTGACGTGTTACTTGTTTATGGTACCTACAGGATTTTAAAATCCAACCAACCACTGGACACCACATTCTGTAGAATTTACTAACAATCTAATTACGAAGAAAGGGCGCATTCCGAATCAGACTTTCAGCGCTGTCAGCGATCAGAAAAGCAAAAAAACGTATAAGTTTTGCTGCTGATAGTAATTTGGAACGCGATTACGGGTGCTTTAATCGAATTCAGCGCGTCACGGCACGCAGGGAAAGTTGCGGTGCGGGGGCGCGGGGAACACGTCGTGATTGGTTCATCTCGCTTACGCAATGTAATGACAGGTCTCGTAATTGGTCGAAACTGAAGTGAGCCGCGAGGTATTGGCCGCCCAGTGCTGTTATATGTGCAAATGCACCTATGCGTTTCGGAAAGTTTCGCTCTGACATGTGGTGTGCAGTGGGAGGATGGTCCGAGCATTAGTCAAATAAAAGTTGCTTTTTGTATTTATAGTTATTAAGAGTAAGGATAAAGCTGAATTATAGACGTAGTTATTACAATTAACAGGAGCTTGAAATTAGCTATTAAAACATTGATGCCATGTTTTCTACTTGTGAATATTATGCCTAAACAGATTAAACAAATTTGGAAGTATTTTATTTAATGTACAGTCAGTTGCAAAAGTGGGGTCATATCACGTGTTTTTGTACTTTGAAATATCTTTTCATTATTATGACCTTTATTGCATATTATTATTTATATTAATAAAGTCCCGTACACACCATACGTTAATACAAAATCCAAGAAAAAATAACTATTAGAAAATAAGTTATTTAAAAGTATAAAAACGCGTGATATGACTCCACTTTTGCAACTGACTGTACGTACAGACAGCAACAGCAAAAGCTATAACTTGAGGTACTCTATGGCCTTGCTAATGCATATAAAAAGGCCGAATAGCTGTTGCTGACTGTACTCAGTTTTGCAACTTAAAACATTGTTACACCTATAACTTTCACTTAAACAAAGTGTACTTTGACCAAACTTTGACGAACGGATGTAAAATTTAACATGATTTAAGAACATTTATTTTGACTAACACTCAACTGTACGTGTTAATAATGTTTTGAAAGTGCCAACAAGGCTAATGTTAATAGACTTTTTGTAATATCTTAAGAAATCATATTAGGCCAGTCATATGTTACATTCGAAATAGATATAATAGGCCTGTGTCGTAAATTTCAAAAATGGCTTATTTCGTTAGTTTAGTACCTGTATTACCCCAAAAAAATAATATTTCATGATAAAAATTATATTTAAAACACATATTTTAAGTTTTAAGAAAATATTTTAAATCTGGCGTAAAAACACAAGAAAGTGTCATGGCGTCGTGAATGACGTCACATAGTGGCAAACGATTGTGTTCACTTGTGCTGTTGTATGAAAAAGTTAACCAAGCGTCAAAACAACAATGGCGGCATACCACTATGTGACGTAATACGTTCTGATTGACGTTCACAGCGGAGGGGCCAGGGGGGGTATTTATTTGATTTTAATTTGTAAAAATAACAATAATCATTAATTTTTATGTGGAATTATTTCGGTTTTCCCTGTTTAAATATTACAATTTACGTCTAGAAACATTCATCCATTGATTTCATTGTTAGTTGACACAAGCCTATTGCGGTAAACTTGCTCTTTTGGTATGTTGTTTGGGTCCACCTAGATAGTATTTATCCAGATTTGCAGCAGTCTGAAATACTCGCGCGCTGAGTAGTTGCTGAAAAACCACCAAAAACGACATTGGAAGGCTCTGACGGACGACAAAGGTCACTACTACTTTTTTAAAGTGTACAAAACTCCTGACAGTTTGAGCCCTAATTAAATTGTGTAGGTCAAATAGGTCAAATCTATGGCAATGGCAAATCTTCAAAATATAATCTTTTACCTACGACCATTTCTTTTGTTTCAACCGAACTAATTCACAATAAGACCTCACGCCGCAAGTGAGGCGTTATTTACCGAGACGGTGTTATTGCTCCGACCCGTAATCTAATTGTAATTACAGATATTATCGTGGAACTGAAATCGTCGACCGCCGCTGTTTGTCTTCGAGGTTTTTTAAACTATTACCCAAAAAAGCAGTGTAATGTGTTTACGGTTCCCAAAAAAAATTCCAGGTTTGTGTGTCAAATAGGTGCGGCGCACTAAATATGGCGCGTGTGGGCTATATGTATTTTTTTACAAACTGTTTTGTTTACTTTCCTCGCAAATCGAGATGAAAAGCAGAGTGTTCACCTCGAGGGAAACTGATCAATTCCACCCTCACACTATTAGCGCCCTCGCTACGCTCGTGCGCCAAAATACTTCGGGTGTAATTGATAACTTTCATCCCTAGGTAAACAATCTTATATAAATGTCAACCAGCCTATGCTGATCGTTCAACCTTTTCAAGCTTAACTCTGCGCACGCACTTTATGGATGACTATAAAAACCTTCCTAAACCAAAACGTAGCGGTTTTTTGTAACTATACCTTGATTTTTAATTCTGTGGAATTCTGACAGTTTTCAGGTCGTTTGTCGCAAACCTTTTTTCACATGTACATTTCTGTTATCACTATTATAACAAGACAGGCAAATCATAATTTACATATAATGCAATTAAAATAAATACTCCAGTGGCTTGTGCAAACTCTATTTGAATCTTGTATGGTTTACGCTGTGATTTTTTATCTGTGGCCACACAATACGAAGTTAAAGTGAAGTTTGCATGGAAGAATTGTTATTTTAATAGCATTGCTAATATGTTAGATTAAGAACACCTTTATTTTTTTGGTTCCATGCATTTTTAAAAGCCTTTTTGCATTAGAAATAGAAATATTAACCAACTGTTTGCAACCTGTGGTTATTTGAAAATGATACCCGGCCTTAATAAATATTCTCCCACATTTAATGTAGTAACTTGAACAGATTACAACTTAAAAATATTATAGTCATCCAACAATTGAAAACATGAAATATAATGAAGGCTGCATAAAGTATGACTTTAAAATAATTCACTGTGTTATTTTTATTCATCAAAATGTGATACCTGTAATTTTGGTAACCTGTTTTCTGCCTGGCAACACTCCATCTGTCAGAATTCCACGGAATTAAAAATCAAGGTATAGGTAATTTTGCTGGTTATACTTATTTTCCCTGAAACCAAACTTATTGTGCAATATTAGTTTCTACTAAATGACAACTGTAGATCCTTAATATATTATTTCTATCCCGACCACAATGCAATTGTCATACATAACTCTGTAACGGTATTCGCATTTTTAAATTGATAAATTTGTGCCACTATGACAAAGTTGTCTGGCTGATAATAATTACATTTATAAATGAACTATAAAACCAACGATGTCTAATAAAGCATTTTGTGCTCAAAAGATTTAAGAAAACGGAGGCGCTTGCGACGTTTCAGCTGGCTCTTATGTAAAAACGATTAAGAGCAAGTGAAAGGTAGGATTGCAAGTGTTGTTTGCGAGTGTAATTTAGAAAATATTTGGTCAGTTACGTTGTTATATTAATATTAATTATGCACATTATTATTGTATGAATAAAGTGATATAATTTGTATTTAAACTATGCCTGTTTTATTGTTTGTATACTTAGTTTGTATCACCCTAACATGTTAGTAAAAAAACGCAACACGACTATATAGTAGCCGGGACCAGCCTGTAATGTCCTAATCAAACTGGGGGAAGTCTCACAAAGAGATTTTTGAAGTGGGGTTCATGCTTGTTTCCGTTTTGTACAGACCGTTTTTCGTGTTACAGTTTTGTACAGACAGTTTTTTGTGTACTACATGCTTGCCTTGGACGGGAAAAACTGTGCGAGCAGATTATGACCGACCCGTTTTCTGCAACCATTTTTTTCCGTCCACGTTTTGCGCACTCGAATTTTCCAACCATTAGCCTTTTTGAGAAGTAATCTCCTGCGGTCGCCGGCCGCTGCCGCGGCATGCTCGCTGCGCTCACTCGTCTCCCTCCGCCTGTTGTTGACAACAGTCTATCCTAACCTAACCAAAGTGTATTCTTTCGGGTGGTGCCCAGTGAAAAACAGCGAAAAAATACAGTTTCCTAAAGTCGAGCCATTATTTTGACATTTGTAGTCATTGGCAGCAAAACGCGGCGTACCAAAACAGTTGCGTTCAAAACTGCACGAGCACTTTTTGTACAGACCTGTTTTTGGATGCAACTTTTTAGACATCCTCATATTGAATGAATTCGTTGTAAACCATGTACATCGAAAACGTGGCGTACAAAACCAGGGACGGTCATGAAAGTTTCCCGATTTTTGCTTGACAGTGTCTCCACCGGGAATCGAACCCGGAACCATCGTAATGGGCGTCGAAATCTCGACCACTCGGCCACGGAGAAACTTTCATACAAACTACAGAGCTGATCAGCCTGAAACTTAACCTGTGTGTCTACCTGCTTTAATAACTATGTAGCAAAGCAAGTGCTGCGTAAAGTCGTAGCTCGTTGGAGCAAGGGTAGAAAGAAACTGCAGCAAGGGCTACGTTAATTCGTAGCCCGTAGCAAGGGTAAAAAGAAACTGAAACGAATTCCTCGTGATCCGGAGGGATTAATTCGTAGCCCGTAGCACGTTGTAGCAAGGGCAGAAAGAAACTGTAGCAAGTGCTACGTTAAGTCGTAGCCCACATGTTTCAGCAAGGCTAGTGTTTCTACACCTACGTATTATATTGTTCATCATCAAGGGCCCGTTACAGTCCACTGCTGGACTATGAGCCTCCACCACTTAAGTGGAGGGTTTTGCCATAATATCCACGCTTGGCAGGCGGGTTGGAGATCACAGATTAAAAGGTTACTGTATCAGAGAGCGCTGCGGCCCGTTCCCTTTTCAATGTGTAGTCCCTAAGTCGCCTCTTACGACACCCACGGGAAGAGTAGGGGTTGGTGATTGTTACGACGCGACGTGCTAAATAATAAACTACTAAACAGGGAGGCTCGAGTCCTACAGTGATGAAGTAAATGACCTGGTAATAAATAATATATCATAAAAAAAATAAAAACGTGTTTATTCACAATAATTTAAGGGTTTAAACATAAAACTTGAACGCAATACAAAACGAGGCTTGTGGCGTCATTACTTGGTGGTTCGAGGATGTATAAGACCAGGTTTAAACGCGTTTGACGGCGCCACGTGGACAGTGGGTGATGGTCTGAAAATATACAATTTGCGTTCAAAATAATGTATAGCCTCGTAAAGCCCACGGTCCTACCAGCAAGACTAATTCTACTAGTCATTCAGACGCAGCACAGGCAGGCGTCGAGTAATAATAACGACCCGCGGTCCTACAGGTAGGACTTATTAAAAACGATGAAATATCTATTTCAAATTTCGCGCTAGTGAGAATTGACGTATAAGAATATATGATCAGCTTTAGTTGGGTCTGATGATTACAAAACATTAGTCCTACAGATAGTACCTTGGTTAATAATGACAAGGTAATCGATTTTTATCTGGGCCTTAGAAGGATAGACTAAAGTCAAATCTAGCCCTCCGAATCTCAAAATGCCAGATATCGGTACAACACAATCTCACAATAAATGAAATCAATAAAGGCTGGCATTGCCATTGACGTAAACGTTCAGCATCAAAGTAGCTAAGCACTTATGCGACCACATGGTGCTACGCATTCAAACTTACCATAATCATCTATACAACAAAAGTTTTGTTTGTTGTGAGCACCTAGTGTTTTATATCTGACCACACACATGCTTAATATTTCGTAGCACAGTAAAGAAACTATTGTTTTCGCTCATAATGTAAGTAATTTTATAGGTATATTTCAAACCAGAGAGTTTCAAAATTTTGTATTTTTATAGTAAAGTTTGAGATATCAAATGCTTATATTATATTTAAGAACAACTGTTCCTTTACTGTGCTGAATTATGCTCCAAATGTCTACTGAGTCGTTACGTCGAGTCTCGTGACGGTGCATATCGATAAGTCGAATACAACATATGAGTAACATGTAGTATGCTTAGCTACTTTTGATGCCGACTGAACTCGAAAAGCATGGGTCGATGGCCCCGGGTTGGAATCCCCCTTTGTGGTATAAAAAAAATAGTGAGTCTCCCCGGTTTGGTTAGGACATTGCTGAATCACCTGATTGTATTAAAAGTAAGAGGATTCCGTGATTCAGAAGGCACACTAAGCCGTTATTCCCCGGTTTAATTCTACGGAAAATAGTCATTTATTATAGGCCACGTCAGGGGTCTGTGAGGTCGGTTGTCGACCTTACAATCCACATGATACAGAAGAAGCATTGGTGGGCCCTCCAAGATCTAACAATTCATAGTTTACAGTAGGATCAGTCGTTGTGAGATACCACCCCAGCGATGGACATCCTCCTTAATGATGATGAGAATCTTCAGCTTAGCCCTTTCACTAAAAGGCTTATAGCACTCTATTTGAACAGTCATGCTGACCACTTTTTTTTGGAAAGTTTTATTCGTCCCACTGCTGGGCAAAAGCCTCCCCTCGATTTCTCTTCGAATGTGTCCAGGTCATCTCGCCATTGTTTTCTAGGCCTCCCTCGTCCACCTAGTGCGTCGGCTGTCGAGGGGTACCCACTCAGTGCATCCGGATGCATCCTGCACGCTGACCATTTATTCCACTCTTTTTTCAGAAGAAAAGAATTTCTAGTTCCATTCATCTTTTCCTTAGACCACTTATTCTGCCCTAAACCAAAGGAAGGGTCTTTTCTTCTTATCCCTAGAAGGGATATACCAGTGGGATACCTTGGAACAGGAGAAAAAGAGTGACGCTTATCTCTATGTTTAGGGCACACCTAAGGTATGCTCTGCTTTTCGAACCTAAGTGATATGTATAAGTAACAAACCTGGTGTAACTTGCGTGCCCTTGGATCCTGGCTCCGCCTGGGAGTTCAGGCCATAGATAATCTTTCCTGTATGTTGTCAAAAAATGATCCATTTTTAAATTAATATATTACGAGTAAGATAAAGCCGAATACTGCTAGTAGGCCTAGAGTTTATAAAATTGCGATATAATAGAATAAAAAATATATTTTTGTAATTTTTGTACTTAACCATAAAATAAATAAAAAATAAAAAACAATATGTGCACAACAAAAAAAAATATTTGTAAAATTGACACATTCAATTTTAATCGATGCTCTTAATAACAAAACTCGAAACTGCAACCTTCATCAGAACTCTCTGTTATCACCACAGAGTACCTTTTATGGAAGTTATCACTGTCAATCAATGACACTTTATCAAAATAAAGATCACATTTCTTTAAAAAAAATACTTTATATTAATTAATATTAGTTTTATATTTTTGTAGAAATCAAACAAGAAAATTGTTTAAAATGTCGGTGTTTGACGGGGAGATTGAGTACCAAAGCGTTTACATGGTCGACTACGTGCCAAAGATAAAACCGTATGTTAACTTTCCTTTAACAACGATTCAAGAGGTCCATTACGATATGTGGCAGTGGGCTGGCCACGTTTGTCGCAGAACCGATGAGCGTTGGAGCAAACGGGTTCTCGAATGGAGACCACGTCTCGGGAAACGTAGTGTGGGTCGCCCCCCTACCAGGTGGACTGATGACCTGAGGAAGGTCGCTGGTGGTGGCTGGATGAGGAAAGCGTCCAGCAGTGGACTGCAATAGGCTGATTGATTGATTACGATATTTGCAATCTTGCTTCCTGAAACCAGCTTACCCTAAAGAGTGGGATCACGAATAAGCACACAGGTAGGCTTAGAGTCCGCATTTCGCCGCTTTTAGGAGGGCTTCTAATCTCTTTTTCATCTCCCACATACTCAAAAACACATATTTTGGGTGGACTTTTTCTAAGCTAAAAGATAATGTTATTTCATCATCATCATCATCATCATCACCATCTCAGCCGAAAGACGTCCACTGCTGGACAAAGATCTCCACAACGACCGGCTCTGCGTTGCCCGCATCCAGCGGCTTCCCGCGACCTTCACCAGATCGTCGGTCCACCTAGTGGGGGCCCTACCCACGCTGCGTCTTCCGGTGCGATTTGGATGAAGTTTATTTCAATAAAACTTAATCTTTAAACACAGTATAGAAGTACAATAAAATCATATTTAAACAATATATAAATACAATATAATATGACTGCAATGCCTAAACGAAGTAAAAAAATAATATTTCTTACTTGTATCTTAGGGTCGGGCCACACTTATCGACGGTGATCGATGGTTTGCCTATACAAAACGCGCGCAAAGTATGGAAATCCTTTCGCATCGACGCGGCGAAAGGATCTACGCGTCTACGCTCGCGTTTTGAAAGATTTTCCCGTGGGAATAGGACATTTTCCCGTAAAATTTTCCTATGTGTCAATCCAGCTTACAAACTATCTCCATTCCAAATTTCATCCAAATCCTTAGAGTACTTTAAGCGTGAAGGCGGAACAAACATCCAAACATCTAAATATCCAAATATATTTTACATTTACGTGTAATATTAATGTGATTGCATTCAAGCATTAAAGTAAAAAGCAGTGACAAACGTCGATCTTTCACAGAGCTTGGTGGCATAATTGGTAATGCGCATGTGTCTGGCCCGGATAGCCAAGGAGATGCAGGTTCGAGTCCTGTTCAACATCGACAAAATTTTTCATTTTCTACTTTACACTCCACACGATAATGAAGAAGGAGAAGTCCAATCTCATACTGACGACTTTCGACGTCCAACAGTAAAAGTCCCCGGCGCAATGTGAAGGATGACGATTGCATGATTGTGGGTACCAGCCGGGAAGCCCTCAAAGCCAGAGACGTGGCCATGAAGACTCCTGATGTCATGTGTCCCCTTAACCGGGAATATTACAAGAAGGCTGTGGAGAGAGTAAGTTTTTGGCAGTATATCGGCTAACTGACTTCATTTTAACTGAATTAACTGAAAAATGACAGACTCTTAAACTAATCTTAGCCTGTCGACCATGTCGCGTGCCACTGCAGGGCAGAGGCCTTTCTCCCCTATGTCCAACTCATGCTTGAAGGCTAAGGTTAAAGCTATAATGAAACACAGCGCTGTGTTGTAGTGACTACTTAGTAGGCACTGCTATGCAGCACAATGCTGAGCTATTGCCTTTTTGCAGTGCGCGGAATAGAACGCACTCTGTGCACGTTTAATATTGTATTTTTAAAGTAATTTTATTTCATTGATGTACCTTTTTTATTTTAATTTGATCTCTGTGTGTTTCGTTTTGTGTACTGTGAATAAATGTCTTATTATTATATTATTATTAAACATTTTATTTTTTAAATATTGTGATTTCGTAAAATATATCACAGTAGCGGTCCGCCCGCGGCTACACTCGCGTAAACTCGCGTTATGTAAGGTTTTCCCGGTTAAAAGTAATTTATGTGTTAATCCTGGGTACAAACTATTTCTATTCCAAATTTCATCCAAATCCGTCCATTGAACAACAACAACATTCAAATATATTTGTAAAAATTTTATTACAAGTCAAAAAAACAAATAAAGGTCACAAAAAAAACACTTCGTCCAGCGCGTCCCCGCCAGACATGGTACCCAGGATACTGGCAGCATTCCCCCTCTGAATGGCTAGACTGATCCTTTGAGCCAGGAAGCTGCCAGCCCTGCGGTCACCAGTGGTCTCGATGAGACGCGCCGAAAGGTCGTTTAATAAATTTTTGGCTTCCGGGCCCCAAGAGCCCATCGTTTCGAACTAATATTAGTGAGATGAGGTCAATACTGTCATATTATTTTCCATTTACTTGATAAAATATCTTTAGTTCTCAGAAGACTATCCAAAACTAGCCAAGAAGTACATGGCTAAGGACGTCGACCCCATTCCCATAGATCACGAGATCCAGGACATGAAACGGACGGAGTATCTGAAGAAATATTGTTCTAGAGGTACCTATAAAGCTCCTTAATTTTACATTTACTTAATTTACACGCTGTTGCATAAAGATAAAGTCTACTCACGCCTTATCAAATTCTAATTCAAAATTCAAATTCAAAAATTATTTATTTCCATAGGATGTTATTTAGATCCGTCATTACATTTTTTTGGGTGAGTTCACTAACACAATGGCGGAATCTGTGGAGAAGAGCTCACCGAAGAAACTCCACAGTCGTCGCATCTTTTGCGTTATCTAGTCTTTTCTTGTTACATCCATTTCAACATTCGCATTTCATTTGCATGAAGTCTTTAATTTTAACAGCCCAACATTCCGATCCATGCATGACGACAATAGGGGATCGGACTGTTCCTAAATTTACCATATTTTAAGAATTATTTTTAAAATATAGATTAGTAGTAGACGACTCGCGAAGAAAAAAACAATCGGTTGAAAAACGAATTTACAGTGATTTTTTAAAGTTTCAATAATGTCTGTCTCTTTCAAAAACGACTTTTGTATGGAGGCGTTACTAACAAATGACGTCACTAGTGGGTATGTGCCTCTCAGTCTAATCTTGAATTTCAAACCTTTATAACTCGGTCAATTTTAAAGATAGAGCAAAAATTATTTTAGTGTTCGATAGCAGACACTAAGAAATTTGGATTTATAAAATAAAAAAAGTAGTCCGATCCCCTATTCGTATGATGCTCTTATAATTTTTTCCCTTTAGTGGAAACCACATAGAGCTATGTATTACCCTTGCAGATCTCCCATTCATGTCGGTAAATCTGACGCGTCGAGCGAAGGCGCTGCAGAAGCTGCGATTGCCGGATGACGTCATGATCCCCGACACAACCCAGCGAGGGTCCTTCCGTCACCCCCCGGCGGAGAAATACGTCGACCATCCCTCCAAGTTGTCCATGAGGCCGAAGTACGAAGACAAACTAACAAGTAAGTTAACTGAAGTACTCTTCACAAGTTAAGCAACACCGCCAATACCAGCCACTTTTCATTTTCATTCAGTCGAACAACCATCTCTTTAACAGCGTGGTAGCACAAAGTAGGTGGCGCGGCGCGATACAGAGAGTCCACTCAGAACAAAACGCCAAACGCAAAATTGACGTAACGTTTATAGGCGTTGCCACGCAATTCCCAAACAGTGTGCAAACAGTGCTCCATAGAGTTTGCCCAAAGACTGAGTGAGAGAGTGAGTCTGGCACGATGACGTAATTATTTTTGAAGAAGTCGGGAGTGGCCTGATCGCCCATATTCCGGGTATGCTCGGTGGGGCATAATGACAACCGCCGTGTGGTGACGGCAGAGTAGAATACATTTGTCACCAACCGCCACTCTTCCCGTGGGTGTCGTAAGAGGCGACTAAGGGACTACACATTGAACAGGGAACGGGCAGCAGCGCTCTCTGATACAGTAACCTTTCAATCTGCGATCTCCAACCCGCCTGCCAAGCGTGGAGATTATGGCAAAACCCTCCACCTAAGTGGAGGAGGCTCATAGTCCAGCAGTGGACTGCAACGAGCCGTTGATTTGATTTGAACATAACAACATATAATTTCTCTTTACAGAGGAACTCCGGCGTATCCTGCGTGTCAGAACTGGCGAGTCCACTTACTCCTTCAACCACGGGTTGCTGGCCAAAGTGGTCCTCGAGAAGAACCCCTTCGGGCCACCGCGTGAGGAACCCGGTTACGGACGGTGGAAGAGCCGATATATGTACACCTATCGCATGTAATAAATGTGCTGTTTTGGATGAAATACTTGCTGTTGAGAAAGTTCTTTTTTTTCTGATGTAATAGATAGCTTATGTAACTCTACAACCCAATATTTATATACAGGGTGTAAGTAGCAGGGTACGTTAAGGCCATGATTGTGAACAGTATCCCACCGGAATCTGTATTCATTGTTTAGTGACTTTTGAAAATTTTAAAACAATTGCTTTCGTTTGCCTATTTCTGAACTTTTTCGTGTGTCGATTGTTTTAATATGGTATACTTAATGCACCAGATCTGTCACTCAAAATCCGTAATTATGTGTCGAAATAATGTAACACACGGGGTCGATTGTTAGCATCCGTCAATGGCGGTTGGGCTTTCGTTTTAATTTTCGTTTTTTAGTTTATTTGAGTGTTTAGTGTATAATTTTGATAGTGTATTATCAAGTGAATGACTCGGAACTAGGACAAGTGAAACGCTTGTATTTTTCCGTCATTTATTGATAACTTGCAACGGTCACGTGGTGGCTTCAGTAATGCTGCTATCATATTACTGGAGTCCTTCACCGTACACAGCACCCTAGTGTTAGGATTAGGGCTGTCTGTGTATCTCATGCTACTTAACAAAACCATTTGCTACTGGCGAAATACTACAAGTGAAACGCCATAAATAAAAGATTGAATTGAATGTAACACACTATGTGCTGAAAATGAAATGTACTTACCAAGGCAAATAAATGATATTATATTATATTCTAAAGAAACATCGATTCGCTCTATTGCTATGTGAGGTAACATCAACATTACAAGGGATTGAAATAAGAATATAACGGGTTCTTGGCTAACTTCATGCGAATCTAGACTAGCCCTACGCAGAATGACGACACAAATTTGCAGTCTATTCTCATTTTAATTTGCATTGTACACTGACACATTTAATGCACGTTCTTCATCCAACGGCTAACCTTCGGGCGCCAAATATGAATTTTAGAAAACAATGTATCATATTATATGAATATCTAATTATATAGATTGTCGTGTGTTTTTAGAGCTAATAAAGTCGCAGAATAAAGTCAAACAAATTGACAACATTTCGTTTTATGAACAATTAGTTTTTATAATTTAATTTTAATATAATTTAATTATGTAAAATAGACATGAAAACATTACATACGTGTTTTTTTATTTTCAATAATTTCAAGTCTAAGTACATAAATTTTAATTTTAAAAGGATGTTTATTCTAAAAAGACTTAAGTACAGCGATAGGATTTATAAAGTTATGCTCTTTGACACTCAATACTCACAAAAAAAAGTACTGACTACCCTGCGTTCCGAGACGCGCTGAAGTCGGATGATTTGTGTACGAGGAAGCTTATTGTAGTTACAGTTAGTGGAAGTGCTAAAAACTACTACAAAACGTTTGAACTATATAAATTTATTGTTATTGAATTGATTTATTGATATCATAAAAATACCATACAACAATCTGTGATTTATACTATTTTTATAAAAAAAAAACGAGTTGCGAAATATATGTTTTAAGATTTTCGTGGTTCTTCACTACACTATACTTGTCACAATTTACAGGAATTGTTACCACGGATACAATCCCGTAAATTGTGACAATTTTAGTAGAGTTGCGAAATCACAAAAAAGGCTACACTCTTGGTAATTAGTCCAAAGGTAGTATACGTTAGGTACGTATGTTAATATAGTAACCAGTGCCATTTGTACCATGAGCGCGATTAATGGTACATAGGATATATTAGTCCCAACTCAGTTGTACTAACTTGAAGGTCCAGACAGAGCTATCCATTTGTTAATAGTTAATATGTACTCGTAGTAATTTAAAATTATGTACTGTAATGCGCTATGTATAATTCAATAAAGATCAAAATTATAAAGAAGTGAAAAAAACGATGTTTAATTTTAACACTAATACTATTTAAACCAAAATATAATAGTATAGATATGAATATGAATTATACCCAAATAAACATATAAAGAAATGTTCGCGTTATCGAGTTTTAATAAAGACAAAAATATACTGACAACACAAGAGAAAATAATAAATAGAAACGGTTGCTAAGAACCATGGAGAAAGAACCGTTTTTATATTCACAAACGTATCTTACTTAAATCTAATTAAAACCTATCTTCAGGCCTAAAAGATCGAGTCTTGGTCTGAACAGCGGTTTGGTAAACATGTCTGCTAGTTGGAGGTCACACGCATCCCAGGGGCCGCTCGCCTCCCGGGGGCCGCTCGCCTCCCGGGGGCCGCTCGCCTCCCGGGGGCCGCTCGCCTCTCGGGGGCCGCTCGCCTCCCGGGGACCACTCGCCTCCCGGGGGCCGCTCGCCTCCCAGGAACCGCTGGCCTCCCGAGGGCCGCTCACCTCCCAGGGGCCACTCGCCTCCCGGGTCCAGGGTACGCCCGCTTGGCCGCGCGCGCCTGAACCACCGAGCGCACCGTTGTTGGGTCACCGCATGCCGCGTGGAGCCTGCTTGCTCCCGGGTGTGCGCGCGCCGCCGCCGCCGGCACGCCCAGCGTCGGGTCGACGCGCGTCCGGGCCTGTGCGAGTACCGCCGGGCATGCACACGTGGACGCCGGAGACGGTCCGCGCGCCTCGACCCGGCCCTCACGGCCGGACGGCGAGTCGCGGCGGCGGCGGCGGCGGTGGCGGCTCCCCTTTACTTACTAGCACGCCCACGCCGGATGACCGCGTTCAATGGACCGTACCCACGACGTCGGCACCCTGTTCGTCGTCCAACAAAGACTCTTCCGCTCAGACTGTTATATTTAGTGACGAAATAGGAAAAGGAATAGGCTACTTGCTTAGTAATAATGTTAAGCAAAAAGTATTAAATATTTGTATGCCGGGCGCCTCCTTCAAAGAAATAACTGATAAAATGTTAGGAATGAGCTATACAAAAAATACAACAGTTATTTTATTACTAAGTAATAGTAGCGGTTTGGATAAACAGGGTTTAAATAATTTTATTCAATCCTGCTCGACCCTTCAGGTCCAAAAATGTATAATAGGCACATTACCATATATAAAGTCGCAGGAAAAGTCGTATAACAATAGTTTATTTAATTTTAACAAATATTTATACAATTTGACTTGTCATAGTGACAAACTTTTTATTTTTGACATTAATATATTTAATTCTTTTTATTTGACAAAAGGTACATTGTATCTAACTCATTTTTATAGAAAACAATTAGCTAATTTGTTAGCTAAAAATATTTTTGACCCTGTTATACAATGTATAACAAATGATTATAGTCACCGCGGTATTCATGTATCTAGGAACAGTAAATCTCAAAATTTAAACTAGTTTCACGGACAAAGGGAAAGCAATTTGAGATTATTCATCAGAATATTCAAAGCTTTTCATGCAAGGAACTTGAGATTGAGTTGTTCCTGGAAACTAGGAAAACTGACGTTTTATGTTTAACAGAGCACTGGCTGAAAGACTATCAAATGATTATTAACTATGATAATTATTATATTGCCAGTACCTTCAATCGAAAGTCCGACGGTGGAGGCTCATTTATATTATTACGGAAAAACATAAAATCTAAAGAGCGCAAAGATATTGTTGGACTTTCGAAGGCAGGTTGTATTGAACTGTCCTCTGTTGAGTTGGAAAAACATATTATAGTTTGCGTTTACAGACCCCCTTATGACCAGAACTTTCAAAATTTTGAGTTAATTATGGAAGATGTATTAAAATTAATAGTAAAGTCTAATAATAAATCTCATATAGTCTGCGGAGATTTTAATGTAGATTTGTTAGTAAATTCAACCTATAAAAGCAGGCTACTTGGTTTATTTAAATCATTTAATTTGGTTAACATTTTCCTAGAGCCAACAAGAATCACAGCGACTTCGGCTACTTGTCTCGATAATTTTTACTGTGATTGTAATTATTCCAGCAAACAAATAATAAACTCTCTTCAATCAGATCACAATGGACAAGCAGTGACTTTTCCTATTAGTCCAAAAAAAGAGAGTATTTCAATAAAGAAAAGATCTGTAACCGCGAGTAAAATTGAAAAATACAATAAAGCATTATGCGATAAACTGCCTGTTCCAAATTATGATTTGAATGATCCAAATTGTTTTTATAAAGAGTTCTTTTCTTTATTACATTGTGAGTTTGAGGATATATTTAAAGTTAAGACAATTAACATTAAGCCTAGATTCAGATTTAGTGACTGGGCTACTAGGGGCATTCGCATTAGTAGAGATAGTTTATTCGAATTATATGCTGAAAAGGCGTATAACCATAGTGAAATCTTCATTGAATATGTTAGAACTTTTTCAAAAACTTTTAAAAAGGTTTGTGCATTAGCAAAGGCCAACTATATTAAAAACAAAATAGTTTCGGCTGATAATGTTGTAAAGACGATTTGGAAGGTGATAAACTGCGAAACGGGAAAAGCTAAACTATACGACAACAGACATTCATTAAATACTGTTAGTGGTATCATTACTGCAGATGAAGATATTGCTCAAGAATTTGAAACATTTTTCACAAACATTCCATTAAAAACTACAGAGCCGCTTAATTCCTCACCTTCTTCTGCTCGCGATCTGCTGAATGCTAATGTTCAAAGGTGCCCAACTGTGTTTGAGTTTAGGCATATAAACCCGCAGGTAGTGATTAAAACTTTTAAGGAATTAAAGCTAAAAGATACTGAAGACTTATTTGGTATGTCGGTTAAGTTGTGTAGTTCTATAATCGAAACTCTGGCACCTTACCTAGCATTTTTATTCAATTCTTGTGTTGATCAGGGTGTATTTCCAGATTTAATGAAACATAGTAAAATAATACCTTTATTTAAGTCAGGAGATAAAAAGGATCCCGGTAACTTTAGGCCAGTGTCTATACTTCCGGTACTCAGTAAAATTTTTGAAAGGATAATACTTAATCAAATGCTGTCTCATTTTAATCTGAACCATCTACTCCATAATCAACAGTTCGGATTTACTAAGGGGCGTTCGACCACCGACGCTGCAGTTGCTCTCCTACATCACGTGTACGGGGCTTGGGAGGAGTCGCAGGATGCTATTGGGGTGTTCTGTGACCTATCTAAAGCTTTCGACTGCGTCGATCACGAGACGCTGCTAATAAAGCTGGAACATTATGGAGTTAGAGACGGAGCCCTAAATTTGATCAGTTCCTATCTAGAAAATAGAATTCAAAGAGTTCAAATAAACAGCACGAAGTCACTGGGATCTAAAGTCAAAATCGGCGTGCCACAGGGCTCAATTCTTGGACCGTTCCTATTCTTAGTATATATAAATGACCTGCCTTTTATGGTACAAAACCGATCTAGGATAGTGTTATTTGCTGATGATACTTCTCTAATTTTCAAAGCTAGCAGACATAATCAAGATATTGACGAAGTAAATGACGCTCTTTCCCAGATCCATGATTGGTTTACGACAAATAATTTAATGTTGAATCCCAAGAAAACAAAATGTATAAAATTTTCATTGCCTAATGTAAGGAACAACAACTTAGCTATTGTCTTGAATAACGAAAATTTGCAATATGTAAATGAAACAGTTTTCTTGGGGATCACTATCGACGCAAGGTTACAATGGGACCCTCATTTAAATGCGTTATCCGCAAGGCTCAGCTCGGCGGCATACGCAGTCAGAAAGATTCGTCAACTGACTGACGTTGCTACTGCCAGACTTGTATATTTCAGCTATTTTCACAGCATTATGTCCTACGGAATTTTATTGTGGGGTCAAGCTGCTAACATAAATAATATCTTTGTGTTACAGAAGAGGGCGATACGTTCCATATATGAATTGCGTGGTCGTGATTCCCTAAGGGAATTGTTTAAAGAAATTGATATCCTCACAGTATCCTCACAGTACATATTTGAAAACATCTTGTATGTCCGGAAGAACACAATGCTATTTCCTAAGAATTCTGATATACATAATATAAATACTAGAAATAAAAATAAAATAGCGCACCCAAAGTTTAGACTGTGCACAGTTAATAATTCATTCATGGGGAACTGTATTCGCTTCTATAATAAAATACCAGATGATATTGTAAATCTGTCCGATAGCCAATTTAAAGCTAAAATTAAAACTATTTTATGTTCTAAGGCCTATTATACGATAAATGATTACTTAGATGATAAAAACGTCTGGTCAACTGTTGTTCCAAATCAACGGAGTAGATTGTAATTATGACTCATGTATGATTCTTTATATATTTAAAAGAAAAGTACAAAAGATACAATTCCTGTGGAGTTTCTTCTGGCCGTTCTTCTCCACAGAGGGCGTACACTGGTAGTGAACGTGCCATCCATGATAGCTTTGACGTCGAAAAATGATTTGTAAAAATCTTAATTCGAATAAAAAATTTTGACTTTGACTTTTGACTTTGATGTGACTTGTTGAACTTCAATCTGATTACTAGAGACACATTCTCTAATATAGAAATGTTTTCTCTTGATGTGTTTGGTTCTTCGATGTTGCTCATAAGGCGGATCGTACGACAATTTTATAGCAGACTCATTGTCTAAGAACAAAATTGGCTTTTTATCCAGGTCAGTCATTTCATTTATAAGCCTTGTAAGCTAGACCATTGCTTGGGTCGCCTCTGTTGCTGCAATAATTTCCGCTTCTGTTGAAGACAGTGCCACTGTTGACTGTTTTTGGCTTCTCTAGCTAACGGCTCCAGAGTATAAACATACCAAACCAGAAGTAGACTTACAGCTATCTGCATCACCAGCAAAGTCAGCGTCACTGTGTCCTAACAAAGTTTTGTTGCTGTCCTTTTTAAAGATCAGTCCTTTATCAACGGTCCCTTTGAGGTATCGAAGAATCCTTTTGACTCTTATGACATCTTGTACAGACGGATTTTCTAAGTGTCTGGAGGCAACACTTACAGCAAAGCTAATATCCGGTCTTGTCCCCACCATCAAATAGGCTAAAGCACCAACAACTTGGCGATAGGGAAAATTCGTTTCAGTTTTTGAATGCTCATTTTGCAATTTCTCCTTTATAATTGGGGTTTGTGCCGGTTTACAATCTGTCATACGAAATTTGTCTAGTAATTTTCTCGTGTATGCTTTCTGATGAAGTCTTATAGAGCCATCTAACATATTTTCTATTTCTAGTCCGAGAAAATAATTTGCGGGTTTAGTTGTTATTTTGAATCGTGATTGCAGCTCCTTGAGAAACCTTTTTCCTTCTTTTTCTGAAGTTGAGGCCACCAATCCATCATCAACATATAGGCCAATTAACACTTTGGAGTGGCCTTGTGTTCGTATGTACAGACACGGGTCCGACTTGCTCTGTTTAAAGTTGGTACTAGTCAAGAACTCGTGGATGCAAGTGTTCCAGCAGCGTGGAGCTTGCTTCAGGCCATAAAGGCTCCTTTTTAAACGACACACTTTATTCGTTCCGTCATTGTAACCATCGGGTTGTTCCATATAAATTTCTTCTACAACCGTTCCATTCAGAAATGCTGTGGCCACGTCAAATTGGCTTAACGTTAGGTTCTCACTTGCAGCTACTCCTAGCAGAGCCCTAATTGTGCTCAGGCGAACGACTGGACTGAACGTCTTGTCGAAGTCCAAGCCGTGTTTTTGAGAGTATCCCTTCACAACTAGTCTCGCTTTATAGCGTTCAACACTTCCATCAGGGTTCACTTTTATTTTAAAAACCCACTTACACGGTAATGCTCTTCTGTCTTTTGGTAAATCAACCAGTTCCCAAGTCTGGTTTTCATTTAGAGAAATGACTTCGCTCAGCATTGCTTCGAGCCATTTTGACTTTTCTTTGCTTGTTATAGCTTCTTTATAAGTGACAGGTTCCTTGGGTATTACTAGAATATCATTCATGGCTGCTAGCATGAAATCGTCAAAACGTTTCGGTTGTGCAATTTTCGATCTATCCCGAAGATTTCGCCTCGGTAAACCATCATCATTATCAGCTACAGGTTCAACTTCGGGTTCAACCACAGTTTCAGGTTCATCTTCAGGTTCGTCCACAGTTTCAGCACCATTTCCATTTTCAGGAATATGCTCATTATTTTCGTTTGCAATTTCAATACGATTTTCTTCTTCATCGTTTTCATTTGTGGATTCATAATCACTTTCAGCAAGTTCTTGATTACTGCTTTCGACAACAGCCACCTGTTTTCTTTTATTACTTCGTTTTTCTTCTTCATAGAAAATTACATCATTATCTTGTTCAGTTACATTTTCATCATTAACATCTTCATCGCCATTATTGAGTATATTTAATTCATTAACGATATCAGCGCCAACTTGTTCCTTGTAAAACAAGTTTCGTATAACTCGTACATTATTAGAGATGAGTATCTTCCTCTTCGATGAAACATAAATACGAAATGCTTTTGAGATTTCAGAATAACCTGCAAACATGCCTACTAGAGCCTTAGGAGCAAACTTGTACCCATTCTTTCCTTTTTTTAGTATAAAGGCTTTAGATCCAAACACGTATAGATGGTTTACACAGGGTTTTCTACCTACCCATCGCTCAAATGGTGTTTCATTCGCAATAGATTTGTTGACGCTCCTGTTGCTTAAATAATTTGCTATGAAGATTGCCTCTGCCCATAGACACATTGGGGCTTTGGACTCAATCATCAAGCTACGCGCTTTTTCGACTAAGGTGCGGTTCTTTCTTTCAGCAACGCCATTCTGGCTCGGAGTATATGGAGCAGAAAGTCGACGTCGTATGCCAGTTTCTCTCATATATTGGTTGAACGTATGGTTGACATATTCTGTCCCATTATCTGATTGTAGGCATTTAACTTTCTGTCCAGTTGAAGTTTCGACTTCATTTTTGAAAATTTTGAACTTTTCTAGTGCTTCAGACTTATTCTTCATAAAGTAGACTCTACAATATTTGCTGTAATCGTCAATAAAGGTTATGAAGTATTTATTATTATTTAAGGACGGTGTTTTTATTGGTCCACATACATCACTATGCACTATTTCTAAAATTTGCTTGGTACGGATTTCTGTACTAGGTTTCCCAAACCTTTCGTTCAATTTGGCTTCGATGCACACTTCGCAATCATCAAGTTTTTCGTTTTTGTCAAAATTAAGACCTAGCAAAGTGCCGTTTTTGAGTGCATACTTCATATCTGTTTCATTCATGTGTCCCAACTTTGAATGCCAATCTTTAATTCTAGAAGTGTGTGCCACATTAGCTGAGTGGTTTTGCTTTGGTTTAACGTCACACGTTTTAATATGATATAGACCACCTTCATGCTCTCTTATTGCTGTAAGTGTAGTGTTTCTTTCCGGGTCTCTTATAACAGCTTTATTTTTGGTAAAGAGTACAGTACACCCTTTGTCTGTAATTTTCCCAACTGAAAGAAGATTAGTACACAGTGATGGAACGTATAATGTGTCATCAAGTCCCACAAAACCTTTGCCGGTTTTAATTTGTGCTTCTCCTTTCCCTTTCACTTCAGCAGTGTGTTCTTTGGACGCAAGTTTTAATAAGCATTGTACTGATTTATCCATGTTCATGAAGTACTCGTTTGAGTGTGTCATGTGGGAAGTACATCCACTATCTAATATCCAGCTATTTTTCAGCACATCACTTGTAAGTAAACACATAAAATTATTTACTTCAACTTTCTCTTTGTTTGTTTTCTTCTTATTCTTTACGCTTTGTTTATTTTTAAACCAGCATTTATAGGAATCATGGCCCTTTTTCTTGCAAATTTTGCAGAAGGCATAGAAACTTTCTTCACTACTGGTCGTAGGATTAGAAGAACGGCATCTTGCATCCGCTTCTTCGATTATTTTTATTTTCAGTTCTTCAGGTTTAGGCAACGTGTCTCTGGTTTCAATTGCGACACGGAAGTTTTCAAAATCTGGTGATAGACTGTATAGCATCATGATGGTCAGTAGATCATCATTGATCTTTATGTCCATGTCTTCCAGCTTTTCAACCGTTGTCATAAAGGTGTTAAGGTGTGTACGAACGTCATCGCCTTCTAGCTTGCAAAGTATCAACTGCTTCAGTAGGGTTGCCTTGCGGGCGGGGCCACGGCTTGCATAAATGGATTGCAGTTTTTCCCATAGTTGTTTTGTGGTTGCACACCTCTTAACTTGCTTTATCTCTTGCAACGAGATTAGAAGTAGTAATTCAGACCTTGCGATTGAATCATTTTCTATATCTTCTTCATCTTTGTCGTCGGGTTCTTTTTTGGTGTATTTCCAGAGCTTGTTTTTTGTTAGATATGCCTGGGCTTTTATTGACCAAGAATCGTAATTTTCTTTTGTAAGTAACTCGATTTTGAATGACATATTTTTTTTTCCTTACATTTCAATCGTTTTTTACTTTATGTTTATTTAAGGTATTTATTTATTTTTATTTATTACTGGATCACTTATTTGCTTTGCTACCATATGAATATGAATTATACCCAAATAAACATATAAAGAAATGTTCGCGTTATCGAGTTTTAATAAAGACAAAAATATACTGACAATACAAGAGAAAATAATAAATAGAAACGGTTGCTAAGAACCATGGAGTATGATATTATAAATCTACTCTTTACAATAGATCTGCGCGGAAAGCATTTACTTTCTTTAATGTATTATTAACAGTCTCTGTGGCTGAGTGGTTTCGTGTACCGGGTTCAAATCCCGGTGGGGACACTGTCGAGCAAAAATTTATTTGTGAGACTTTCTCCAGTTTGATTAAGGACATTACAGACATCAAGCTTTGTTACAAACATCTTTGTTGCAAACTAGATGTTATTACCAACGCGCAGCAGTTATTAGCACTATACCTACGTTCAGCTCATCATTCTATCAAAACATTCCGGACTATTTAACGATTTATTCAGATAAATCCCGAAAAAATTAACTGAGGTTCCGTTTTCGGGCTTTTTACCATCCACAAAAGAGATTAGTGTAAAAGTATACAAAATACGTTTAAAAATAATCAAAATCTAGACGTCAACATGGATGAAACCCGTCTACTACGTCATCGTGCCAAACAACGTCAAACACTAAAGAAAGCAATGAAAAGTAAATAAAATTTAATATTTTGATAAATTACCTACCTACATCCAAAATTATGTGTAAAAAATTAAACAAAACCCAATGAAATGAAAAATAATAAGTGTAGACAAAGATTTATTAAAATTGTGTAAGGTAATACAAAGAAGACATCGACAATGGATCATTATCTGACCACGTATAGGAAGGATTACTTGTGGCCCGATCTTCCTGGTGGGGCTGGTCAAGCTACCAGAGAAGGGGAGCAAGTATTAGGAGGTGGAGGTGGAGGTGGCAGAGGGGCGGTGACCGAGTAAGTATCCTTTTCTAGCATATGGTCTCCATGAACCTTACGATAGTAATAAATACTAAGTACATAATTATACGTCGGTGGTCTAGTGGCTAAAGCCGCTGCCTCTCATTCGGGAGACGCGGGTTCGATCCCCACCACGTACCAATGTGTTTTCAAATTTCGAATTCATATACAAACGACGCTACGACGCGCGACGCTTTTATTCGACGCTTTGATGGTGAAGGAAAACATCGTGATAAAACCTGCACACTCCTGCGAAGAAATTTAAAGGTTGTGAGTAAAGTCGACGACGTGGTCGACTAAGGCCTAATCGCCCTAATTCAGGGTAGGCTCGAGCCCCTCGGTGGGGACATATAATGAACTGTTGATGTTACATAAATATACTAGTAAATAATAATTTACCCATTTCCAGGGTTCCAAAGCTCTCTGGGCAAGAGCTGGCGTTCTACCAGGCTTGCATGCAGCACTCCCGACCTGCCGACTGCAGGTGTCCGCAATATACCGGGGAAAATGTCCAGCTGCCTCCTGGGAAAGAAAGCGGCTGGAGTCGAAATGAGGTATGGTCTCTGCGTTTATGAACACTGGACTAGAGTAGTGGCCACAGAAAAGGAGAAAAAACTGGTGGAAAGCAGTGGGCTAAATATCTGGAGGAGAGATCCCCCACAGAATCGCTCAAACCAGTTTTAGAAAGCTCTCCCCTGGGCATAATCCCATAATACCTTGGTCGACGTGGAAGTCTCTGAACAGACTCCAGACCAACTCAGTCGAAGTAAAGAAATGCATAGGCTATAGCTCAGATGGTGCTTGTATATGTGATTTCTCCTCCAACAACAACTCTTTTATTATCTTGCCCAGCATGTCCTAGGGTCCTTTACACTCGAGGACCTATACAATGCCATAGATGTTGCCGTAGTGTCACAGTACCAATCCTCTATACGTATTTAGCCCTCGGAGTCCTTGAAGAAGAAGTGAGGGTTATTTGACTTGCACGCACCTATGTACAGGGCAGCTTATGTCTGTCTCCACTGTGGGCCTCGATGCCTTGCCTAAATTGAAACAATTAGACCTCTACCGACTACGTGGACTCCGCAATGCAGATAGGTTCCTTTAATAATAAATACACAGTGAAAGAGAAGTGTGAGATTATAACATTCTAAGACGCATACACACACACGGTTTCAAAAGAAAAAATACTTTATTCAAAGTTGGATTCTACTGAATATTTGGTTGAAGTTAGTGCAAGCTTTACCAAGGACAAAATAAGTTTGTCAATGGTTGGCACATTCTCTACAAGTGTGCTCCGCTGTAAGAACTCTACAGGACTCACATCTTCTTTACCTCACTTTCTTCGTAGGGCGTGCCACAATGTGGAAGTTTCCTCGCTATATTCCCCACGGATCTCGTACGTTGCATAATATATACTATAGATACAACATAGTTTATCAGCATAACCGTTCTCATAATTTTTTCCCATATTCCCAGCTCATGGGGCCTTTGTTAGACCCCAAACTCTATCCTGTGAGAGTTGGAGCAGCACCAGAGACTTCATCGTCACGCTACAACCAACCAAATGCCTTCCTGGATAAGGTAAGACTTTTATGTTTATGTCGTGGCCATATCGTAGAATTGACCACATCATGAAATTTTCGATCATTTCATGAAATGGTCGCATTTCATGATGTGGCCAACTAAATTTGACCAGATTATTAAATCGTGTGCATTTCACGATTTTGTCGTCCACCATTGGCCATATCGTGAAAATAGGGCGTTCATGAAATATTTAAAAAGAATCTAAATTATGTTTGGTACTTATTGTTCTCTAAGTCCGACAGACATTTTCAGAGTACTTTTTCATCATAACTCTTCTTTTCTTCCTCATTTTAATAACGAATAATTCACTTTTTCACTGCGAGAAATAACGCAGCCGCAATGTTGGTACATATACAAAGTGCTTTTAGCGCCTCTATCGGCAATAAATGTAATAATTTTACGATATGATCAAATAATCTTGACCATTTCATGAAGTAGCTGCGTTTTAGTTGAACATATCGTCAAACGATTTGTTATCATTGATCTGGCCAAGGCACATCATGATGTGGCCAATGGACAGTGGAATAATCGAAAATTTCATGATGTGATCAATTCTACGATATGGCCACGACATTTACATTATATAACATCACATAATTTATTTCAGTCTATGTAGACTCCTAAACAGGATATGCTTTTTGTTATTTTTGGTTTCTTTCAACTTAGAGAAAAGTGCATTTTGGTTTGGTGCAAATTGGTTTAGTTATTTCGGGTCTTTTTAATCTTTATTTGTCTTTTATTTTATTTATTAGGTTTGCCAACAGGTAAACAACTTAAAAGTAGAACAGTAATATTCACTAGTAATAATTTCGAGATGTAGACCCAATTACAGGCAAACACAGCATGCACACATTGAAGTATAATGTACTAAGTATAATAGCTCAATGCATCAATTCAATGATTTATTTATTAAATGATTTGAATTTAACTAATAGAAAAGTCTAATTTAAACTTAACGTGAGTTGGAATCCATTTTCAAAGTAATGAGAGATTTTTTGAATTTACTGAGTGACGTGTTGAAGATATCAATAGGTTGAAGATTGAAAAATGCTGTTGTGATCGCGACAAATTCTAGGTAGCATGCTATTGCGTTGCGTTGGTTTTATAACTCTTAACATACAAAGGTCTATTGATAATAAACCTAGCATTAAGTCTAGGATCCACCACTGCCACCCGCGCCAACAAGCAAGGGCAATCCAAATTGCCTCCGAGTATCTTGAAGAGGAAAACTTGGTCAAGAATCCATCTTTAATGTTATGTTTGTTTGTTCAGCTTCAGTCTAAGTACCCAATGCTGTACAGCATTCTGCAGAACGAAGCGTCGCCAGAGCTCAAACAGCGCATCGACAGGGATCGCAACAAAACCACTTACCAAGTCGACTTCTGCGAGTCAGGTATTAAAACTAAAATAAAATATTACATTTTCTCAACTTATAGGCATCAACAGCTTAAATAACAACTCGAGCCTACCCTAAATTAGGACGATTAGGTCGACCACGCTGGCTCAGTGCGGGTTGGTCGAATGCACACACTACCTTTGAATTTCTTCGCAGGAGTGTACGGGTTTCATCACGATGTTTTCCTTCACCGTAAGAGCGTCGAATAAACGTACATATAAATTCGAAATACGAAAGCACATTGGTACGTGGTGGGGATCGAACCCGCGTCTCCCGGACGGAAGATAGAGGCCCTAGCCACTATAGACCACTGACGTTCACTGTGTAACGAGTGTAACATCTTATTTATAAATTTATTCTTATCTTATTTATAGATTTATTCTGAAAGATGTCCATTCTTCTAAAGGATCTAATATATGGATAAGCCAAAGATAAAAATTGTGAACCTGAACGTTCGAACTTTAAACCTGCATGGTTTAAAAATATTATAGCGATTATCCTACAGGGGAAAACGAAAACTGCGGTCGAAGTCGCGGTAAAAAAGCCAGTTATTGATTTTCACATGTATATATATTCATCAGGTCCTGGTGCGAAGTTCGAAGGTCTTCAGCGAGCGCAGGACGACAGCGGGACCGGGCCGTGTGCGCAACCGATGCGTCTGCCTGGGGACCCGTGCAGGGTGGGCCCGAAAAAGCAGTTCGCCACTCCCAGGACTATTTCCAAGCAAGGGAGTTCGAACGCCAGCGATCCGAGGGCAAAATGCGGTAAGATGAAGTCGCCATGTCCGTCTATCTGTCTGTTTGTCAGGCTTAGCATAAAATTAAGTTATTATAAATAGTGACAGCTGGGGCTGCAAGCCCACCGTAGATAAACCGCGCGACATAAAAGGTAACCACCAATAGTAACGCAGTTCTTGTCTTCGTGTGACATAAACTTGTATACTATTGGCGGTTACTTTTTATGGCACGCGGTTTATTTTATCTACAGGCCCTGCAGGTCTCCAAAAACTGATATAGATAATCAAGTATATCATGCTAAAATATCGACAGAAAAAAGTTCAGAAAAGGGTATCATGGTCTAGTCTAGACCATGGAACTAGGTCAGGGGCCGTAAGTAAATAAGTTGCTAGCAACGTTAAACAATCAATGGGGAATATGTATAAAAAAATATTAGTTTTTTTTCATAGTTCATCTGAAAGTATACAAAAATGTACGTAGAATACTGACAGTCAAAACAAAATCGAAATTGATCGAAAAACAAACTAGATACAACATTATTAAACAAATATATCTGTCCCTCTTACGAAAACAAAATTTTCTATGGCGGATGTATGGCCCGCGTGACATATGACGTCACATGTCACGTCGGATCTCTCTGTCTAACCATCAACTTTGAAGCCTTAATATTCCCTATTGCTCTACATGATTTTAAATCGCACTGTAATAAATATCCAGCAGTTGACTGATGACGATGTTAGCTATTTTAAATAGTCCCTTAAGTAACTATAAAAGGAGTCGTTTAAAATAGCAGCTGAAGTTATCATCATCTGATGTGTCATGCTCTCACGCCAACGTAAGGAGTGTCCTGCCAAAGATGGAAGACCACGATAGCTAACTGATGAAAACAGCACCGACTAGCCAAGATCTTTATCTGGCCGTGAAATTATTTCTAGAACACTGACGAAATACCAAATAGGGGATCGGACTGTTCACCATATTTTATGAATTATTTTTAAAATATAGATTAGTAGCAGACGATTCGCGAACAAAAAAACAGAGTCGGTTGAAAACCGAATTTACAGTGATTTTTTACAGTTTCAATATGTCTGTCTCTTTCAAAAACGAGTTTTTGTATGGAGATTATATGGCGTTACTAGCAAGTGACGTCACATGCTAGTAAATGCCTCTCTGCTGTCTAATCTTGAATTTCAAACCTTTATAACTCGGTCAATTTTAAAGATAGAGCAAAAGTTCTTTTAGTGTTCGATAGCAGAAATTGAGAAGTTTGGATACATAAAATAAAAAAAAAGTAGTCCGATCCCCTATTGAGACACTACTGAGAAACCTTTAAATTAAATTACCTTTACCTTTAGATATAGATTTTTTTTAAATTTGTACAGCACGGTAAGGTATTCCTTGTGGAAAGTTCTTTAGTTTAATGGACCGAACAGTCCCTTCAACAAAAATCAACCAGCCAAATTTACACAACAAAAAAAAAATAAAGAAAAAAAAAATTACATTATATACTATATGTATATAATTTTTTATTCTTATTTATTATTATTATTTTTTGTGAATTCACGGTGTATTTATTTGCCCAATAATCTGCCTGCCACAGTGCCACCCTATTCTTTTTTCAAGAGTAATGACAGGATTTCCTTTCTTTGCAGAAACCTCATCGGCAGTCCCACCGTTGGGCAGGACCGAGTACCAGGACGGGGTGTCGAAGCTGGGCGGCATCATCATGCGCGACAAGTTGCACCGGAAACAATGACATGTCAATACCACAACGGAAACGAAATTGGAAAAGTATACGTCGTTTTTTTTTGTGGGACAACTGTTTTTTATTTTCTCTGCGAATATTATTTAAAGTTAAATTCATCAGCAGCTTATATATGTCCCCACCAAGGGGCGCGGGCCTGTAATGAGGCATTCGTCCTCTTTCCTGTTTTATGACTGGCAACCTTTCTTGCTGGCAGTTTTATCTTTCATTTTAAACTCATTTTCAAATTTAGATTTCTTACGTTTCGATTTTGTCTTTTTTCTGCTGAATTCTTCACGTCATGTCCTGATCTCCGATAGTACATTCCTAAAGCTTTTCTACTATTCTCTACTATTTTTCCATGATAGTTAATATAATATAAATACCTTTTTTTCTTCGGACTGTGCCCTGGTTATTGCCACATAACCCTCTACAACACGGCGGCTGCTGGGCTACAGGCCTATAATGGCCATAGTAGACCACCTCGGACCAACTACCCACCATTTATGTCAGGGCGAAACTTTCCGAAACGCATAGGTGCAATATCTCTTACTTCGCCGCGGGTCACATTAATTTCGACCAATTATGAGACCTGTCAATACGTTGCGTAAGCGAGTGAACCAATCACGACGCGTTCCCCGCGCCCCCGCACCGCAACTTTCTTCGTAATTAGTTTGTTAGTAAATTGTACAGGATGTGGTGTCCAGTGGATTGGGGAAAATTAGACTTTTGGAGTCTTAGTGAAGTCAGAATTGTATTGCTTCGTGTTGAAAGATGGAAGCTCTGAAATGCATTTATCAATGATAAAGCCACAGTAGACCCATGATTACACACTGGCCAATTTTTTTTATAAGCACTCTAATTGCATAATTATGAGCATTAAGACCGTCATAATAATACCTAATAGAGCGTCGTCGGTGGTCCAGTGGAGAGCGTATCAAAGTCAAAGTCAAAATTAATTATTTCCATAGGATGTTATTACATCACTTAGATCCGTCATTACATTTTTTTGGGTGAGTTCACTAACACAATGGCGGAATCTGTGGAGAAGAGCTCACCGAAGAAATTCCACAGTCGTCGCATCTTTTGTCGGTGTCGGTGGTCTAGTGGCTAGGGCCACTGCCTGCCGTCCTGGAGACGCGGGTTCGATCCCCACCACGTACCAATGTGTTTTCGAATTTCGAATTCATAATATGTACGTTTATTCGACGCTTTTACGGTGAAGGAAAACATCGTGATGAGACTGCACACTCCTGCGAATAAATTCAAAGGTTGTGTGTGAAGTCGACAAACCCGCACTGGGCCAGCTTTGTCGACTAAGGCCTAATCGCAGGCTCGAGCTTGATGATACTCGCAGGTAAGAACAAAGAACGCCGTGTGGTGACGGCAGAGTAGAATACATTTGTCACCAACCCTTGCTCTTCCCGTGGGTGTCGTAAGAGGCGACTTAGGGACCGCTCATTGAACAGGGAACGGGCAGTAGCGGGCAGTAGTGACCTTTTATTTTGCGATCTCCAACCCGCCTGCCAAGCGTGGAGATTATGGAAAAACCCTCCACTTGAGTGGAGGAGGCTCAAGTTCAGCAGTGGACTGTAAAGGGCCGTTGATGTTGATGTTGATGAAGAACAAAGAAACTCTCAGCATTGTTTAGTGGGAGGTGTGTCTGCCTCCGACTTTTGGTCCATTTCTTTAGGTACGTTATTGTATTTGACGGTCTGAATATGTAATGAAAAACCAAACTTTCTCCCTCACAAAGAATTCTGAACACCAGGAAAATAAATGAATAAAACTCAGAAAGTTAAATAGACGTTTATGTATAAAAACACGTATAATAATCTGTCATGGGGGCGGCGTTGGGGCGCTAGAAATAAGCTGCCCTCTTTTGTAAAGCGTGGTGCCTACTTCTCTTCTGACATCATCTCTTTTTTCTTCTTTGTTTGCTTCTCTCGTCCGGGTGTGTTCTTCTCTTCTCAGGGTGCGTTGTTCTTGACGGGTCGCGACTCTTGTCCTGACTGTGTTTTCGTCATGTTGTCTAAGGATCACAGCTCTTGCGTCAGACGTGTTGCGTTCTCTGGAAAAAAAGATATAATGTTCGGGTTATTTCATCAAAACTATATTTCGCAGATGGTTAAAAAATACTTGTTTCGTGTTTCACTGCTGGGCAAAGGTTTTTCCGATATAATTCCAGCATTTATGGCTTTTGCCTGTTACACCGAAATAGGAGAAGCATTAGTGTTTCGAATTGTTTTGTGTTTCTTTCTAGTTCAAATGCAAGTCACACAAGCTTTAAAACCAGTTAAACAATGACCATCATCAACAGCTCATATACGTCCCCACCGAGGGGCTCGAGCCTACCTTAACAATGATCACCTGAGTGGTTTATTTGTATTCTCAATCATAATTATCATTACTTTAATATCAAATACAAATTGTATTTTTCAAAACATTTTGCATGTACAACCTACAACTCACCTTCCAATGGACACCAGCCTGTCAATATCAGCTGGTCTCCTAATCTCACTTGCTGACGTCATTGTGACCCTCAAGGGCACCGGTGGGGGGCTGGCTGGGGGAGAACTGGCGTTGGACGCTGATGCTGGAGACGAGGATCCCACAGCCGAGTCTCTCTTGGCCGAAGATTCGGAGCCTGACGTGGACCGTCTCCGCGGAGGAGCTGATGGTCTACTGCGCGGTGAGGACTGTGAGGGAAACGCTGCAGGTATGTGGAGGGACGCCGTTATGACGCAACTGTCGTCGTCTGAGCCGCCTAGTGTCTTGAATGTGGAGAACAAAAAGGTATTGTTAATACCAAAAAATATAAATAAATAGAATATTACTTAAATTTTGAATAATAAAGATGGCGGTGGAGTTATTTTTTCACAGAAGAACGTGCAATTTGTTAGCGACGCGCCAAATAAATATTTCTAAATTTACAAAAAAATAAATGCAAACAAATGATAATGTAATTTTCTGAATTTCAGAAATTAAAATTAATTGACTGAATTGATTGAATAGGTACTTGTACTTTTTACGAAAATTTTATAAATTTTTAATAGTTTCTTCGCATTTAGGTAAACGAGATTATTTATATATTATATAAAGGAGTAGAAGTGGCAAATAATTAAAACCTTGAATATTATAGTACCTCATTATAATCGCTGGCGGAATCGTTAGAGTCCGGCGCGGAGTCGGTCCGGGCGGCTGACGCAGGGGTGCATACTATCCCGCTACTTCCACATTCTTCGCTGCTTCTCACTCTACTAACAAACAGAAACAAGCGATCAAATTTTAATTCATAATTATATAAGTATAAACTACACAAACACACATACACACACACACACGTGTCATTAAGTTACGTTATCGAAATAAAGTCATTGATATAAGTCAGGAGTATTAGAGGTCCTAACACTGACCCTTGAAGTACACCAAGAACAGTTTTAAATCAGCCAATAAAAATATACTTATTCGAAAATAAAACTTGTCTTCAGCATTCGTTTATGATATGCATTGATCAGCATATTAATTTCTATGTCATTATCAGGTTTAAAGATAAATTATTCTGAAAGCAACTAAATCAAACGCTTTAGATAGAAAGATCTATTCTAGGTGGTAAGTTTTTTGGCACAATTTTTGGGTTGTAATGGTTATCTCCTCACCTAGTGACAATGGTCATAGCGGAGGAGAGCGATCCTGAAGAGGTGTCAGACGCGGTATCCCTCGCCCGTCTACTGCGGGTGTACAACTTCTCACTGTGGGGATTAATAATGTTCTTTTATTGCCAATCAAATTTAATTTAAAAAAAACATACTGTGAAACTGATGACAAGCTTTTTGAATCTTTCTTATTTCCGAAATATGATCAAATTAGACCGAGCATTTCATGTTCTGACAGTGAACCGCGTCATATTAAACGATATTGTTGTGTGTTCATATCAGTTATATGATAAGCAATTAAGTTTTCATCGAATGGTAAGCTATAGTCATCTTCAGCTCTCTTTATCTGACAGCAACGCGTATCCTTCCAGATCTTCAAGAACCGTTGGCTATCTTTAGGCCTTGCGATCTGTGTTCTTAGTTACACTTATAGTGTTTAGTACGTGTGGTATAGAAGAGTGTGTGTGTGTGTGTGTGTGTATGTATTTATATAGCACCATAGATTGTCCAGCTAAGTTATATTAGGTCATTAGTCTGCTTTAACTAAAGAACTTGTCAGGCTAACCACAAGCCTTGTCAACTTCTATACGATATGTAGAGCATAGAATTTTGTAGAATTACCTAGTACTTTGCACATTGGTCCCGGTGGCCGTGGCGCCATGCAGGAATTGTTCTCGCGACCACACGTGCCTTGCCGCGCTATCTGCACTCGACACTATATTCTCTTGAACTGCACATCTGAAATTTAAATTACGTACATATATGCTTGTTTTCGTCCTTATCATCAACAACAGCTCATGTACGTCCCCACCGAGTAGCTCGAGCATATCCAGAACTTGTCCTTACAGGTTTGACCGGTTAGCCTGCAGGATGCATTCAGCTTCATTACCATGTACTTATTCAAGTAACATTTCGTCTTGTTTTGGATGAATGAGTGTTTTGCTCTTGTGGTATCGGATGGACGATATCGTGTAGTGGTCAGCCTGACAAGCTTGTAAATGTTGTTACGGCAGCAATGTGACTTGATTGGTTCTTTTTAGGGTTTCTTGCGTAAATTTTCTGTATTTATCTCTAGTTAGTGGACGTTTACTGAGATAATCATGATGAATCTACGTATATGAACTATTTGCAGTGATTTGAGTGTTGTGTCAACAAAGTATACATTTATTTTGTCCTTGATATGATTTTGTTAAATCTTACTTCGAATAAAGACATATTTATCTTATTTTAAGTATACTCACTCTGCCCGTCTCGGCAGCAGTGTGTCAAGATGCGTGGGCGCGGTGTGCGCGAGGTGTATGTATGCTTCGTGCAGCAGCTCAGCTGGCAGCGTCCACAGCTCCGTCTGCCGCTCCACCAGCTGCCTTACCACGTTTATAACGTCGGCTCTCTCTGATAGCTGTTCTGCGCTGGAATTTTTAAAATGCATCGATATGACTCTTGGTATTTTGATGAGCATGTTTAACTTGATGTGGAATTTATATTTTATTAGGCATAACGTTGTTGTTGTCTATTAGTTCTAGTCCCTACTGAAAGGCTCGAGATTGACAATATAGAAATTTAAACTAATGGAGATAATAATATAAACTGTTAAGTATATAGGTAGATATTCAGTCAAAACAATAAATCGTTATCTTTGCCTCTTGCCCTTGTCCTATTTTATCAACATGTTCTCTATCTTTGGATGTTTTTACGAAGGCCCGCCTATATTTGTTTGTAAATCGCCAGAGCCAGCCAGTACACAACTTGTCATATTCGATTTTGTGTAGGGGGCTAATACCAACTCGCTACCGAATTCTATTTAACCTGCACTTAGTTCATCCTGCCGAATATCAAAGTAGTCCCTTACAATCCTGCTTAATTCCACTAACCTGGCAGCTTCATTTGGCTTATTCTTATGTAGTATATTGGGTGCGAAGACCGTAGCTAGATTAGCAGCATCCATTTTGTTCCCTGGCTCGTGGTCATCTTCAGAATGCGTGGCCAGTTCGGACAGGAAGGACAGCAAAGCGTTGAGAGTGTCTCTGTGCGCTGCTGGTAGAAGCTGCACGATCAGTTTGAGGGCTTCCCATTGGAGACGACGGTTGCGGATTTCTGGAAGATCGTGAAAAGTTAAAATTCTTTCTTGCTCAAATCTTTATCTACATTTGTAGAATTTCACATAAATTGAGTTTCGATTATCTACCCAGCAAGAGGCCTCGAGAGGTTAATAATTTCTAAAAACCCACGTTGGGTTCATGGAAACTCTTTTTTTTCCTTTAATACACTCGTACAAGTAAGCTAGAAATCGTTATTTACAATCGGTGAGTAAAAAGAGGTATTTCGTTTTACTTACGTGTGAGAAACTAATAAAAAAAAACATGGTGTCAGTGTGTGTGTGTCAATCAGCCTTTTGCAGTCCACTGCTGGACTGCTGCCTCCCCTTGGGCACGCCAAAGCGCACGATCACCCGCTTTCCTCATCAAGCCACCACCAGCGACCTTCCTCAGGTCATCAGTCCACCTGGCAGGGGGGCGTCCCACACTACGTATCCCGAGACGTGGCCTCCAGTCGAGAACCCGTCTGCTCTAACGCTCATCGGTTCTACGACAGACGTGACCAGCCCACTGCCACTTCAGCTCGTTACACTTTTGACAGACTATTTCTACGAAAGAGTAATATAGCGAGCATGGACTTACGGGGAAGGGATAGGCCCGTGTAGTATTTTGCTAAGTTCCAGTATATATCGCAAAGGTGATTTGTAAAGAACTTACTCTGCGTCTGCAGGAAGGCGGGGTATAGGTCTCTACAGAGTAGCGGGTCAGGCAGGTCTCTCAGGAACTCCTTCAGCAGTGTTGCCACATCGTGCGGACTCTCCGCTGAGTCCAACGCTGCTTCCTGTCCTCGTTCCCATTCTTCACGTAACTGGAAATGAGAAGAGGCATTCTTATCAAATGTTATCGTTATCATGTAGTTTATAAAAATGGCCGCAAAAGGAGCTACTATATATATTACAACTAGGAGCAACTTACCAACGCAACGAGATGAGCGTGTTTGCTTACCTAAAATATTCCTCATTTTTTGCTTAATACAAATAGTTAATTCAACCCTATTATGTGATATAGACGTATCTATTCATCTTTATCTTACAGGTTTGTTTGTTATGGTTTTAGTTGTATGCATGTTGTCAAGTAGTATATCATTATTGTTTCATATTAATTCCTTTCTTACCTCTAGATATTTTTATAATCCACCTAAACTTTTTGTAATCATCATCTCACATCAACACTATGGATTGTTACCTCTTATTCAACTCGCCATACATCCTCAACTAAGAAAACAAGGTGCAACTCTTCATAGCAACGACCCATTCAATTTCCTTCGCTAATTTCAAACTTTGACGGTTGTTTCTAAACTTGGCTCAAAACTCGAAACATCAATGTTGCTGGTTCTAGCAACAACTGAGCTACAATAGTCTGAGATCCGACTGCTTGTTGGTTTACAACGTGATGACTAAATAACGAGTGCGATACGGACGCAAAATGTTTAAGCCCGTGAATCTGACAAACTTTTGATCAACTTTTCTTTTGTTCTTTTTTTGAGCGATTTTAATGATTCACACTTATTAACATAGTTGTATATTTCTTGTAAAGATCAGTGATTGGTATCTCACTTAAGCATTTGGAAGTGGTTTTTGCGTCTTCATCACTCAAGCGCGCACAACCACTCTATTTACACGGGCAGTGATGAGGACGCTGTCGCTATTGAGCTATTAGTAGTACATTATACTTCAATGGCTGTCGCTACTGTCGCGCGGGTCTTACGCAGGCATTTAAGGGGGATTCATATGGGTCAATTTTTACCATAAGGCCTATTCTCGCCGCGAAAATCGATCAATTTAATCAAGGTTTTATCGATTTGCTATTCACATGGCCGATATTCTTCGTGTTGTTACTTCTTAATGGAACTCGATATGTGCAGTAGGATCTTGGACTATTCGAGTTTACTAATGCACGTCGGCGGGTTTGGTGAGAGTAAACGGATCGACAGAATTAGATGTTTGCAATGCGAGCCGGTGGCCCACTTGTGGGGATTATATTGCAATATTGCCTCCTGAACTTTGTAGAAAGATGATTGGCAAAATTAAGGACAATTTATTAGGTTTTTAGGTAGTTTTGCTGAAAGCTATGGTGTTCGTTAAAACCTTGATGCGTCATATTTATCATTTATCAGAGCGTCCGTGGTCTAGTGGCTAGGGGAGACGCGGGTTCGATCCCCACCACGTACCAATGTGTTTTTGTAATTCGAATTCATAATTATATACGTTTATTCGACGCTCTTACGGTGAAGGAAATCATCGTGATGAAACCTGCACACTTCTGCGAAGAAATTCAAAGGTTGTGTGTGAAGTCGACCAACCCGCACTGGGCCAGCGTGGTTGACTAAGGCCTAATCGCCCTAATTCAGGGTAGGTTCGAGCCCCTCGATGGGGACGTATATGAGCAGTTGATGATGATGATCATCAAAGTTTCGTCTTTGTTCAAACAATTAGTAATGTGTAGAAGGTGTGTGTGGTGTGGTGTGTATTGGTGAGGTGTGTGTGTGTGTGTGTGTGTGTGGTGGTGTGTTTTAAAACATAACCCACTTCTTTATTTCATGCTGTCATGTAGACGCTTAAAAATTAGACTTTTTTTTATAACATACTAGATGTGCGCCCGCGACTACGCACGCGTTAAATAAGACCTTTTTCTGTAAAAAATATTTATGTGTTAATCCAAGGTACAAACTATCTCCATTCCAAATTTAATCCAAATCCGATCAGTACTTAGGCATGAAAATGTAACAAACATTTAAGCATTTAAACCATAGACTTAGATTTTTTTTTTGCTGCGCAAGGAGACCCCTATAGCGTGGAAAAGAGAAGTCTAATCCTTATGGATGGCCTGCAAGTCAGAAAGAGATGCACATCAAAGTACTGGCGTGACATTATTTTTTTGAGTATCAACCCGCGGCGGCCCGCTTGATTAATTTTTTTTTTTGTATTTTATACGCAATCTATTTGTTTTGTAAGAATTCTTACCAAAATTTTATCTTGTGCTGTAGCTAAATGCTACATTACGGGAAGATATAACCCAAAAAACTATAAATTTCACAGGTAAATACGATTTTGTTATTGAATATTTAGTACCATAATTTTTTTTTTTTTTTACATATTATATCTATGGTTTTAAACCAAATATCCAACTTTCACATTTATAATATTAATGTGAGTTTTTATCAATAAACATATTATAGTAACATTTTAGTACCTTGCTTAATCCTTACAAAGCAATTTCACTCACTTGTCTAACTCTCTTCTTGGAAGCGGATACCCTGAACAGGCCGAGGGTCCGGAGACCATGCCGGCGAAGGTGCGAGAGGCAGGCTGACACCAACCCAGGAACCTTCGGGCCCCCGCCGGTCTCCTCCAGGCCTCCCCAACCCCACTCACTGGAGTCACAGGATTCACTCTGAAAGAGAGGAAAGTTTGGCATATAAAAGTCACGTCAATCAATCAATCAATCAGCCTATTGCAGTCCACTGCTGGACTGCTGCCTCCCCTTGGGCACGCCAAAGCGCACGATCACCCGCTTTCCTCATCCAGCTACCACCAGCGACCTTCCTCAGGTCATCAGTCCACCTGGCAGTCACATTGTACATTTTAAAATCTCCGGAGTAAAATTCATTAGTGTGTTTGATGAATTTTCCAACTCAGAACCATTCCAATCAAACCGCCCATTCAGGTTCATTCTGGACAAAGATTTCATACTCCTTGCTGTGCAGCAGAGAAGTTTGAGAGTCTTAGATTCGGGAGCTGAGCTACGATGTCTCAGACAGACAAAAAGACTGATGCGACAAACATTAGGAGTCGCACAACTACTTAAAAAAAAAAACAAACCTTGAAAAGTTTGAAAACGTGGATTGGGTATTTGTATTATCCACAAATAAGAAATGTTATCGAACAGATTTTTGGAATGGTGTTACCACGCAAAAATGAAAATGTATTAGGTGTTATGCACTATAACATGTCTCGTCTAGTTAAGGCATGAAAAAAAAAATGATTTTCTTTTCAAAGTTTTTTTTTTGTTTTGAATGGACTAACTGCTATTTCTACCAGAGAGGTAATACAGCGGGCACGGACTAAATGACATTTAAGAATTAGATATAAAAAAACAAGAGGAAACAACAACATCATGATCTCAACAGAACATGATGCTGTGGATGTCTAAAAAAAGATTCACACTATCAATGATTCAGTGTAAAGACAATCAAACATCATTGATTACTTGCGAAATCATCTAGCCATCGTAAATCTGGCACAATTCTCGCCTATCGATCTTTTTCTACCAGGAGTTCATGGTCGAACAGAGTTCGAATCACGAGCCGACTACGGTTAGCGATAGAGAATAAATAGGCGAACCATACTTTCAAATTGTTACAGGCCAGCTATTCTGGGATAAACATATCGGGATAGAACGAGAAGCGTCATACGATAAAATTATCGTGACCTTATTGAAAAGGCCGTGCAGGTAACCGGACACCGGTGACGTCATTGTTACGTCACTGACGTCAAGTTTGACCTATTGGCCCTGATTGTGAACGTTTGTGTTTTTATGTCACAGTGCTGTTTAGATTGATAGCGGTTTTTACTGGAGACGTGGGCGTTTAGGGCGTGATGGGTTTTTTAACTGTGTCGGAATCGGCAGACACGCTGAGCCAGCTGTGTTTGTCAGTCTGACAGGACGAGTATACAAGGATGATGGATGGGCCCTGTCTTACAACTCTTACATCACACCAGTTACCAAAGATTACAGACGCGCGTCGCCGAGCGAAGCGATCATCTTTTGTTTCACTGAGTCAGTTACAATGCGTATTATTGTTGATAGACGACGTAAAGTGTTCGTTTTTAGGGACATTGATAAAACTAAATAATTATTAATTACAAAACTAGATGCAGCCACACGATTTTTCGATGTCTTTATTTCTTAACTGTGTTAGAACGTATGAATGGCAAAACTCTAGACAAAAAAGCAGACTAATCCCACATAAACAATCTTAGCAAAACAGTAATCTCCCACGAATGACGACAGGAAGACCAGCAGACGGTTCACCAGACAGCTTCCGACGTGGGAGTTCTAAGTCCAGGCGAACATCGCCACTAATACGACGTGGATCACTCTCATGGATCATTTGGACGAGCATTAAATCCTCCAATGACAGAAGCACGTCATCGACGTAGATTTACGGCCGGAGGTAACTTCGGTTTCAAGAGCCCGGTAAATAAATAATGTTGGCGTGTTCGACTGATTGATGTTTCGGGCGTTTGTATGGATTTCGAATGAGCTGCTAAACACATTATTATTTTACAAGGATACTGGCTCCAATTCGAAAAGTCATGCTCTAATATTCTAACTTTAAAATCCAGCTATCCTTTTCGTTTTTATGACCAATGAAAGAGTGATAATTCAATATTAATTTGAACGAGTGATAACCTAAGAGCATAGCTGTCAGATTAAGAGATTTTCTAAGTCGCATGTGCTCTCTAAAAGTGTTCAATCGACACGGCCATAAGGTTCAAATTTGATGTTTGAGAGCTTTAATATTAGGATAGCCTTCTCCTGTCCCTTTTCAATCTATTTAAAAGGTGAAAACGACGGACGAACTTTGACAGTGCCGCTATTTGTTGCAGATATTTTCTTCTTCATAACGAACTCGTACTACTTCTGCTTTTTTATACTTATTAGGAGTATTATGTAAAAAACATCATTGGTAGTAAACCAAGATGACGAATAAATGAATTTGATTTGATTTCGAACGAAATCCTAGAGCTGTGCGGCTCGGCCACGGAAGCTGTTCCTACCGGTTTCAGTCCCTAAAATAAAGTGAGCAATAATGAAATAGATATAGTACAAGTAATGGCCTTTAGCTATACTCGAAGCTGTAATATTGTTGCGAACAACGCGTGACATTTTGTTTACGACACTTCGGAGAACAGAGAACGACTGGTTTATTAACTGCTCGCCGACGATTTGTTCCAAAATATCTGTTTTACACATTTACATGATATTTGATCGCCTGCTTTATGACTACCTATGTGTGAATTCGTCCTTTCTTGTCGTCCAGACGTTTAAGTGCTGGCGATTTCAATAAAATAAAAAATAATGACGACTTGAAATTGCAACTCCTCGGTAATCCGTTCGGATCTAACACAGGTGCATTTCCAAATATGCTACCAATACACTGATCACTGTGAAATGTCAACGACTTAATCCTTAAATGCATGTTTTTTTTTATTTTTTCATTACTCATACTCGGAAAGTAGGTCTGAAGTTGCCTGAGGAGCGGATTGAAGGTAATACTTTTCAGCCCGGAGGAGGGAGAATCGTTTTCAACTGACAGCTGTCAAATTATGAAAAAAAAAACTAGTTCTCATCTCACATTTCTACTGAACTATGTTCCATCTTTCTATACAGCCGCCAGCGCAATGTTAAATTGAAATAACATAAAGTTAAGTATTAATTAAAGAATATATATTTTTTAAATGACTTTATTATAATTGACTTTCAACTATTTCTTTAAAATAAAATAGATTTGGGCAAAATACCAAATCTATTTTACCATCTTTCAATGATGGAAATGAAAAATAATGGCTCAAAAGCTGGCCGGCTCGGCCACAGAAAAAAATAAAAATAGGCGGGAAAGCAAAGCAGTGATTATCATTTGTTTCTCGAGTTGTAGGGTTTTGCTTACAATGAGTTCATCTGATTCAGATATGGAAGTCACAAATTTTTTTCTTTAAGTAGCTGATTCGTGTTTTTATTTTTACTTTCCTTGTATTCGTAATGAAAAGCACAGTGTTTACCTCTGGTTAAAGACTCATTTAGCGCCGAGACGTGGTTTGGGGCCTGAGCGTAGCGAGGGCTCTATACGAAGCACTTATACGAGGTACTTATACTTATACGATACATTGTTATACGAGGGAAGGTTACTTTCACCCCTCGTATAACAATGTACTATTTAATAATACTTGGTAATTAAGTTTGTAATTGGTCTAGAAAAATGACAATAGTAAAAAAAAAAAAACATTGCAGGCTGAATCACCTGATTGTCCGAAAAGAAAAATGATTCCGTGCTTCGGAAAGCACGTTAAGCCGTTGGTCCCGGCTACTATCTAGTCGTTATACGAGCCAAATCAGTGGCCTTTGGCGGCTCTATAACACTGACACCAGGGTTTGTGAGGTCAGTTGTCGACCTTACAACCCACACGATGCTGAAGAAGAAGCAGTCTTTGCCTTGTTTGAGGTCAGATGGCATGTCATTTATCACCCACTACCACTGAAGTTCCATCCATCCTTATCAGCAGGATCAATCAGGTAGCGGTGACACATCCCCCGTTAGACGTGTCCAGGTGCAGTAGCCACGTCGTGACGTCATCAGTTACGTGTCTTGGCTGCGCCCGCGCTACTATTTTTGAGCTCGCATCGCGCATGCCAAACCGCACTCGGTTTGCCTCACCAGTCCAGGTTGACCCCTTGTGGCAATTTCAATGGTTATACCATTATTGATCATGTTGAGGAGAGAGTAATGAACGGTTCTAATTTTCGAACATATCTTTGTATTGTATAGTGTTACAATTTTAGGTTATGTTTTCAGATCAGAGATGCATAATTCATGCCTAAACAATGAATATAGGTAGGTACATACGATGCAATTTGCAATAATGACAGCGGTAATATATTTACTATCTTACTTGCGGTCTTCAATAATAGTTGTTATTTATCTACTTAAGTTTGAAACTCTTCTACAATTTGAATGAATGAATGAAATTCAAACTCAACTCTTGAACTTCAATATCGACCAAAGTGATAGACTCGTAATAATGGTCTCATATTTAAAAACTTAAAAAGATCAGGACTTTCAAAATTACGCCAATGTGTACAAAGATGCACATGAAAAACAAATTTAAAGAATCAGACATGATTCATGTTAAGTAAACAAAAACAAAACATCATTAAAAATGTCTCTAGCACAAAAAACGTACATAAATTAGTTCAAATAGTAATAAAATATGCGAAACTAGCGGTCCGCCCGTTGCTACGCTCGTATCGTGTAAGATTTTCCAGTGGGAATAAAACTTTTTCCCTGAAAAAGTATCCTTTGTTACAAAGGAGGTCCAAGGTTACAAACTATTTCCATTCCTCATTTAAATCCGTTGAGTACTTTACAAACATCCAAATATATTTTCACATTTATAATAGTGATTGCTCGTGCTTTATAATAGTGATAGAAGAAATTAGAAACAAAATGGCCGCCCGATTGATAATTGAATCTTTTAAATTCATCATTGTTTGCTATTCTTAGTTTATTCGCGATGTCTATTTCAGTCACTTCATCCGTGACGTCTTGAATATTTATAAGTCTTGTGATTTTGTTTCGGAATAGTTTTCATTGACCTTTGCAATGTTGGCGTCCTCGTTAAGACGATTTATGAATTCGTTTTATGGCATTTGCATGCTTTGTCATACAATAAACTAATTATGTTTGCCAGTAAAGTCATCTGTAGAAGTTCTACAAGTATTTATTAGCATCTAAAATGAAATTGATTGATCATCTATAATTAATAATAATACAACTGTAAAATATATCGCTGATAATGTTCATGAGAGCCCATTGCCATACAGCAGAAGAGTGAGGAGACCAGACCCTAACTAATAGGAACAGGCATGGAAGAAGTTAGAGAAGAATTTGATAATGCTCATGAGGATTATATAAAAAGTAATTCAAACGATATTGATAAAGAGGCAGATGTAGATGTTGTAGATGATAGTGAAGCTGGACAAGAACTTACATCATCCCCTTTTTCTAACGCAGTGAGTGACGCAAGCGACGCCCGCGACCCTCCGTGTTGCTGTCTTCTCAAAGCTCTCTCTGCTTCGACGCATTGAGACAACGCTATCCCAAATACGTTGCCAGGTGCAGAATCTGAAATAGAAGAACAATATTGGATCAAAATAATCAAAACAAAATTAAATTAATAGATAGGCTAGAATAGTTTACTGTCAGTTAACTAGGAACTAATTCAGTCAAATAATCATTGATCAAGATATTATATAAAGTATTCTGTGTAAAGATGACGACGCTGAAGCTTGTAACACAGTTTTATTACTAGCTTATTACAGCTTCATCTGTAAAGTTGCAAATAAATAAATAATTATACTCGCAGCAGCTATAGATCAAATTGATAATCACAGGATAAATGATTTCTCAGAAATTGTGAAAGTTAGTGAATTGATAGCAATTTTTTTGGCAATAACCACAATAAATGACACGGCTCGGCTCATAGATAATAAACTCAACAAAATACGAGACTGACGGCTGCGCAGACGCCGCCGTGTTATTGTCTCCAAGCTGTGCTGCCAGATGTTTCATGAAATAATCAGTGCAAAAAAGTGTGGTATTAGATATAACAAGTTTTTCCAAGAAACAAGCCCGTTACAGTCCACTGCTGGACTATGAGCCTCCTCCACTGAAGTGCCGTAATCTCCACGCTTGGCAGCCGGGTTGGAGATCGCAGATTAAAAGGTTACTGTATCAGAGAGCGCTGCTGTCCGTTCCCTGTTCAATGTGTAGTCCCTAAGTCGCCTCTTACGCCACCCACGGGATGAGTAGGGGTTGGTGACAAATGTATTCTACTCTGCCGTCACCACACGGCAGAAACAAATAGTACACGATAAAAATACATATTGTATGGGCTGTTATTGATGATGATGATTCCGATGGAAGGTCGAGTTTTTTGTCATCTTTCGTTTTGACCCTTGTTCCTAGGGAAAAGTTGTTGCTGACTATATTTAAAATGCGCACTGATTAAAAAATGAAATACTCTTCATCGTCATCCTGTGGGTTGTACGAGTAAGGGTAAGGTCAAGACAAACGACTCTACCTATACAAAGCACGGTGTCAGAAATATTAGATCTCCATCCAATGCTGACATGTAACGACTTATAGATGGGATAGGACCAACGCCTTAACGTGCTATCCGAAACACGGAAAATTTAACTTTACTTTTTTTAAAATTTTACTTCTCGTTTTCTTTCTTTTTAGTTTTTGCATTCAGGCGATTCGGCCTGTAATGTTTTGACCAAACTGGAGGCAGTATATCAAAGTGGTTTTTGTGTAACCGCAGTGTTTCACCGGGATTCAAATCGGGAACCTCCGTAATGAGTACCTCAGCTTTACCGCTCGGCAACAGACGCGGTTACTTTTGTTTCACATCCATTACTGCCTCGTTGCAACAAATGAAAAAAATATCTTTCTTTAATATCTGGCAACATCGTCTCCGAGTTTCCCGCGTAAGTTTGATACAAATACTATGACGTCATTTTACTGCCGCTTAATAGAAAAAAAACTTGACTGGAATTTAGTGGGCGGGTGAAAAACCCAGTGGGTTCAAAGGAATAGCAACAGATTTTGGATAATATGGCCGCCATGATTGATTTATTAAAATTAAATTATGAGTCATATACTATACCATTTGGCAACATTTAGTTAATGATATTACTATAGTCTAATGATTGTTATAAGTTGGATAGTTAATGTTGATTTGATGACTCCTACTTTAATTATTGCTTCACCAAAATGTCTCATGGATTGACCTTTTAAATATCGCGTCGGATGGATTTATAACAAAGTCGTCATCATTATCATGGTGTGGGTTGTAAGGTCGACAACCGACCTCACAAACCCTGGTGTCAGTGTTATAGAGCCGCCAAAGGCCACTGACTTGGCTCATGTAGCGACTAGATAGTAGCCGGGACCAACGGCTTAACGTGCCTTCCGAAGCACGGAATCATTTTTCTTTTCGGACAATCAGGTGATTCAGCCTGCAATGTCCTAACCAAAGTAAAGTAATGTTGTTATGTACGGTTTTAAATAATTATTAAGCAACAAGTGCAGTAACGTACGTCTATTTTTTATCGGTATTTTATTTTAAATTATAATTTACTTTATTTTAAGAAAATAATTTGACTGTTTTATCGTTAGATCATTTATCATTTTTGTACAATGTTTTTAATTTTTGACCGTGTGACGTCATACGATACGACCGATGACGGATAACCGTACTCTTAGATTCGAGCTTAGATTTGACGAGAAAACTACTGAACGGATTGCGATGAAATTTGGAATAGAGATAGCTTATACCCTGGATTAACACATAGGATATTTTTTACGGGACAAGTCTTTTTACCACGGGAAAAATCTTACACAACGCGAGCGTAGCCGCGGGCGGAAAGCTAGTAGTAAATAATCCATACTCCTTAAACGCGAAAGTTTATTTGTTTTTGTTTGTTTATTTGTTACTCTTTCACGCAAAAACTACTGGACGGATTGGGATGAAATTTGGAATAAAGATAGCGATATTTTTTACCGGAAAAAGTCTTTTTACCACGGTAAAATCATCTAGCTGCAAGCGGACCGCTAGTTAACATAATGTTTGAAACTCCAATGCGCGTCGAGAGATGTGGCGCCTATTTTTTGGCATACTGAAGGAAACCGTCCCCATTTAACTTCGCAAATGTAAACGTGACCCAAATTTTAATACTGTGATAAGGAAAAACACATTCTTCGATGTATATTAAGGAAAATTGGCGCAAGTTCAAAACAAACATTTTTGTATTGACGTGAAAACATTACTTGAGAAAATGGTTACTGTAATATGTCGCGAAGATTACGTGAAAACAGTGATCTGTATTTGTATGCAAATAGCGTCGGTGGTCTAGTGGTTAGGGCCGCTGCCTTCCGTCCGGGAGACGTGGGTTCGATACCCACCACGTACCAATGTGTTTTCGAATTTCGAATTCACTTATGGTGAAAGAAAACATCGTGATGAAACCTGCATACTAGTAAGTAAGTAAATAATTTATTTCCTTTACAAATATGTTTACAAAATTTGTTGTTTGCTATAATATTAGACTAATGAGCTATTAATATTTGTAAAGGCTGGAGCCTAAACTAGGATAACCTGTATTTTAGGACTCCAGGCCTCCATTTACAGTAAGTAAGTACTCCTGCGAAGAAATTCAAAGGTTGCGTTGTACGTGGTGGGGATCGAACCCGCGTCTCCCGGACGGGAGGCAACGGCCCTAGCCACTAGACCACCGAGGCAACAACTAAAATGTCTTAAAAATAAGACAGCTATGTGGTGGAGCGTTCATTTCTTATTACGGAGGTTCCGGGTTCCAATCCCGATGGGGACAATTGTGGTCAAACAAAAATCACTTTGATAGAACGCCTCTATTTAAGGACATTGCAACTTAATTGTTCGAAAAGCAACACGATTCTGTGCTTCAGAAGGCACGTTAATCCGTTGGATCCGGCTATTTTTTACTTTTACTGAAGTAATGTCGTTACAAGAGCCTTAGCCTCAAGTCAGAGGCCTGAAGCCAGATATGATGATGTCGTACAATAGAGTAATAACTCTTTATTGCATTACACATAAGGGACACATGCAAAGGCAACCTTATCGCTATTAGCGATCACTTCCACAACACATTTAACGGACGGAATACTAGTCAACCATCTACCTGTTCAATCCACATGAAGATGGCCAATGGTCATTAGAACCTTGGGCCAATGATGGCGCCTTGTTTTAGGCAACAAACGCGGAGCTTGCGCTAGTCGACGCACGCGCAGCAATTTATATGCGCGCGATGACGGATAGTCCTCACTACTTTACTAGCTAGACTATTTTTGCGCCGTTTGTATACGCGAGTGTTTGCGGATATTGAAAAGGACTTTCTATTTCAATAAAAAGAAAATAGTTGGCAAATAAAAAAGAAGACGGGTAAAATACACAGATTTTTTCGTTACTACATGATTATACGAATTAAATGACTTGCGGACAAAATATTATGTATACCCAATAAAATTGTTTGAATATTAAAAAAGTTATGTTAGAGTTACTCAAATTGAGGACGGAATGCACCAATTACAAGGAAGGATAACTGCCTCAGCGGTAGACCTTGTAAGCTAGAAACCCCATAACTCCGTCATTTTTTTAAATTTCAACAAACTGACTCGACAAAAAAAATTGATTAATTTATCGAACCTGCTCACAAAATTTCACGAGAATCGATTGAGAAACGCGACCTGAAGAGTAGAACAAACAGATGGACAAAATGGACAGACATACAAAAGCAATTTTGGTCAAGCTGAAACAGAGACGCTTCGTTCGCTTTTTTTTTTTTTTTGACAATGACCTAATGCTTGTGTCGCAAAATCGACGTATCAAGCGTAACCGGACTTTTGGGGGAGCGGAAGGCTCTTACCCCTAGTATTATAGCAACAGCCTAAGGGCGCCCACTTGGGGGCACGGACCTCGGCCTAGGACGTTGCCATGGCGAGAAGCGCGCGGGAGAGGAATGACCCTGACGGGGTCTTCCAGGATTATGCAAAACTTGATTGGGTCTACCGCGTCCCCGCCGGCGGGTGCGGTTGCTACCAGAAGGGCATTCTGTGGAGTGTACTCTATTGGCAATGGCTATCTCAACAAAAGACTGGATGGGATCGACAGGATCGGACAGAACATGCTTAGGCCAGAACATGCTTAGGCCACGCTTCGTTCGCTCGGTCAATAATTTTACAACATTGTTGGCAGCCCTTGCCGCGCCATTTTCATATTTTCCGACGAAATTGTCTGCGATGTAGTGTTTGTTTGAGGAATGTAACCGTTTTCGCTTTGTTTCTAAGCGGGATGGTCTCCAAATAACCCGCTTGTTATGATCTGCAGACACATCCAACCGATAGTCAGCGGCATTGTATCATCGTGTGTCTAATTTTGATTATATACCTACTTATAAATAGGTAGCTAAGAAGTCTTCTCGGATATCTAGATGCGTTTAGTCCGACGCGTCCGATGTGATAAAGATAAAGAAAAAAGTGTTTTTATTTGAAGTAAGATTTAACAAAATACTTTTTCGACGTCAAAGCAAGATGCCCGTTCACTACAAGTGTACGCCTTCTGTGAAGAAGAACGGCCAGAAGAAACTCCACAGGGCTCGTATCTTTTGTACTTTTCTTTTTTTTTAATAAAATATTGTTTACAGTAGTCAATATACATTGTTAATGTTTCCTGTGCCGAGCTGGACAATCCGAACACCAAGCCTCTTTGTCATACACCGTGAAATTTACATCGTTTTGTTCCCGCCGTGTAGTGATAGTACCCGTCAAACTGAACAACTTTTCACGAAAAAAAGATTTCCTGCGACAAAAAAATTTTTGGTCTCTTCATACAAAGTGAGACTCCCGACCGACACATTTTGTATGGAGAGACCAAAAATTTTTTTGTCACAGGATTGTTTTTTCGTGAAAAGTTGTTCAGTTTGACTGGTACTATCACTACACGGCGGGAACAAAACGATGTAAATTTCATGCTGTATAATCAACTAACTTATAGTAAGCTTTATTACACAGCGACTGTTTTACACAATTCTTAAACCTTTTTTCTGAGAAAACTAAGATCTCATCAGGTATTTTGTTATAGCAGCGCACACAGAGCCCCACAAATGAAGTGCTAACTTTAGCAAGTCTACACTGATGATTAATTAGTTTATTCTTATTTCTAGTATTACGACCATGTGTGCGTTGTGTGCGTTTATAGTGTGTGGTTAGGGTTTTAATTTCTTCAGAAGTTGTATTTATCATTTTTTCTTTAAAAAACTGAATCGATAAAAAAAGCTATTATATTTATCGCACCTGCTCACAAATTTTCGCAGCAAATTTTCGCAGAATTGGTTGAGAAACGCGTAGAGGAGAACAAACAGACAGATGGACATTATTAGACATACAAAAGTAATTTTGTTTCGCTCGCTCGGGAATAAAGTTACAATCCTTGACCACTCCTTTAGGGAGACGAGCGTGAAACAACCTGCGCAGCGAACGACAAAAAAAAACACTTCGAAACCGCGTCATCAAACCACAGAAATATTTTTATTTGTTTGTGTCAGGTTCAAAGGAACTATTTTTGCGTAACAATAAAATCCAAGAATAGGGCGAGTTCGTTTATAGGTGGGATATCTAAAATTGTACCTCCCACTAACCTATAAGCGGTTAATATGAAGAATGCTTTTATTAGTTATGGCCCACTTCACGAGGTATTTGCAAAGTGGTCTTGCCAATTTTCACGTTTGATAGTACTATATTATTTAGGTATACGTTCATCGACAGCTCATATACGTCCCCACCGAGGGGCTCGAGCCTACCCTGAATTAGGATGATTAGGCGTTAGTCGACCACGCGCTGGCCCAGTGCGGGTTGGTTCACACAGAACCCTTGAATTTTTTCGCAGGAGTATTATGCAGGTTTCATTACGATGTTTTCCTTCACCGTAGGAGCGTCGAATAAACGTACATATGAATTCGGAATTCGAAAACACATTGATACGTGGTGGGGGTCGAACCCGCGTCCCGGACGGGAGGCAGCGGGCCTAGCCACTAGACCACCGACGCTCAGGTATACGTATTATATATTCTGTGGTTTGGGCGCGTCATCATCTCATCATAATAGGGAATTGGGCGCCGACAGCTTTATAGGTCGGATCTAATCGAAATAGCCGTGTGGTGACGGCAGAGTAGAATACATTTGTCACCAACCCCTACTCTTCCCGTGGGTGTCGTAAGAGGCGACTTAGGGACTACACATTGAACAGGGAACGGGCAGCAGCGCTCTCTGATACAGTAACCTTTTAATATGCGATCTTTAACCCGCCTGCCAAGCGTGGAGATTATGGCAAAAAGGAGGCTCATAGTCCAGCAGTGGACTGTAACGGGCCGCTAGGCCTCTGGTCTTTACAAATTACAAACAAAGCTGTTTGGAATTCGATAAAAAAATTCAACAGTATCCGGACTCACCTTAAAATTACTTGCCGACCCCCTAAGCCAAGCTCTCAGAATCATCATGATGATTCCGGTGACCGGAATTCGAATTCAGAATCTCTGTAATAAGAGCCGTAAGTTCGGAGTGTTGCCGAAAAATCGATAGTTGTATAATCGATAGGAAAACTATTGATAAGCAGCAATACTATCGATAGTATCGATCGTTGAAAACGAAAAAACTATCAATAGGCTATCGATACTATCGTTTTTACTTATAATATCGATAGTATATCGATAAGCTATTTAGATATTGAACTATCGAGCGGCAACTTCGGCTGTCGCCACCAAAATTCGAACCCAGTACCTCTTAATCGGCAGCTCAATGTTTAGCCGCTAGACCACCAAGGCTGCTTGATCTTCCAGGACACACACCAGGAACTGGATCTGTTGCATCATCTTTATTGATAGTCAAGATTAAAATACTTTCTCAGTTTTATCCGTCAACGATTTTGTTTACAAATAGATGAAAGCGTGTTAGCGATTCCAAAGTAACGGCCAGATTTTCATGTTATGGGTTCTTGCTCACGTGGGTGAGCTCTATATTCTTTGATGTAAGATGTTATAAAAATGTTGTGATTTTGATCTGGCTCGTTCGATCAAAAGTGAAGTGTTGATTGCTAATATGAAATGGGAAAGTTACTGAAATTGGTTTTGCATTCAGTGTTCTTGTTGTCCGAGCGAGCGAATCGAGCGAAGCGTCTCCGTTTCAGCTTGGCCAAAATTGCTTTTGTCTGTCCATCTGTCTGTCTGTTTGTTCCACTCTACAGGTCGCGTTTCTCAACCGATTCTCGTGAAATTTTGTGAGCAGGTTCAATAAAGTAATCGATTTTTTTTTGTCGAGGCAGTTTCTGTAATTTTTTAAAAATGATGGAGTTATGGGGTTGCATACGCTTACAAGGTCTACCGCTGAGGCTGTTTTCCTCTACAGGTCACATTTCATGTCTCAACCAATAAGTAAATAAATCCTTACGGAGGCCTACGTCCAGCAGTGGACCGCAATAGGCTGATTGATTGATTGATTGAAATAAATAAAAAAAAGACAAAAAAAATAAAAAAATATATATGGAGTTAGGGTTGAAAACGTAAAAAATAAACACACATTAGCCATTTCGAAGAAAAACTAATAATTGCGAGGTCTACAGCTCACAGAGCTGATAGTTATAGAATATAATATCATGAGCCATGTCAAAGACCTTCAGTAGCTCAATAACTCTAAAAAGACTCCAGAATTTGCGAGTTTGGTCGTCGACTGTGATCAGTGTAGATTCTGGAGATCCTTGGCAGTGAACACACAGACACACAGTCTGAGATGATAGATCCTCTTTATTCTTCATCGCGGGGGTTGAAAGGTCGACAGCTGACCTCACCAACCTTCGTAAGTATTATAAAGCCGCCAGAGGTCACTGACATGGGTGTAACGTGTACCAGTCAAAAAGTCATAAATTTTATTTTTCCATAGGATTTTGTTACCTCACTTAGATTCATAGTTACATTTTATGGGTGCGTTCACTAACACAATGACGGAATCTGTGGAGAAGAGCTCACCGAAGAAACTACAGTCGTCGCATCTATTGCGTTTTTCTCGTTAACACTTCTACTTCCGTAAATTAGTAGCCGGAACAGCTTAATGTGCTTTCCGAAATGGAATTATCTTTTAGATGAATCAGAATTCAGAAGTAATTTGTGGTCTTTTTTTAATTTGTCCCGAGTTCCAATGCATCTATCTCTCCAACCAAACGAGCCGTACGAGCAGTTGAGCCGATGTTGTGACCGGCGTGAGTCAGTGCGCGCGCGCACGTTGGCAGCGCTTCAGAGCATTCCCGCATAGCTGACCAAGTGACCGCCGACCGTCTGGCTGTACGATCATAATGCTAACACACTCTTTCAACAGAGCGGCGTATTTTATATTTCTTTTTGCAGTCGGTTTATTGACCAGTGTTTTAACTTTGAAGATTGTTTCCATGCGCGGTTTCGCAATTATGTACATTACTGGTATACCTATATACAGCAGATATACTACTAGTGACTCCGGGAGCTGTAGACCTCGCGAATCTTTATATTTCTTTATATTTATTTCCCTCCACAAACATCCCCGAGCCCTTGAAATTTATTTATCTCAATTATTTTTTTATTGGTTGAGAAATGTGACCTGTAGAGGAAAACAGCCTCAGCGGTAGATCTTATAAGCTGGCAACCCCCATAACTCCGTCATTTAAAAAAAAACTGAATCGACAAAAAATTTGATGAATTTATTGAACCTGCTCACACAATTTCACGAGAATCGGTTGAAAAACACGACACAGTGGAATAAACAGACAGATGGACAAACAGATAGATATACAAAAGCAATTTTGGGCAAGCTGAAACGGAGAGGTTTCGCTCGCTCGGTCAATTGTAAACCGCAATTTTCATATACCTAAAACGACGGACAACACATTACCTAAAGTGGTGGGTCTAGAAGCTTTCAATTTTACACAAGAGATGAAAGTTCCTAAAGGCACTAAAGAAGGATTATTTGTGCGGGCGAAAGTTAAAAATATTAGCCATTTTACACAAATTCTAAATTCAAATTCAAATATTTATTATTTGCTGGAATATGGTATACAATAAAAATGTCAAAATAACAAACAATTCCCACATATTCTGCGGTAAGAAGCGTGCAAATATTACAGTTAATATCTACTTACAATATTAAAGAGTCAATAAGAGTCCTTATTGGACTCCATCAGAGTTCAATTCAAAAACATTCAAGTCAGGAATCGAACTCGGGAAATACTCCTACGCTGGAAATAAATCATACTACAATTTTTTTTATACCTTAAGGTTGTCAGATATTGCTACCTTAGCCTTCCTTTATTTATTTATACGAGTATTAGCTTTCCGCCCGCGGTTTCACCCGCGTTAAATGAGTTTTCCCGTGGGAATGAAGTGTTTTACTGCAGTAAAACGTAGCCTATATCCTATTCCAGGGCCTAACTTAAAGGGCATCACACACGGCAGCTATAATATATATTATAGCACGAGGCAGCCAGCTCTCTCGTCGCCATTCACTTTCACGCAAAGCGGGGGTCAAACAAAATGGCGAATCAATCAGTGACCGGCCATTCTGCTTGACCCCCGCTTTGTACACAAAGTGAATGGTGATGAGAGAGCTGGCTGCCTCGTGCTATAATATATATTATAGCTCCGTCTGTGACGGGCTTAAATGTGTGCCAAGTTTCATCTCGATCCGTTCAGTGGTTCAAGCGTGATTCGGCAACAAACATCCAAACTTTCGCATTAATATATTAGTAGGATTAGGATAACACAATTATTTTAAACTGTATTTTTTCTGTGCTTCTTGTGTGTTATGAAGTATATTCTATTCTCTTCCAAAGCAGACCTCCGATTGACGGATTACTCTATAAATCGGTTTGTTATAGTACGAGGTCAAACGATACTGAATCTCAGCATGAATCCGTACGTTATTTATAGATTTTTTATGGATTTATTGATAAATTAACTAACAATAAGCTAAACCTGTGCTTTGATGATTCTCCGCAAATGAAGACATCGGATAGCAGAAGCTGAGACAGTCGACGACATTCACTGCCGCTCTGCCTGCGCTAGGTGGTTACAAAAGAAAAGGCGCGTTCAGACAACACAATAAAAAATAGGAAGTTTTTATTTTGACCGAGCGTGCTTCAGCTTGGCCAAAATTGCTTTTGTATGTGTGTTTGTTCCACTCTACAGGTCGCGTTTCTCAACCGATTCTCGTGAATTTTTGTGAGCAGATTCAATAAAGTAATCAAATATTTTTTTTGTCGAGTCAGTTTTTGGAAATTTTAAAAAATGACGGAGATAACTAAGGGGGTTGCCGGCTTACAAGGTCTACCGCTGCTGAGGCTGTTTTCCTCTACAGGTCATATTTCTCAACCGAAAAAATAATAATAATACAAAATTAAATTCCTAAAATTAAATATTGTAACAAAGCATATTTTAGTCTAAGTAAATATCAACAGATGGCGCTGTACAGTGGAACGGATTTTCTAAAACGCGCTATAAAGATTTTTTCAGCCATTTAAAACTAGTTTTTTCTCTTCAAACATCCCGAACCCCTTGATTTTTTTTATTTTCAAACTTTTTTTTATTTTTTTTACTTTTAATCTTAATTTAATTTAATAATATTTTATTTTATTTTATCTTGTTTTGTTTTATTTTATTTTATTTTATTGTATTTTATCTTATTTTATTTTATTGGTTAAGAAATGTGACCTGTAGAGGAAAACAGCCACGGCGTTAGACCTTGTAAGCTGGCAACCCCCATAACTCCGTCATTTTTTAAAATTTCCAAAAACAGACTCGACAAAACTAAAAACGATTAATTTATCGAACCTGCTCACAAAATTTCACGAGAATCGGTTGAGAAACGCGACCTGTAGAGTGAAACAAACAAACAAACCACAAACAAACAAACAGATGGACATACAAAAGCAAATTTGGCCAAGCTGAAACAGAGACGCTTCGCTCGCTCGGTCAAAAAAGTACTCGCGAGGTCTACAGCTCACGGAGCCCCTAGCTTAAACGGACCTAATCGCTATTTCTGTCAAAGTGATAATGTTGTCATTACACACGGCCATCTCATATCAGAGCCTGTATAAACGTCCCCACGTTTGTGAAGCTATCAAACGGTCCTAGAGGCACCGAGAGAAGCTGGTTTTGACATCTGTCAAACTGGTCACATCACTCTATCACTAATATCATTATGTAAAAGTGTGTTTGGATTGCTTGGACGTTTGACCGTTTTCACGCCTAAAGTACTGAACGGAAAATATGGATATAGTTGTACCTTAGATTAACACATACGACACTTTTTATGAGAAAATGGGTTATTTGTCTTAGCTAATGAGTTACTCGTCGAAACTTGCCTCCCTCGATGACCCTCTGTGCAAACCGATGGGCACAGTCATCAAAGGCCCGTTACAGTTCACTGCTGGACTATGAGCCTCCTCCACTTAAGTGTTTGGTTTTGCCATAATCTCCACGCTTGGCAGGCGGGTTGGAGATCGCAGATTAAAAGGTTACTGTATCAGAGAGCGCTGCTACCCGTTCATTGTTCAATGTGTAGTCCCTAAGTCGCCTCTTACGACACCCACGGGAAGAGTAGGGGTTGGTGACAAATGTATTCTACTCTGCCGTCACCACACGGTGGATGCAGTGGAGTAAATGCGTCATTTTTGGGATGGGACTCTACAGCCTTCTATCTGTAGTGAGGGGTCGGTCGTCGACCTTACGCATTACGATGGTCACTGTAGTAGACGGCACCGTTATATTATACCGATGGTTTGGCCTCGAGTCTGCGCGCACCTTTAGACGCGCGCGCAATGAATACATCACAGTGATCTATGTGTTTACCGAGGCAGTAAATATAAACGTTTTTATAACGGCCGCTGCATCTGCACACCTTCAGAGCGCTTGCGTCACAAGCATCTTTTTTAGTGTTATTTTAATCATAAAAGCTAGTTTTTATAGGGATATTATTAATTGCACATCAAATAAATAATCACCTATCAATTTAATTTCATAATTTATATACTTTTTTACATCAAATAAATTATTTTACTAAAAATAAACTAAATGTCTAAACTAGTACTGCAGATAATTCAAAAATATACATCAGCACGACATTACTTTTTTCCTCTAATGTGAGACAAATAAATTCTTTAAGGTACAAAAATACGCCAATAAAAATGTGCATAAATACTGAATGCATAGCAAATTTACTAGAGCGTGCGTAGATGATACTCATGCTCATAGCAAAATAACTATTCGAGTAGCATATATCGTAGTACTCGTAAGCACCTCAAAACTTGCTCATCATCCTTACTAATATTATAAACGCGAAAGTTTGTAAGTATGGATGGATGTTTGTTACTCTTTCACGCAAAAACTACTGAACGGATTGAGATAAAATTTGGAATAGAGATAATTTGTACCCTGGATTAACACAAAGGATACATTTTACGGGAAAAAGTCTTATTCCCACGGGAAAATCTTACACAACGCCAGCGTAGCCGCGGGTATGTATATATTGGTAAGCTGCTGTATGTTGTATAAAAATAGAAACTATATTAAAAAAATGAGGTAATAGGTATAATGTGCGTTAGTCATTATTAGGTGCATTAATAAAAAAGCTTTACTTTAAGATAAATAGCGGTAGCCCACGAATATAAATTGTAGTTTATTTAGTAATATTTTGAGTTAAGCATTTTGCTGTGCAATCAGTAATTTTGATATGAATTAGGATTATTTTTGGATACAAAAAGATATTTTTTTTATTTGCATTTAAATACTACCCGTTTTTTTTTTTAAATATATTATGTTTATGTTTTATGTTAATTTGTTTTTGTTTTGTTTTGTTTGTTTGTTTGTTTGTTTGTTTGTTTGTTTGTTTTGTTTGTTTGTTTGTTTTATATCGTTATCCACGCACGTGATACCCCACCGAAGGGTTTACTGGGTTTATAGCCAATCTTTATCATTATATTTAATCATTGACAAGGGCGATTGAGACCTTCATATTTTCATGGCATCTCGCAACACGACAGTCCTTGTGATGTCAGATGCTACTCGTAGTTACGCGTTTAATAGAAATTGAAAAATTTAAAATCTTAATTATAAAATTAATGATTGAAATTGGTTTGGTTTGATGATTATATTTGATTGTATGGTTATGGAAATTCACACTCACACATTGTATGGTCACAGAATACACATGTAGTAAGATCAAACTGTTACAATTTGTAAGCAAATAAATAAATATATATATAATACATACATGAACACCATTGTATGTGTTTCACGTATTGACTCTAAAAATGCCTTCGTGATGCGAGTTGTTTATGCTGGCTAACTGTACCTTTTAAAGCGCAGATTCTATTAAATATCTATTTCTGACCTTTCTCCTTGTCGTCCTTTCTGCTCTGGTCGAAGAAGCCTGTGGTGAGAGCCTTCCTCTTCAGCAGGTAAGCTCGTCTTTTGGGCTTCGTCGCAACAGCTGCCGCGTTCTCTGAAAAGGCAAGACTAATTTTAACAAAATAAACAATAGGACGCGTGGACTGCAGTAGGCTGATTGATTGATTGAAACAATTGATGTGTCGTCGGTGGCCTAGTGGCTAGGGCCGCTGCCTCCCATACGGGAGACGCGGTTTCACTCCCCATCACGTACTAATGTGTTTTTTAATTTCAAATTCATATGTATGTTTATTCGACGCTCTTACGGTGAAGGAAAACATTGTGATAAAACCTGCACACTCCTCAAAAATCAAAAATCAAAGGTTGAAGTCAACCACCTAAAACCTAATCGCTCTAATTCAGGGAAGGCTCGAGCCCTTCGGTGGGGACGTATATGTGCTGTTGATAATACAATTGATCGTATAAGCGAAATATTAAGCATAGTAGTGATGTGATGAGGGGAACAAGTGGAGTTATGCTACAATAGTGTGCACTGTCAACTTCGTAGCCAGGCAGTAGAATCTAAAGTTCTCTTTGCAGAAGTTCCGGGTTCGAATCTTAGTGTAGACACTGTGATCAATCATAAATCACTTTGTAAAAAATAATCCCAATTTGGTTAGGATATTGCAAGCTGACTCGTTGATAGCTTCCAAAGTACGAAATAAGCTTTTTTTATAACCAGGGGGCCGTTTCACGAAGCTACAAGTTACAAATTACAAGTAGAATTCGACGTACATTACGTAGACGATTAGAGAAAACGATAAGGGCTTACAGTTCAGGCGAATTGGTTACGCAATGTATATCAAATTGTAACTTGTTGCTTCGTGAAACGGGGCCCAGGTGATTCAGCTTGCAATGTCCTAACCAAACTGTGGAAAGTATGATTCCAAATTCAAAATCATTACGTGCTTTGAAAGGCACGTTGTTGGTCCCGTCCGGCTATTACCCACGGAAAAAATTGTTCTCAATCCTGATCGATTAAAAAAAGTCTCCAACGTCATCATTACAGGTGAACAGCATTTGGAATGGAATCCGACGTCGGCATGCGCAGTCGGAAAGCCGCGTAGTTTTCCACTTTGCATTAAACAAACACGACGTAAGGTGAAGTCTGAATCCGACACTTGTTTTGATAGAGAATGGCGACGGTACTTGCGTGAGCGCATCCCGGTCAACGGGGGTTAGGGTTGCCAATTTGATGTCTTTAGATTTTACTTTTTTATCCGCAGGATTTTAATTTTAGTTATTTCTAAATGAAATGAATAGTTTATTAACTTTTGAATGTTACATCTCTTAGTTTCGTCATTACATTTTTTTGGGTGAGTTCACTACACGACGTGCGGACTCTGTGGAGAAGAACTCACCAAAGAAACTCCACATGCGTCGCATCTTTTGCATTTCTTTTTCTTTCTAGGAGTACTTGTCTATTCTACGATATAAAAAGAATTAAAATTGTAATGTTAACCAAGTAACAACCTACTGCTGATGATGGTCTATCCGACCGATTTCGGCCATGGCGACCACTTCTACTCCTATAAATGTGCCGTATTTTCTTTATTATCAGCGCAGCGCTATAATACTTTGGTGTGCATAGCATATAATTGTAAGAAGCTCAGCTAAAAAGAGATTTATTCTTTATATATAACGGAATTTTTATTAAGTAATAATTTAGACATCCTGTATGACAAGATTCCTTACGGCTTGACCATGAAATAGCTTTAAATATAGAACCGAGTGCATTCGTTAATTAGAGAGTAATTAGTCCGCGCAGCTAAGACGCATGCGCGAGAGTATGAATCACTATCAATTTATACGCCGTATCACGTTCAAAGTTTACATAACCAGACCTTTTACCGCCTACATTTTATATGAAAACAAGGGCTAGGAAAAATGGTGATTCATTCACGCATCGTATCAGGTTCAACGAATACCTAACCAGACCTGTTCCTGCCTACATTTTGTATGAAAATAGGGGCCAAGTGAAATGATGATACATTTTCAATATACGGCGTATCAGGTTCAAAAATTACCTGACCAGACCTCTCACCGCCTAGATTTTGTATGAAAATAGAGGCCAGGAGAAATGGCGATTCATTTACACACCGTATCAGGTTCAAAGATTACCTAACCAGACCTCTTACCGCCTACATTTTGTATGAAAATAAGGGCAAAGCGAATGGCAAATCATTTAATGGTAGTTCTTCTCCTTATCGCGAAGCCTTAGTGTCTGGCCATTCCGCTTGGCCCCAATCTGCATACAGACTGTTTGCGAAGAGAGGTCTAGTTGTTTTCGAGCTAGTATATCACTAATATAATACGCCGTGTGGTGACGGCAGAGTAGGATACATTTGTCACCAACCCTTACTCTTCCCGTGGGTGTCGTAAGAGGCGACTTAGGGACTATACATTGAACAGGGAACGGGCAGCAGCGCTCTCTGATACAGTAACCTTTTAATCTGCGATCTCCAACCCGCCTGCCAAGCGTGGAGATTATGGCAAAACCCTCCACTTAAGTGGAGGAGGCTCATAGTCCAGCAGTGGACTGTAACGGGCCGTTGATGTTGATGATGATATCACTAATATCACTATGAAATGAATGACTATCTTAAAATACAAATAAGTACAACGCGAGCGTAGTTGCGGGCCGGCGCGGCGACGACAGCTAGTTCCTACAAGTAAAGAGAGGATAGATAAAAAAAAAGCTATAAAATTAATAAAATTGTCGTCAAAACGTATTAGGCAGTGTCTGTAGAGAAACAATATCCAAATACACGGTAAAACAGAAGTGCTCGTCACATAAATGTTTGCCCGGGCGGGATTCAACCCGCGACATTGAGCTTTGTAGGCAGGCGTACTACCAACTTGGCTACGTAGCCGATATTAATAAATATAGAACATATAAACGGAATAAGAGACAGGTACGTCAAGTCAGCTGACGTTCAACAATAACATAGCGAAATAGATGGGTCATTCAACAAATGAGCTATTTTGCGGTGGGCGGGTCTAGGTAAGCAATCATTGGTACTATAAATAGCACATCGAGCGTTCCACACATGCTTCATATAAAATAATAGACGTACATTAATGTCTCTTGTTCTAATAAATAACAATATGTTTATCCGTAATATTGCTAGTAAAATATTTTATAACTAATAATATAAATAATATGTATCTGAGAAGATTTAGTGTTCATCAAATTGTTTTGTTAATTTGCTTTAATGTAATTTTTATTTCAATTAATATAATTTAAATTTCATACTTTAAATTAAAATTGGGATGCGAACAGTACATAACTAATCGTAGTATAGGCCCTATAGGTAGGAATTTGTCCAATGTTGTTTATGTTTTTATTATGATGACGGTAATATGAATTAGTTATTTGTAAGTTGGATAAATTAGTTGTAGTATTTTACAAATATAAATATGACTCTGTGTAAGTATAGCTTTCACATAGTTCTATCAACATAAACTATCTTTAAAAAATACATTACTTATACTACTCTTTACACAAAAATACACCTCAATCTTTAAACTCCGAAAACCACGGAAGCGAATCCCCAAACAAACAGCCATATAAATAAATCATATTGCTTATAGATCCATAAAGGGCATTAAATGGTGCTATAAATATGACATCGGGCGCGCATACTGAGCGTGCCAGGTATAAATAGCGACTCCTTGCCATCTGTCACATGACGTCATGTGACGGCGATGGCGCCGTCAGCTGATGTGTCTTTTAGTTGATCGTGTGACAGAAAAGCAAGCAAATAAGCGTGTGTAAAGTTTATTCTATTATAAAAGTGTTCATTATCAATTCAAAAAATTATACAAAGGGTATAAAATTTGACTTTACTAAAATGTTAAAAATAAATTATCATTAAATTGGCTAGGTAACGAATATTTGTTATGATCTTTTGTGCAGCTTTAAAGTTGTAGAAAAACAATAATTGTCGACTCTAGCTTTGTACAGCATTGAGATAAAGATTATTATGTACGTATTTTGTGGTATTGTCAGTCTATTTGGACAGCACGATTAACCCTAATATTAGAGATTTAAAACCACCAAATAACCCCTGACTTAGCTTTACAACCACTATCTATCATAATACTTGTATTGTATCCAACCAACTGTCATGCTTTACGAAATACCACTACCAATCACCTATCCATGACCAGATATTTTCACCAGGCCACGAGCGGTTCTATAGATAGTACTTCGGGTAATTATTAATTTTCAATTATCAAACTGTATGACAACGCTGACAGCTCGCTAAATAACCGTGCAGTCTGGCGCCGGCGGCGACCGAAATAATGCTTTAGAATAACACTCTTATGTTACCTTTGGTTGTAGAAAATCTGTAGAAGAGATCTAAACGAGCTGCCTAAAGGAGTGTGTCGTTTAACTTTGTGTTTGTTTATTGCGATTCACTTTGTGTACAATAAACAATAAAATAACAAAAAATTAGTAAATAAGAGCGTCGATGGTAGGACATGTAAAAAGTTGTCCTGTGGTTTTTGAGGCAGGGATTTTTGTTTTTTAATAAATCATGTTTAAGAAAATAATGTTGCTACGGCTCCGTAGCCCAGGTGGTAGTGTATCTGCCTCCGACGCACAGGGTCGCGGGTTTGAATCCCGCCCAGGGCAAATATTCGTGTGATGAGCACTTGTGTTTGCCTTGTGTCTGGTTGTTTATCTATATAAGTATGTATTTATATATTCATGTACTGTATATCACCCATAGTACAAGCTCTGCTTAGCTTGAGATCAGATGGCCGTGCGTGAAGATATCCCCACATATTTATATATTTATTTATTTATATTCCATACGTGGCATTAGTATGAATCAACAAAAGCTCTACTCACCTCTTTAAGTGTAAAAGCGTGATTTCATGTACACATTGTATTTATAAAATGAAATAAAGATTTAGGTGATATTTGGTGGCGGCGTGACACATAAAACACAGATAAGTAACGGCTGCCTTCATCTGGTAATTGAAGTTCATTTATTTTAATTAAATAACACGAAAAAGATTATGATGATTTTAACAATGAGTTTACGTTATAAAAAACAAAGAACAAATACGTTTTAAATATTCGGTAAGTATGTACCACATAGAGTACTCGAAGTAATACTATTAGTCCTTTTTACTCCTAGAGTATTTATAACATCATTGTAAATGCGAAAGTGGATTAACATAATTTTTTTGCGTAGTGACAATTGATGGGTCGAAGAGTCACATATGCTACTTTTTTACTCTATAATCTTTCCAATTCCCATGGGAAAAAATTAACAAGCAGAACTAGATGCGGGTGGTGTGGGTAGATTAAATTTTGTCCACAAGTTGTAGTGCTACGATATGTCGTAGACGGTTGTAGACAATGCCTACGCCGCCGTAGAAGGTTCGTAGGGGCCCGTAGCAAATAGCGTATGCTACTGTAATGACTTTATTATTGGTTTTCTTTTAATAAACCAATATTCGTTTTAATAAAATGGTTAAGTTCTTTTTAAAATATTATATCTGTATGTCCTATCAAACATAATTATAAGCAAAAAACATTTTAGAAAGAGAGAAACAATAGTATGTAGAATTATCGTTCCTCCACCGATGTATCGTCTTTATCTCTTTCTATTTGTATTTGTTTACTTGGGGTCCCTTATTCGAAGTGATGGTGACTGTGAAAAGGAAGTGGTTCGTCGAGCTCAGATAGCAAGCTGTTAAACGTTTGGGGAGGATTTGGAAAAATCGAAACATCTACCGCAGCACAAAAGTGAACCTTATGCGCACATTGGTTTTCTCCATTTTTCTATATGCGTCGGAAACATGGACCCTGAAGGCTCGACTAAGATCAAGAATAAATGCGTTTGAAATGTGGTGCTGGCGTAAAATGTTGGGTATCCCGTGGACAGCACATAGGACTAACGTCTCTATTCTTCAAGAGCTCAATATAAAAACACGCCTGTCTTTAATCTGTCTCCAAAGGTCTCTCTTTCTACGGTCACGTCGACCGCCGGGAACCTTGAGAGACTTATACTAGTGGGCCATGCAAGTTGAGGGGAAAAGGAGCAGAGGAAGAGCTTCCTCTCGGTGGACAGATGCCATTCTCGAGTCCATTAATTGCAACACTCAGGCCGCAATCCACCTTGCCCAAGATAGATGCATCTGGAGAGCCCTGTCCCGCAACGCGTCTTTTGGTGGTCACGACCCTCAGTCATGAGGATACGACGAAGAAGAATGTTTTACATTGATTTACTATATTGTATATGTTACTGTCGCGCCGTTGGTCTGTCCGGGAGACGCGGGTTCGATCCCCACCACGTACCAATTTCTTTTCGAATTTTGAATTCATGTGTACGTTTATTCGACGCTCTTACTGTGAAGGATAACATCGTGATGAAACCTGCACACTCCTGCGAAGAAATTCGAAGGTTGAGGTAATGTCGACCAACTCGCACTGGGCTAGCGTGGTCGACTAAGACCTAATCGCCCTAATTCAGGGTAGGCTCGAGCCCCTCGGTGGGGACGTATATGAGCTGTTGACGACTGATATGTATGTTACTGTAATATATTATGTAATAGCAGTCAAATTAAACTTATTGATAAATAACTAAGATTTTAAACTTAAAAGCATTTACTTTAAACACTGTGTCAAAGACAAGATAAATTATATTTTGAACTAACTGCATGTATATTTTTTGTAAAATATATAGGTACAATATGTTCGTTATACATGTTCTTTTTCATCGAGTGGGTTGTAAGGTCGACAACCGACCTCACAAACCCTGGTGTCAGTGTTATAAAGCCGCCAAAGGCCACTGACTTGGCTCGTATAACGACTATCTAGTAGCCGGGACCAACATGTTGACTTGTCAAGTTACTGCGAAAACAAAAAACATTCTAACTAAACTTTTCTAAACTTTCCCATTTCTCATACAAGTTTTTTTAAAGATCCGAGTATTCTATTCTAGTGTTTTGTGCAATCTTCATAAGTGGCTATGACACTATAATTTATTACAGAGATAATGATAAGTATTAATAGTTTCTTAAACACATGCAATCTATTTACCGCCCACTCGCGTTCCATACAAAAGCTTTGTGTTTAGCCAACTATTACCGCTCCATTAAAAAAACCCACACACATAGTTTCAGAACACTCATTATCTACTTGATCCGTCATCCGCTTTTTCGATTTTTCCCGTGGGAATAGGAGATTTTCTTGCAGTAAAGTAGCTATTAGAAGCTACAAAAATACGATTTAGACTCATAGCTCCGCAATATAATATTTGTTTTCACATGTTTATATCATCTAAAGGTAGCCTGGAAGAAATTACTATAAGACCGCCTGTTAGAGTTGGGCCAGACTAATCGACGACGGTACAAAACGCGCGCAAAGTATGGAAATCCTTTTGCATCGACACACGGCGAACGGATTTCCATACTTTGCGCGCGTTTTATATATAGGCAAGCCGTCGATCGCCGTCGATCAGTGTGGCTATTGCTTTTTTTGTGTATTTCGTAGATGCTTTTTAGAATAGAATAGAATATACTTTATTGCACACAAGGATATAGCTTGAAAGAACAGAAGATAGATAAAAGGGTGTACAGATAGGCGGCCTTATTGCTAAGGTAGCAATTTCTTCCAGGCAACCTTAGTGTACAAGAAAACTTCATTGGAACTCTTTTAGACGATTTATATTGTTTTTATTATGTAGAAGAGAATGCATATAATACAACGCAAATACCTGCGCACATACGCACAAAGTCACCCTTTGATCCCTAAGCGGGTGAGCAGATATCTAGTTTGCGCCCGGGAAAGGTGCACTAAAATCAGGTTTGACAAAATTTTTGCTGAAAGAAAATATTATACTATTGTTTCCTCTTTGATCTTTAAGCCTAGCGGCGTAGTACCGTCCCGCTTTCCCGGCCCCGGCCCGCGCCGCTCCCGCTCCGTGTGACCGAGGCTTAATAGGAAAAATCAACATAGAATTCTAATCATAATATTTTCTTTCTTCTTTCTTTCTTCTAATCATACAAATATCAGACACACGACCACCACACACCAGACAACCAGACACCAGAAACCAGAAATTGATTCCAGGACAGCAGCACAAGAAAACATGTGACGACCTTTACTCAAAACAAAACAACACGAAACCAAAATGAATGTTTTCTATACGCAAATAAATAATCAAACATTTCTCATTTTATAACCACACCTACCTATTAAGATGTGTAAGATGATGGCGACGTGAGTACCCTATTCCTGTCGTGGATTGTACAGTCAAGTGCACGTAAGTATAATTCTTTTATACGTATCACCCTTACTGGTACGACATAAAGGCGCTTTCAAAATTCAAACTAATATACTAGACGTAGGTAGAAATAGATCGCTAGAAATTAATTAAAAGCTGGAGTGAGGATGATTTGTGACTAAAAACATTACTCTTAATTGCCCACCGTTGGGAGTGGGGTGTGGGCTAGGGATTCCTGGTGGATCTGTAGTTTTATATTTGTGACATCATGACTATGAAGCAATTCTATAATTAATTTATTTTATTTTATATTAATAGATTGTTTAAGGACATTGTGACTTGATCTTTAATATATAGAATATTACGTACGAGTAGATGTACACAATTTGGCACAAATATTATACGCTATGTTTGTTTCATCAACGGCCCGTTACAGTCCACTGCTGGACTATGAGCCTCCTCCACTTAAGTGGAGGGTTTTGCCATAATCTTCACGCTTGGCAGGCGGGTTGGAGATCGCAGATTAAAAGGTTACTGTATCAGAGAGCGCTGCTGCCCGTTCCCTGTTCAATGTGTAGTCCCTAAGTCGCCTCTTACGACACCCACGGGAAGAGTAGGGGTTGGTGACAAATGTATTCTACTCTACCGTCACGACACGGCGTATGTTTGTTTATACAGACAAAACATTTTACTTTTAATTTACCTCCGAGGGCTTCTGATTTTATAGGTTCCATTCATATATTCTCTGCATTTTACACTTAGAAGCAGAAAAGTGCTTATATAATAATATGTCGAATTGTAGTCGGTCGAACACTAGACCGTTCGTTTTATCACTAGATAACAAACAGGTAGTGTTTTTAGTTGTGTAAAGTCTCCAATATAGGTACAACCGAATGGCTAAATGACTGAAAGCAATTATAAAACCAGTAGATAACAATATTGACATGTTTATTTGAAAGGCGGTGTACGATACAGTACACGGACGACACGATATGAGTGAAATAACGCACGCGCGCAGGGTCCGAGCGTCTCGTCGCGTCGCCATCACTCACGCGCAGCGTGGGAGTAAGCTGATTGGATCTCTACTTGATGATTATATGGAAAACTGTGATGCTATAGAAGTGCTCGTGGCTTATCAACTAGCTTATAATAATTTTTGGGCGAGTTCACTAACTCAATAGCGAAATCGGTGGAGAAGATCTCACCGAAGAAACTCCACAGGAGTCGTATCATGTGTTTTTTAAATCAAATGACCGTGTGTGAGATGTCCCTACATTATTTTTTAAATTAAAAGTATTGTCATTTACATAATTAGTGTAAATTGAAAATTAAAAAGGATCTACTGTCACCGGTCTTCTTCGTCTGTCATATCGTAAGTCATCGACCGTCAGCGGCTACCGACGAAATATTATTTCATTCACTCATTCATTCATTCATTCATTCAATATTCCGTCCGGCTCAAACGCGTCACTCCCATTCAAAATGCTATGATCAGTTCACAAAAAGGTTTACTTACAGAATTTGTTTAGTGGCTTGAAAACTCTGAAAATCAAATCTTGAATGGCTTCAGTAATGCTGCTATCATATTACTGGAGTCCTTCACCGTACACAGCACCCTAGTCCTATATTAGGGCTGTCTGTGTATCTCATGCTACTTACTTAGCAAAACCACTTGATACTGGTGAAATACTACAAGTGAAACGCCATAAATAAAAATTTGAATTAGAAAGCAAAATCACGAGTCAGTTTCTAAATTGTATGATGTTGAAACTCCTGGGGTGGTCGCGCAGTAGGACAATTGGCAATTCTAAATCTTCACGTGAAACAAAGTTGTAGTAAGTAGAAGAAGATTCATCAGTTCATCGATTTTCCAAAAAAGAGACTGGAAACACGCAAAGAATGCTTGCATGCTCCAAAACACACGCTTCAGTGACTGTCACACGCCACGACACTTACAGTCGGTACCAGTAACGGCGAGGAACAAATACTTGGGATTCCGACTGCTATTTATAGAAAACTGTGTCTCAATTACAATGCTGGGAATTGGGATTTCAAGTAATAAACGTCATTTTGTTTTGAGAGTGAAAAGGAGGGGCTAAATGGATATATTTAAATAAGAATCAAACAGAGAAGCAAGTAACGGTTCTGTGGATTAAGGATTTCATATTTTACCGCGGTAAAAAGTTTACGTTGGGCCCCAGTTTAACTTAAGGCGGAAGGCACGTTAAGCCGTTGGTCCCGGCTGCTATCTAGTCATTACACGAACTAAGTCAGTGGCAAGACACCAGGGTTTGTGAGGTCGGTTGTCGACCCTTACAGCATTATAGGTTTATGGGGATTGCTGTCTTTTTTTTCTTTCCACATCCACCTCCTGCCCATATTAACGGCCTAATTGATGGTGTGCCTGCTTCAACGCCGATCATTCTGGGTTTGATTCCCGGTCGGGCAGATTTTTAAATGATAAATATTGTTTTATAATAATAAATATTTAATATCTTAAGTATATGGGTGTTATTTTACTTCTTTTTTTGTTAGAGCGTCGGTAGTCTAGTGGCTAGGGCCGCTGGCTCCCGTCCGGGAGACGCGGGTTCGATCCCCACCACGTACCAATGTGTTTTCGAATTTCGAATTCATATGTACGTTTATTCGACGCTCTTACGGTGAAGGAAAACATCGAGATGAAACCTGCACACTCCTGCGAAGAAATTCAAAGGTTGTGTGTGAAGTCGACCAACCCACACTGGGCCAGCGTGGTCGACTAAGTGGGCCTAATCGCCCTAATTCAGGGTAGGCTCGAGCCCCTCGGTGGGGACGTATATGAGCTGTTGATGATGGGTGTTATTTGTCATTGTTTCTGCACGTACAGGCATCAATACAGAGTCTTAATAGGGCAATGATTATTATTTCTTTTTTGTCTCTAAATAAATAAAATCTTTCCGCAGTTCAATTGCAACATCCAATTATTTAACCAATTCAACCTCAGTATCCACTCGAACATATTATTACCTACGCTCATCCAATCCAACTGACGACGTTTGATGACGATGACGATCTAAGCCCTCCCACACCCGCGCCCATCGAGAATCACCCAAGATCATGTGATCAAACGCGATCGGTGACATTCTGAGAATCTGCCAACTGTGACATCGAGCGCAGGACGGTCCATGGACTAAAAAAATACGCATTTCGGTAGATTACTAATCTTCTTCTACTTCATCGTGTGGCTTGTAAGGTCGACAACCGACCTCACAAACCCTAGTGTCAGTATTATAGAGCCGCTAAAGGCCACTGACATGGCTCGTGTAACGACTAGATAGTAGCCGGGACCAACGGCTTAACGTGCCTTCCGAACCACGGAATCATCTTTCTTTTCAGACAATCAGGTGATTCAGCCTGCAAGTCCTAACCAAACTGGGGAAAGTCTCACAAAGAGATTTTTGCTTGACAGTGTTCCGACCGGAAATCGAACCCAGAACCTCCGTAATGAGCGACGAAATCTCGACCTCTCGGACACGGAGGCTATTAATACTAATAATAGTAAAAAAATAAATAAATAGACACGCTCATGATGTTATTTGTGTAAATAAGAATTGTAGGGTTAAGATTCGGTATAAAGGTGCACCTACCTATACCTATATATAAAGGTTGCTTGAAATAAATAACGAAGCTAAGGCCTAATCGCCCTAATTCAGGGTAGGCTCGAGCCCCTCGGTGGGGACGTATATGAGCTGGTTGTTGTTGTTGAAATAAATCTCTTAAAACGATAAAGTCGCCAATTGCCTTTCCTACATTTTATTGTATACTGTATGAATGTTTATTGTATGTGCAATAAAGCACATATTTTTTGTATTAGAGCACGGTACTTACCTATAGTGCTTATGTCTTACATTTTGCCTAATAGATTAAGATTCTCCTCTAATATCCCTTGATATTAAACAGGTTTTGTTTTACAATCCGAGAGGTTTGCCATCAAAAGCTTACACGTGCCCATCACACATGCTCACATGTGTGGCGATTAGGCTTTAGTCGACCACGCTGGCCCAGTGCGAGTTGGTATATTTTTTATTTTGTAAATTATTTTCAGTGTGTCAGCACTCGTATATTTGAAGAAAGTTTAAACACACTGTCGTCCCAAAAAAAACTTAAATTTTCCTAACCAACTCTCAAACAGCAAAACGAATCACTCTTTAGGCCAATCATCGTCGCACGCGCAATGGGCGGTGTCAAAATATGACGTCACAGCGCGTCACACTTGCGTAACGCGCGTCTGTGTGTTTATTTAAGATGGCCACCTTCAAAATAGCCACCATCTTGCAATGTGTCAGTGTATAAATAGACCATTGTGAATTCACCTGGGCACTGCATCTCTTTAGCTGTTTCATTGGAGTTCTGATCGTGACTAGCTGGTAAAGATATCTGGTGGTTTGATAATTGGATGACAGGATTGGTTTTATAGAATATGTCTAGTTTAGTTTTTGTATTTATGTGGCATAAGTGCCGTGTAGTTCCCGGTTTTTCCCAAGGTATGGGAAAAGGCGCCTTTTCCCATTCTTTTATCTTCTCCGGATGTTCTTGTTCTTATCTATTACTGTTTTTAATAATCTTTATGATGAGTTCAAAACCTTAGATAATAAGACTTTAAAAAAAAACTCTGACAAACTGGCTAATAGATAAATGTTTTTGCAGTGTGAACGATTTCTTAGAATATAAATATAACTTTATTCATTCATTCTTTAAAATGTAAAATTTGCACTCCTGCACACAGGTTGAACCGCAATAATTGTAACATCCCATTACTGTGTTCATGCAAATAAACTTAATTAATTTAATTTAATTTCAGAAGCTTACTAAATCAACAAGTTCGCTCGCGCTATGTAAGATTTTCCTGTGGGAATAAGACTTATCCGTATTTAGATGAGTTTGTGATGATATAATTGAAAAAAGAGAATAAACAGTATATCATTATATATTCTTTATTGCAATAGTACACTATACAGAAATTATATTATTAATAGCGAATGGCGAGCTTATCTCTAAAGAGAGATCTCTTCCAGCCAACCAATGTGTTGTGTGAGACATTTAATTAAAGTGGGATGACAAGAACGTGTACTAGAATTTAACATACTTAATTAATACATATATACATACATACATACCAATAGACTACACAAATACATTTATATATGCCTACCCAAATATAATAAACATATACCTACTCAATATGTATAAATACTACAATATACTTACATAAACATAAATAACTTATGATAACTGAGAGATGAAGTGCTCTTTTACTCTTATATCTATTTTTTTTCAAAATTCTGGTGCAGTATTTTTTAATAAAACATGTTTCTTTGGTGGGCAAACTGTACGTTTTATTACATAATCAGCCCAGTTTATCATTTTCGTCACAGAGTCGGTAAATAGTCGATCAACCAGTTCACGTCGGGAAATTTCTGTAATCACCAGTTACAAATTCTGAGGAATATTTCCAAATGGAACAAACATGAGCAAAAGTTCATTGTAGATTATGAATATACACACCTTATTGAACTATTCCATATACTTTTTAAAGAGGTGTCATTCGGTAAACATGAACAAAAACACTAACAAAGTTTTAAAATGAGGCAAAAAAATGTTCATTCACATAATATTTTTTTTCTTCATAACTTAGTAAGTAATACAATAATATTTCATACTAAATATATTCTACTAACCTTCAGTACTTGACGACATATTAAAGTTTTGAGATTAATACAATCTCCACTCAACAATTTATTGTCGCGAATGCGCGGATTTGTAACTATTTTTTTACGAGAAAATTATGTGCTGACTTTGCAAGCGGATTACACCACAACGTCTAAAATACTTACCGTTAAATTTGTTGCATATGACGCACAATATATCTAAGTCTATGATCACAATGTTTATATCCATCTACCATTGTTTTTGAAAGCTGAATTTTGTCCACCCGCGGCTACAGTGTGCGGCGCCTTCTGGTGTTCTCGAGAGCCCAGTCGGTGGTAATCTTTGCCCAAAGATTGGATGGCATTCGGGAAACGGGACCGGCCCAATCCCATTTAAGGTAGGCGGCCTTCTAAACCACATCTGCGATCTGCGTTTGGGAACTTGATTCTGTCAATTTGATTCCAAGTATGCTTCGTTCCATGTTCCGGGATTAGTCTAACAAAAAGATTTTCATTTAATTTTGGATTCGAACCCAATTATGAAAGCTACGAAGGCTCTTGCTCTTGTGAATGGGCGTCTTCAGTGTAAGCGTGTTAGATCCTCGAATTCATCTTCGAATTAATTTTCACCAGACAAAAACAAGTATTTCTATTAATAATGGCGCTGTGAGCTGTATACCTCGCGAGTATATATTTATTTATTTTTCAAAATGGCTGATTTATGTTGTTTTTTACGTTTTAAACCCTCATAACTCCGTAATTTCTTAAAATTTTCAAAATAAGACTCGACAAAATTTGTAAATGTATTTATCGAACTTGCTCACAAAATTTCACGAGAATCGGTTGAGAAACGCGACCTGTAGATGAGAAGATACAGACAGACAGATGGACAAACAAAAACAATTTTGGCCAAGCTGCAACGGAGACGTCTCACGCGCGCGGTCAGTAATGGAAACGCAGAACTTCCTTTTACACTGTCGGGTATTTTTTTAAACTTAAACGTTTATTTTTCAGTGTCTCTGGCATTCTTTTAATATATGCGTCACCATGTCTGTGAAGTTTATTGGGTCAAATGGTCACGATTCTCACAACAACTCAATAACCAGAAAAAATCGCCCTGCTCTTATTTCGTCAACAGCTCATATACGTCCCCACCGAGGGGCCTTAGTTGACCACGCTGGCCGAATGCGGGTTGGTCGACTTCACACACAACCTTTGAATTACTTCGCAGGAGAGTGCAGGTTTTGTCACGATGTTTTCCTTCACCGTATAAAAGCGTCGAATAAACGTACATACGAGTATGAATTCGAAATTCGAAAACCCATAGGTACGTGGTCGGAATCGAACCTGCGTCTCCCGGACGAAAGGCAGCGGCCCTAGTCACTACACCACCGACGACGCTCTTATTTATTGTTATAAGAAAAAACATGGTGTCAAATTCAGTTGTCGACTTTAAAATCTATGATGAAGGAAACCCGGAATCGGCTTAAACCGATCAGAAAAAGCTCAATCCGTTTTTCGCGTCACTTCGGTTCGATCTTCGCTAAGGCTTTTGCGCTCTTATTGCACTATAAAGTTTTTTCTGATCAGCTCACCGCCCCAATAGGGGATCGGACTACTTTTTTTTTATTTTATAAATCTCAACTTCTTAGTTTCTGCTATCGAACACTAAAATAATTTTTACTCTCTCTTCAAAATTGACCGAGTTATAAAGGTTTGAAATTCAAGATTAGACAGAGAGGCACATACCCACTTGTGACGTCATTTGTTACTAACGCCATATAATCTACATACAAAAAATCGTTTTTGAAAGGGACAGACATATTGTAACTTTAAAAAATCACTGTAAATTCGTTTTTCAACCGATTCTGTTTTTTTCTTCACGAATCGTCTGCTACTAGTCTATATTTAAAAAATAGGAACAGTCCGATCCCCTATTTGGAGACCCAAAAAATACACTTTGGAAAAATGAAAATTATGTGGCACAAATGTCGTTAATTTATGATTGTGTTATTTTTATTTAATTAACACGTTGCTGTTGAATCAGGCGCAGAATTGTTTGTTTGTTGCGATGATGTGAAGATGTTCTGTTTTTCGTTTGATAGTCTGTTAATTGGACCTTTCCTGTGTGTGGTTTGTTTGATGATACACAAGATTTGTTGCTTCTTTTATTTGTGATAGTTTTATAGGTTTCATGTCAATAAGAATAAGTAGAGAAGGATGTGTAGACCTTGCCTTCATTTCGAAATCATTTATCTACGTTATTTACGTATGCGCATACGTATACGCTATTGCAATAAGGTCCCTACTGATATTATAAACTTACCTTTAGACAAGTTTATAATAATTATAAAACAGAAATTGTAAAAAGGTTACGATAGGATATCTGATTACTTAGAGGACAGATGTCCATGGGAATAGATTGTTTGAGTGAGTAGCAGGCTTTTTCGATATATAATTAGCATTAATTTTGTAATTGACAATATTTTATTTAAAAAAGGAAACGAAAATCATGCGACGACTGTGGAGTTTCTTCGGTGAGCTCTTCTCCACAGATTCGGCCGTTGTGTTAGTGAACTCACCCAACAAAATGTAATGTAATGTAATGACGGATCTAAGTGATGTAATAACATCCTAAGGAAATAAATAATTTTTGATTTTGATTTAACATAGTAAGTGGTGACACTGATACTCTCTGGAGTACAACTTTGGCTGAAGGATATAAGAGCGTCGGTGGTCTAGTGGTTCGGATTCTAGTCTTCCGTACGGGAGACACGGTTTCGATCCCCACCACGTACCAATGTGTTTTCAAATTCATACGTACGTTTATTGGACGCTTTTTTTTTGGTGAAGGAAAACATCGTGATGAAACCTACACACTCCTGCGAAGAAATTTAAAGGTTGTGTGTGATGTCGACCAACCCGCACTAGGCCAGCGTGGTCGACTAAGGCCTAATCGCCCTAATTCAGGGTAGGCTCGAGCCCCTCTGTGGGGACGTATATGAGCTGTTGATGTGAAATAGAAAACAGGTTGCGAAAATAAATCTTAGCAATTGTAATAGCTGTGCTCAGCCTCACAAATTGTGCTTAACATGGAAGAGTGTAGTAAAGATTGCATTCTCATGCAATTGCAATAATTATGAAAAGATTACAATACTAAACGAAAGCATATAGCCGCTAGTTGGCCGACTACCAAGCTTGCGCAAGATTCGGGTACATTTTAAATCGTTCGGAAAGACGGAAAGCTCTAGCAGTAGCATCTATGCTACCCATCCATAATTCGATCATATTTGCGGTTGTTTAACTTTAGTAATAGACAAGAGACAGCACTGTATGCCTTTGAATCCCGGACCAAGTTGGTCCGTGCTTTGAATCCTTCTCTTAACCTGAAATCCAAAATTTGCTCTCGTAGCAAATATATTTTTTTCTCTCTTGTTGAATAAATAACTCTTGAAAATCGACCTGGCAACTTCTGCGGTTTAGCAGCCACTAGCGACTCACGCGCAGGTCAGTAACTAACTATTAACACTCGGATCGTAAACGGGACGCGGTTCAGTGCTAAATGTTTTACGAGTGCTAACTGAATTGCGTAATTGCATTTTGCCATCATCTTCACAATGAAGACTTCGAAATTAGGACATTAATTTAAAGCTGTTTAAAGGACATTAATTTAAAGCTGTGTTCGGCTAAAAAGACGACTACGTCTTTTTAGCCGAACGACTTTTATGACTAGTTATTTTCAAGAACGAATAGGGTGATATATTAAAGTCAAACAAATAGTAAGAGTGTAACGAGGCATTCGTCCTTTTTCCTGTTTTATGACTGGCAACCTTTCTTGCTGGCAGTTTAATCTTTCATTTTAAATTCATTTTCAAATTTAGATTTCTTACGTTCGATTTTGTCTTTTTTCTGCTAAATTCTTCACTTCATGTCCTAATCTCCGACAGAACTCTTAAGCTTATCCATGTTACTATTTTCCTTAAACTGTAAGACTAGAGAGAGATTATATAATATATAAATACGCTGAAAAAAGACGCTGTGTAATAAAGCTTACTATAAGTTAGTTGATTATTTAAATGACAAAGAGGCTTGGTGTTCGGATGGTCCAGCTCGGCACAGGAAACATTAACAATGTATATTGACTACTGTAAACAATATTTTATTTTAAAAAAGAAAAGTACAAAAGATACGAGCCCTGTGGAGTTTCTTCTGGGCGTTCTTCTCCACAGAAGGCGTACACTTGCAGTGAACGGGCCATCTTGCTTTGACGTCGAAAAATGGTTTTGTTAAATCTTACTTCGAATAAAGACATTTTAACTTTAGCTTATCTTTTACCTTTTCTTCGGACTGTGCCCTGGTTTTGGCCACAAGAGTATGGTCAGCCAAGAAAGGCTGAAGACCAGTTTTTATATAGGGTTACTATTTCATCTGGCTGGCTGGGTGAGTGAGTGGTGGCTGGATGCGGAAAGCGGGTGATCGTTCGCTTTGGCGTGCCCTTGGGGAGGGGGAGGCCTATGTCCAGCAGTGGTACTGATTGATTGATACTATTGTGGACCAGCAGCCGCCACGGAGCTGCTGGGTACTACAGGAAGAATGTTGTAGAGGATAATAATATTAAGCGTGGCAAAAACTAGGCTTCAGTCCGAAGAAAAGGTATTTATTTATGTATTTATACATTATATATTATAAAACTGGAAAAATAGTAACAAGGATAAGCTTCTCACTGTTGGAGATCAGCACATAGTGAGCAGAAAAAAAAATCGAAACGTAAGAAATCTAAATTTGAAAATGAATTTAAAATGAAAGATAAAACTGCCAGCAAGAAAGGTTGCCAGTCATAAAACAGGAAAGAGGACGAATGCCTCGTTACACTATTCATCGTCAACAGATTTAAATTTGGCGACCAGGACTTAGCCGGCCCGGTGTGAATTGGTCGACTTCACACAACCTTTGAATTGCTTCGCAGGAGTGTGCAAGTTTCGTCACGATGTTGAACAATCTAGTACAACATTATTAAACAAATATATCTGTCCCTCTTACGAAAACAAAATTTTCTATGGCGGATGTATGGTCCACTTGACATATGATGTCACATGTCACGTCGGACCTCTCTGTCTAACCTTTAACTTTGAAGCCTTATAACTTTGTTTCTGAGCAAGATATTTGAAAAAATATTTTTTATGTGTTTACCTGAAACATCAAATATTTCGATAAATGAATTCAAAAAAAATGTGCATATTAGTTGTTGATCTAACTCAAATCTAGAATTTTAAATATTTAAAATTCAATATGAAGAAAACAAAATCTGTAGAGAAACCCCGACAGGTCCGTTAAATTAAAATCTTTGTTGTCCTATAAATTCATCATCATCATCATCATCTGACAAATATGACATTCATCTTCAGGGTAGTAAACATTTTTTTTAGCTGAGTGTACTATTGATTTTGCTAAGCTATTGATGAATTCAACATTATCGATTACTATTGATACAGCGAAACCTGATTCTTTATCGGAAAGTGTAATGAATGACTGAGTAACGTTAAGTGAATGAGCAATAGTAAGAAACTATATAGTTTTTAGTAGGTAATATATATTTACGGAAAGTTATATTTAGATCGTAGTAATTAGTGTGTCATCCTAATGTCATTATCGTGGGTTGAACTAAAATTGGAAACGTCTGATATTTTACGATAAAAAAACGCAGGTAAATGTTTAGAACTCTGCATCCTCTTATTTTATAGTTAGAGCCAGTGGGGTGTTTACTAACAGCTTCTAAATACATATAAAATCCTGCAGACATAGTTCAATATTTTCTTTTATCGTAAAAACTTCTTACGTCTCTTAATTTGAAAACACATTGACACGTGCTGAGATTTGAACTCGCGTTTCCCGGATCGGAAGCAGCAGCACTGGCCACTGCACCGCACTGATGCTTTCCTAGCCACCACACTACCAGGACGCTCTAATGACTTTGCTTTTAGGGGTATGATCCTTGACACCTCAAAAGGAGTTTGAGTTTTATTTTAGGGCTAGGAGCTTTTCGCTCCCTTCCAAAAGTCCGGTTACGCTTGCTACGTAAATTTTGCGACACAATCATCAAATGAAGCACTTTTCTCGAGTTGTAGGGCTTTGTTTACAATGAGTTCATCTGATTCAGATATGGAAGTCATTCATTTTTTCTTTAGCTAATTCGTGTTTTTATTTTTACTTTTCTTGTATTCGTAATGAAAAGCACAGTGCTTACCACGGGTTAAAGACTTATTTAGTGCCTAGAACTATTACCCCGTCTCGACGCTAAATAAGTTACTTTCACCCCTCGTATAACAGTGTACTATTCTACGTAATCGTCGGGCCAGGTGTGAAAAAAAAAACTTATAATGATTTTTATTTGTTTTTGCACTCACCGTCCGGGATCTTGAGGGTGGTGCCGAGGTTGTACTGCTGGAGCCGAGCCAGCGCCGCCTGCTGCAGCGCCTTCCGCTCCACCTCGCTGAGGGTCAGCAGCGAGGTGTCGGACAGCCTCACGCAGCGCCCCGAGCCATCTGTCCAGCAGCAGCTGCCCTGCACAGAACGCGCCTCGTCATCACACCGACACTTGTTTGAGAGCAAGGAAAACGGTAACAAATATAGACTTAAAACGCCTTTAAGTAGCGATAATTATCATCCGATGGAAACATTGCATATGCGACCCGAACGTAGCAATGTATTAAAGTATTCACAAGATCTACGGAGCCAATTACTGCTTTAGGGTCGGGCCACACTTATCGACGGCGATCGACGGTTTGCCTATATAAAACGCGCTCAAAGTATGGAAATCCTTTCGCATCGGACGCGGCGAATGATGCGAAAGGATTTCCATACTTTGAGCGCGTTTTATATAGGCAAACCGTCGATCGCCGTCGATAAGTGTGGCCCGACCCTTAGATTTGGCTAAATGCAGAGTTTATTTGGTATACATTGCTGTGTTCGGGTTACACTTGGGTAGGTAAATTTATTCCTAACAACTTACTGAATCTAGAGAGATGTAAGTAATCGCTGGAAGGACGTGGTCTCTGCCTACCCCTCCGGGAAAGAGGCGTGACTTTTTGTATGTATGTAATTGCTGATAAAATGTACTTTAAAAATGTTAATTATTATTGAAATTTGTTTCTTCAAATATACTCTCTTTTAAATTACAACAACATAGAACCGAAAACTTGTTACCTTTTTCGTTGCATTAACTACGTATATTATTGTTACAAATAGTAAGTTATTTTTCGTACATAACAAACATCATGCGAGTTAAATAAGTTTACTCTGTCATTGAATTAATTAATATGAAGATTTCCTGAACTTGCAAGGAAATACAAGAGCAGGAACTAGCCCTGCTTTGAAAAAGCTCGTAGCAATCATTGCTCTAAGACATTGAGATGAGGCTAATTCTCCCGTCACGCTCTAATCCTTAATTTAAGTTCGTCCGTCCTTTTCACCTTTTAAAGATTGAAAAGGGATAGGAGATGGCAATCCTAACATTAGAGCTGCCAAACATCGAATTTGAACCATAAGGCCGTGTCGATTGCACAATTTTAGAAAGCACTTAAAATATGCGACTTAAAAATCTCTTCAAATTAATATCTTTCGTTCATCTGAATTCATCACCTCTCTTTCGTTGGTCATAAAAATGAAAAGGATAGCTAGATTTTAAAATTTGAATTAGAGCATGACTTACCGGGGCCATTATCTAAGGGAGTCGCTCCCTCCATAGTAAAGTTCTAATCGCGTCTACCACTTTGGTATACGTAACAGTAGGTCAGAAAGGGGTACACTTAGGGGTAATGAGCGTGCCAACCAGTGACAAACTTCTTTTGTCCTTTAACTAGCTAGCTTTGATGTCAAATGATGATTTGTTAAATCTTACTTAGAATAAAGACATTTTTATCTTTATCTTTATGGACAATATATAATATAGGCTACTGTTCCTTTGTCTTTATGTACTGACCAGCAGAATTAAAAACTTTACCATATTGCGGTAAAAATTTATATTTCAATATATAATTAGTGTTGCAGCAAAAAAATACTTGGCGCCACCAGAGAGTGATTTTTTTTGCAGCCTTTACACATCCTCAAAGTTTTGTAAAGAACTTTAGCCAAGCTGACTATAAGACGAAACATATTACTTACTGAAAGTATTCAGTTAAAAAATATGAGTTACTACTACTAATAATTCTACTAATACTACTTTCTTTCTGAATACTTTGTATTCAGTATAAAGTGAAAGTATTCAGACTCATATTTTTAACTGAATACTTTAAAATAAATAAACACGCTAAATCACCACAAACGTATAAGTTAGTAAATTAACACAGGAAAAGATGAATTCATTAACAAAAGAGTAAAGAATAAAAGAAAACTTTGTTTTCAAAACAATTTCCTTTTCTAAATATACAAATAACGTACAATTTATTTTGAATAATAATTAAGCTTTAGGACAGAACAGATGAACGAATGAATGAATTATTATGGTGACTCTATAGGTTCTCCCTGTGTGGTCAGTTCAAAAGGTCCCGTTGAACTTTCACCAACACCGCTACAAGCTACAGGTGTGGTTGGCGTCCTTCCAACCACACTAAATAGAATAACACCGTTTAACCACTCCATAAATCCCACATAACGTAACTGGCTAACTAGATGAAAATGAAGATGTTGACGTTAAACATATTTACGGTAACATAGATTTAAAATAAACTGCTAAAGGTTCGGTTTCCGACGAACGAAATGTCACAGATGAAAATATAAAAGAGTCATGGAGAGTGGCCGATAGTGAGTCAGAAGATTATAAAATATGTGTTTTGTCTGAGAGAACGCCTACGGCTGCTTTTAGATATCAGAGCTTTGAGAATTCTGCATCTGTTTGAAATATTAATATTGTACGTTTAAATTTTGCAGGTTGGTGATTGGTGAAATTGGAGAATGACCTTTACAAAGAAACTATAGGAATCCACAGGAAAAAAAAGACTCAAATATTTAAGAATAATTAATCTACATAAAGATAGAGGAAGAAGAAACTTTTAAATAAATCATGCAAAATATAAAAATAACATTAACAATGAAAAAGAAACAAAATATGGGTTGAAAGAACAGATGAACGTCGAAGGTGATGATAAAAAGAACCAATAAGATGCTAAAGATAGTTTAACACTAACATTAAATTCATAAACATATCTAAAACCCCAGGCCCTACGCGCGAAACGCTCCGGCGGAGTGGTTTACGCGAAATGAAGAAGTATGACGTACGCAAAAATAATCATAATTAGAAGTTAACGTCAAAACACACATGTCAAAAGCAAAGTAATGTTTATCATAGCCCAGTTACCCATGTCTGACAATAACTTCAAAATATTTGCAAGCTATTTCGTGTTTGTAGTTGAAACACTACAGCTGGTAACTGGAAATTATAAGTAATGGTTATGGATGTGCAAAACGCGAAATAACTTTGAAGTGTTTAATGATAAATGTTTTAAAGACAAACACAATGTTAATGATTGGATGTTAACTAAAAATGCGGTAACCCAATTTTCGAAAAATATTTGAAATGTCAGAATGAGAGCAATCGTTACAAAAACAGACACATTAGTTTGGTGAAAAAGTTTCAAGGCCGCATTTATTTACAAACAAACTATTTGTAATTAAAATTACAAGAACAAGTAAAGTAAACGAGAACACAGATCATAGACACTTAAGCACTTTACAAAAATAAATAAAAATGAAAATAAGCACGCAAAAAACTACATCAGAAGTAAATACTGTTATCGTCATATCTGACGTCTGAAAAGGAAATGAAGAACTCTTTTAACAGCATGATAATGTTTTACTCTGAGAATTTATGGACCATGACTCTAAAGACTGTGTGGTATGTTTTGAAAATAGATAATTGTTGACTAATGATAGATTAAGTATATTGTTATTAAATATTGCATGTTTTGAAATTGTGGAGTAATGGTAGATTAAGTATACTGCTGACTATGTATAATAATTTAAGTATATTATATAATTTTGCATACCGCTGTGTTCGGTGAAACATAAGAACTGTTAATGTCAACTGTTAATGTTGACTCATTTCATTACCAAAACCGAACGTGTTTCTTGGGCTCTCTAAAACACTTGCGCTGAAACACGCATTATGTCTTCCGACAGATTGCTATCTCGGAGTACGCCATTTCTATCCCAATGCCGATTTATGTGATCCAGAAATTATTCGCCAATTTGCACCCAAAATAATGTGGTATGCGCAGGAGCTTTGAAGACGCGCGTGGTCGTAAAGCGCTCGCGAAGTGTTGAAAAATTGTGATTGGAAAGAAGAAATAAAGTGTTTTACTAGAATGATTAATATCAACTGACAATAACACGTAGTAGATTGAACGATGGATTACGAGTATTATAAAGATTTTTTAAATTCAATGAATGTTCCAACTGCTTTTACCTACGTGGAAAAAAGCAATAAAGAAGTTGAAATTAAGGAACATCAGTGCTTTTGTAATTTTGAGAAAACCCACGAAATACATCACAAACAAACGCATTGGCAACAGTAATTATTATGGAGACGGAAGCTAAAATTAATATAATTAAAAGCGTCGTATCACGCGTTGGCGTGCTGAAAAAACTTGTTGATAGTTTCTGCAAAAACTGAATAGTATCAGTGGAGATAAACATTGCAAAGTATAGCACAGAGCGAACTCCATTCACTATAGAAGGAAAAGTAAAAGATTTTTGAAAGCTGTGGAGACAAGAAAGAAGGTTTTGCCGTAACTACTAAACTTATATGGTTTCTTAATCACATTTGAACGATCTACTAAGAATTTCAAAATTTGGTTTAAACTAAGTGTTTGTTTACGTAGTATTTTTTCACATTTATAAACTGTGCAATAAGGCAGGCAGTCCCAAGATAAACTGATTTTAAAGCTACTGCAGATTTGCATTATCCAGTTGAAACCTTCAAATGAAAATATCATAAAAATACGCTCGACAGTAAAAAATCCGGGTCGGAAGAACACACCTGAAAATCTCTGAAACTAAGAATGCTAACTTAGTGAAATAAATTTTCGAGATTTTCAGGTAACTATGATCCGGATTCATTGCTGTCGAGTGTATAGCCGAGATATTCAGCATTATTACAATGGACCCTTCACTTGTTTGTCCTTGTTTATTTACAAAAAGCATAACATATCTACAATGCAATACAAAAGAGTACGAGCAGATAAAAAATGAGGACTCTGTAAAGACTTATCTGGCAACACTGTTAATTTTTAAGCTAATCATTGCCACTTCCTGCTGTGGTTACCCATCGTTGCATGTATATCTAGTGTTGCGATTGGTAACCAATTTTGTTCCATCATTTGTTTTGTACTCTTTTGTGTTGTTCTTTTGTTTTAAAGGCACATAATAACTACCATGCGACTGACCTGAGGCGACCATGATGCTGACACCCGACTGGAGCTCCGACTTCGCGTCCGCCACAGCCGTTTGCTGACGCTCTGCACCACGCTGCTTGAAGACCTCGACTTCTGCATGCCACCTGGGGGAGGAGCTACTGTAGGTGCGCTGCGACCCAGGAAGGTCGACAAAAACGAGTGCGAATGAGTGGGAGACGCCGGGGACGGTGGCGACGTCGGCGTTGATGCTACAGACGCAAATTGCAACTCCCTATACGTTAAAATCCAATCCTCGACTGTTTGACAGCCTTTGTGAGGGCCGTCGTCGTCAACTTCGCCCCGCGGTTTGGGTTTTATGTTGCGTAAGTTTTTGTCATAATTAATCCGCTTGAAGCGGTCCGCTTTGTCAGCGTCCACGCTCTTCTTCCGCGCCATTCTCAAGTAACGCTTGATGGTGTCGCTGACTGATTGAGACACATCGTCATGATCAACGCTGGATCGTCTCCGTGCGCCCTTTCTCTCAGGCGGTGGGCTAGTCGGACTCGTCGGAGCAGTTTGAGCTTCCAACTGATCCCGGTAATTCCGCTCAATCTCCAGCAAAACATCTTCAGTGATAGGAGATGTTTGAGTTCCACAATCCACACCTCTTTCCTCCAACGATTCATGGCACACTTCAATAAGAGGCGGTGGGGACATAGGCGGCGATCGCAAAGAGTCCTCCCCATTGTCAACACGCAAAGTCCTACTTCGCACATTTCTACCGGCACTTCCGTAAACACTGGGTCCATATCCACCACGGGGGCCGGCACCGGCGCCGCCACTCCTACCACCCCTATAGGGTTTAGTTTTACGCAAATCATGATACAGTTTTTGCATAAGATTCCTATCGGTCAACAAGTCCGACACTATGTGATCCCGGTTCGGTGACCTACTGTAGTATCTACCGAGATTCTCGAGCAGTGTCCTTTGCCCAGAAGAACCCGCTGAATCCGAATCCGCTGGCGTACGATCAGCTTGACGCTTCAAGAATTTCTTCAAACACAACACCAACTCATCGTTTTCCGCGTGCTTTTTAGGACCCGCTTCATCTTCCACTTTCAGGTACTTTCGCATAAGATCAATAAGCGCACTCTCTTCTTCTTCTGCGGGCGTTGGTGCTGGAATACTGGGCTTCGCGTTGAAGCTGGATGTAGTAGGAATCGGGGACGCGAAGAAATCTCGGCGAAGTTTCGCGATATCAAACCGACCGCCAGAGGTGTGCCCGATGAACAAGTCGGTGGGTCTGGCCGGCGGAGTCGGCGCGTCATCCGACGGGGACCGCGCACGCACCGAGCCACCCCGAGCGCGCTTCTTCCGCCGCGGCCGAGCTGGTATCGCCCCAGGATAGGAGCTTTTCCTCCACAGCAAAAACCGTGGCTCCTTCTGGCAGACCTCCTGGAAGTAGGCCTCGATGCGGGGCACATCCTCGGCGCAGTTCCTCGCGCCTTCCGGGATGAGCCGGCGGCCGGCATCGGACATGTACTTCCAGGTCTTGCGGGTGATCAGCCATCGCTCGCGCGGCTTCTCGCGGCGGCGCGGCAGCTTGGTCATCGGGTCGGGCGCATCCAGGCGGTGCCGGCGTCGGCACTCCATGCCGTCACGCGGGCTCGCGCGGCCACATCGCGACCTCGGCGTGCGCACCTGCCACACTCAACTGAACGCTACTCCGCACCGTTCCGAATAATATGCGCCGAAATAGCCGGACGGTAATAGAGCGGCCGTGAACTGAATATAGGGTGCGCGCGCAGCACTGCGCGGGCGCACGGCGTCCGGCGCGGACTGCCCGCCCGCCCGTAAACAAACCGCCCGCCCGCGCCCCCGTCCCGCCCCCCGCGCCCGCTGCCGGCGCCGCGCTCCAACCAGGTGATTGACGATGGTCATGGCTCCGATGAAGAGGCTCTCAGCCAACGATATCGATGCTCTCGGCTCGAGGGTTTCAGTCAGCTCGTTAGCTGCACTTAACACTTTTAGCTGAGGTAGTTTTGTTATAAAACATAACTCACCACTACAAGGAAATCAATTAATAGCAAATCTGTAGTAAGTATTTAAATTTGTACCTGGTTTTGTTCGCACGCTTCTTTAACTAAACTTGGTCTGGTGACTATTATGATACCTATACGATCCATCGAATTTTGGCTTTCCACTTTCGTATCCTCTTTCTATTCTATTTTTCTTTCGAAGTAGAATGCGTTCAAGAATCTCACAAAGAAACTGTTACAGAGAGTGTTGCTTCCTATTATAATTGATCGTTTGACTAACCCACACTGGGCCAATGTGGTCGATGAAAGACTGTTTGCCCTAATTAGGGTCGACTACCTTGGTGTTGGTAAACGTTGCGATATTATGAAGAAATTTATGAAGAAATGGTTTTAAGTCATTGTACTCGTATATCAGCGTCGGTGCGGGTCTAGTGGTTCGGACCGCTGTCTTCGTTCGCGGGTTCAATCCCCACCAATGTGTTTTCGAATTCATATGTACGTTTATTCGACGCTCTTACGGTGAAGGAAAACATCGTGATGAAACCTACACACTCCTGTGAAGAAATTAAAAGGTTGTGTGTGAATTTGACCAATCCGCACTGGGCTAGCGTGGTCGAGGCCTAATCGCCCTAATTCAGGGCGGTGGTGACCTATATGAGCTGTTGATGATGATGATGACTCGTATATCATACCACGAAAAGAAAAATGCAATGGTTTTGTAGCAATTCTATATTAAAGTTTGGATTTAGACATAAAAACTGGGACCAAAATAGTAAAAATATCAAAATTGATAAAAACATTTTTTTAACAGTAAACCACATGACAGTTAGAATATTAATTCAATAACAATAAAACAACAAAAACTATCTAAATCTTCAAAACGCACGAAACAAATTCCAGATTGAATAAAGTCTTGAAATACCATAGTGTACTAAACGAAATAGCCCAAGTTATAACAATGAGTTGCGTAATTGCTGACAGCATCATTAACATAGTTATACTACACCATTTAGTGAGAATGTTGGGAAAAAGCACGTTCGTTCAGAACCATATTTGTAAAGCCAGAGTATCCGGTTACAGGCATTTCTCGTGACCTTGTGAAGGAAAATGAAGAAGAGGAAGATAAGGAAGAACAAGAAGAAAGAATATTTATATTGTATAGATGAAACCCTTAAAAATACAAAGAGATAAACCATGTCCAGCTTTGAAGAAGAATTTTAAAAATTGAATAAACGAGACCAAATTAAACTAATAACTAAGAAAGATTAAAAGAGAGGTGATTATAAAGGTACCTAAGTGGTTTTAGAGGTATGACCATGTGAAGAAAAATTAAGAAAAGAGTTGAAAATAAAATAAAAAAGCAGTAAACAAATATTAGTTTTAAAGTAAGTGGAAGTCTTTTTAAATGTGTACAGTTAGTTAAATTATATAAAAACCGATCAAAAATAAACATTTAATGAAAACTGAAAATTTAAAAAGTTTGTGACAAAATATCCTTGCAATTATTAAATTGAGAATTTCTACTATTTACTGAATAGGTTTGGTAAACTGAGATTGTAATCTGGTTCATATTTTAAATTGTGGTATTTAGATAATTATGATTTTAGACTGAGAAAATGGCATTTCGTAATATTTCCATATAAAAAAAAAAACTTTGGAAAATACGAAAGTGCTGACAGATACGAAAGTCATTTTTAGAACATCGCTATAAAAAAAAAATATTTCAGATTACAGTCCATAATAACTTTATAAAAATTAATCATATTCGAAATAAAAAAGAAAAATACTAATCACAAAAATGAGCGTGTCAGAAATCATAATAAATGTATTATGGTTGTTAAGTTGTTACACTGATGCCTAACACAATTCATACTCATCTTAAAATTTTCCTCCCAATATAGCGATAAAAAGAATGTGTTATAATGGAAAACTATTGTGGTCTACCATTTTGCACGGTCCGTGTCGTACATAACTTCCTAGCCCACTTATAAAACGCTCCGATTTAAAAATAAATGAGCCACGTTACTCAAATGAAATTAGCTCCACTACGGATAACCTAGCGCCATCTACCGCGCGTAGTAAGTACGAGGGAAATTGAAAAGCTGCCAAAAGCCGTTGATCCAATTCAGCTTTTCATTGAGGAAATGGTTTGCGTCTGAGTTTAATTCTGTTTAGACGTTCGGGGGATTGCGGATAGGTGGCGGGTGGAGCTTTCTTAATATCGATTTGGACTAAATAGATGATTAGACGTTTTTCAACAAATGTTCCTTTAGAATGTACGTATTCATTTAAAATTTAAAACCAAATAAGACTTAAAAATTAACATAAGGAGACTGATCAATTTTCCATTTATCACCAGAAACTGAAAATGGTTAAGATTTCAAGAAGTCAAAAATAATCTATTCAAAAAACCATCATCATCATTTGGAAAGCCTACACGCACTCAAGAATGGACGAAGACAAATTCAGTACAAGCTGTAACCGTTGAAACCGAATCAGAAATCAATAAAGCACCAACGGGAAACAATAGCGAAACCAATGCACCAAATTAATGATGCAAGTTCAATCGAATGATTGGCAGTCACAAGCACATTATATCACGCATACGGACTTGTAGACGAATAGCCGAATGGTGACGGTGAGTAAGTCATTGTGGTGACGGAACAATGTGCGGTTTACTGCCAGAAGTTAGATGGACAGGGCCGAATGTAGGACATAATTTAATGGATAAAGAAGAAACAATCCTTTGTATTGCACAGCAATAAGGACGCATGAGATACTAATTAGATATGTTTATTGGAAACTCTACAGCTAGACGTACAGTAAGATGAATACGTGAATATAATTATTAAGTATATTGTGATATTAAAAAATACAATAGAATTGGAAAGTGACCGAACTAAGCGATATTGATTTATGTTTCATGTAAATAAAATTAAAAAGCGTATTAAAGACACGTAAAACAAATAAACCAAAACGATACACGGAATTAGAGCATTGATTTAATTTATAAATTATGTTTGTGATTCAGTAACACCTGTAAATCTGAGCTTTATCGGTTTCTGTGGCAAAAAACGGGGCCTAAAAACTTGAGTTTGTATCGTTGATACGAATAAGGAGAAGACCAATAGTGTCACCAATGCTTCCTTAGTTAAATTACGCTACAGCGGTTCCACGCACTCTGACACAAGTCTTGGAGTCATAAACTGATTCACTAAGCTTAAGAAGTTAACTCAGTTTCATCAATAATACAATAATTGTATTTATCGTGTTGGAATGCTAGTAATCAATTACAACAGTTTCTGTTTATATCATTAAAGTCGTATTTTTAGCTTAATTCTTTTTCATTTGAGTCATCATCATTCTGGTCATTATAATCTATTTCTAATATAGAGATCTGCAATATACATGGTTGAAGTTCTTTAGTCCGGTTATCGACACTAGTTTGGTTATGTTTTTATGCAAATATTTTCATTACTGTGTCACAGACATATTTACTCTCTTTAATATTATATGGATTTTAAATATATAAGGACATACCGGAAATGTCTAATTAGCTTTTTTACGTATATGAAGGTGTTCCAGTTTAGCTAGTATTTAAATTTTAATTCTGACAGTGAGTATATAGACATTATGTGCCTTATTCATAGGTCGTTCAAAGCTGCTTGTTGTTTCATACAAATGTGATGAGATGACGTTCCTTTGTTGAAATATATCTTCTAGTTCTTCTTCTTATTTCCGGATTATAATAAATTCTCCATAAAATTCATTCTTAAACAGCAAAATTTATTTGCTGTTATTTGGTAATTTAATTATAATTATGTTGATAGATTGCATATTTATGTCTATTAACCAATTAAAATATTTCTTCCTCCATTGAACGGTGGCACAAATTCCAGATTTTTGAAGAAACATCATATTAATAATATTTTATGCATTCCTATCAATTTTGTACATTTTAATGATATACATTCCACGAGCAGATACGTAGCTTTCACCCAGATATTCAGCAAAAATCATGTCAAGGTCTTTGAGAGATGATTGAAGACGTCAAAATATCAACTCTTCCATTAGACAGCTCTCATAACTAGTCGGACAGGGCAGCGTTTCACAATTTCTTTTTCTTGCTAATGCATTTTGTCATCGGCTTGTTTTAACAAGTTAAAGTTATCGTAGTCTTTTAATTTGTTATTGTCGTTAACATCGATATTATCTGAGATATCTGTATATTTAGTTTTTCATGAAATTACGTCTATCTGCTAGACAGATTTTTATGTAGTTTTTCTGAAATTTGAAGACCTTGTCTTCTTCTTTTCGAATCGATGGTAGGTATCATATTTTGTTGGCCCAGTAGGCAGCCACCCGACGAGCATTGTCGGTAGCCTCCCACAGATCCCGTAGCGTGCAGGTATGTCAGAGGCAACCCTCAGGTGCTTTCAATTTAGCCAACCAGAACTCATACCGTGAGCGTATTTTAAATCATTCTGTATTTCTAATCAAGTAATTTTCAAACATCCGGTTCGTTCCGAATATTTGAGGATTATAGCAAAGGACCGATTTTGTCAATTATCATAAGACACATTAATTATTATCTAATCGTCCGCCGAAGTCTCCCACAGATTCGCTACTCTAGGTCACGACTCGCAACGCACATACTGACATTGAACTTCGGAAATAAAAGTTAGATGTAAATACACCAGCACTGAAATAGAGCAAACGATGTACGTGGTAGGGACAAGGATACGTGGTGACAATTTCCCTGCCTGTTTATTTAAAGAGATGATCTCTGTTGAAGTTGAAATGAGCCAGGGAAACGTTTTAGACGTATCGTTGTCTCGGATGTCTGTTTGACTTTTGATACTATCAACGTCAATATAAGCAATATCCGTTGAAAGTTTCTGTTTTGTATGTTTATTTATTGGGATTTCACTGAGTTCATCTACACTAGTCTTTATAATTGTCACAAGTTTTCAGGAAAGTGAATCACCTTTAATTTCGCATTCGTCGTTATTTGAATGATGCCGTTGTCCCAGACTATACCAATAAATACATAAGTATTAGCAATTTAGTACTCGTAATAGCCTACTCACTGATCTTAATTAGTATTTTCATAGTTTCAAGGTTATATGATTTTTTTTCCTGATCAACGTTATGAAAAAGATTAATGTATATGAACTGTGCAGTACATATTCTTATATTTATATACTTACATGCACTATTATAAGTTACACTGTTTTCCACTTGTATTCCCATGTTTCTGACTAGAGTATCACATACTACGTCCTCGCTCTTATTGCGAACGCAACAGCGTTCTGTTTCCTTTAGCAGATTCACTTCATCACTTACATTGTTCTTTATTATTTATTTACAGTTGTTTTTGTATCATTTCATTAATTTGTTGTTTGTTTGCTTTTTGTCACTTATTGTTTAATCACTGCACTTATCGTCACTTTGGGGTTCATTTTGGTTTTCAAACTGTAAAATGAAAATAATTTTGATTACGGCGGATTCTAGAGGAAAAACTTGATGTAACTACGAGTATGAACACCATGCAAATGATACTGATAGACTTTTGTGAACTAGTACGCCTAAAGAGCACAATATCTCTTGATAACTCAGAATCGAATTAGATAGATCCAAGATTTTTATTGACATGTGTAAAGTGTCACAAATGATTCTTACTCCTGAGATCCTGGAGGGTGGGGGTGTTACCAAAAGAATAGTAGACGTAAAATGTACTTTTTGACAAATGGAAATACTACTTGCGTAATGACAGAATTTTTCTCTCTGTTACTTACACTGTAAATGTGTACACTTAGGCGCAGAATATTTAACAAATTTAAGGAATTTTAGAGGGAATCGTCTATGGGAAATTCGGGAAAATGAAATTGGAAGGGTAGATCATGATCCCGATGGTTTGATGACATTGCCAACTTAACAGGATCACACCACACTAGATTCGGATAGCACAGGACCGTTAAGAGTGTCTCTGTAGAGAAAAGGCCTATACCCAGGATTATGCAGGTTGGAAACGAACTGAAAGAACTGTCACGCACCGCATGGAGTATGGAATGTATGGACGCGCGTGCCGTGAACTCACGCGAGGCGGTGTGCGCGAGCGCTGGCCGGCCGGGCCACCGTCACACTGTGCAGCAACATCTGAAACAACGGTAACGTTGGTTAGTGCGAATTTACATTGGTGATCTTGGTGGTTGTACCTATAGAATCGTGGTGGGCTTACCAAGCCGCAATATTATTTTTCTTGTAGATTAGGTAGAGATATTACACTACACTTTTAATTATAAAAATTAATGTAACCGATTATGTGTCTATAAATGAAGTTTTTTATTTCCCTTTCGATTCAGCATATTAAACAAGAAAGGAAAAACAGGTTGAACAGACTTGAATAGAGTACTTAATTTATCATTTTAAGTATTATTTATTTTTAATCGAACTTTTATTAAAAATGGATCGTTAGTTCTTGTTAAAGAACAAAATTCTGTCCAATCACCCGAATCAACAACCGAAAACAGCAAACCAACATTCATCATCATCATCATCTCAGCCGAAAGACGTCCTCTGCTGGACCCAACATTTTCAATTGTTTATTCCTAATTTCATCCATGTTTTAAACATAAATGTGAAACATTGAAACATAGGAAAAAGTTCTATTACTACTTTCCCCTTTTTCTTTGTAAACGAAGTTTTATTACTTTCTGTCTAATTCTCTATTTATAATGGTGTAACATGCGAATGAGCTAAACACCGATTCTGGGGAGCGTCAATCAGCCGGTCGGAGAAGGATGGACGGTTCGATTGATTGATATTCGCAAGAGAGTGAATTCGACGCACACGCACGTGATAAATAAATAATAATTTATAAATACTTGTCTTTGTAAACTAATGTTATTCAATGTTGCTTTAGGATTAATCATACCTGTCTTTGTAAATTCATTAAATTAATCATAGCTGTCTTTGTAAATTTAACTTAATGTAATTAATTAGTTTCGTATCTAAATAATGTATTTACTCAAAATATGTACTTTAAAATATCTTTATAAATACTACAATTACCTTGTAACGTTTTAAATTGTATACCATTTGATAAATTGTATAACTTCCATCTAGGTAATAAGCTTTTGATCATAATGTAAATCTTGCTCTGGATTGGTCCAATATGGCCCAATGTTATCACAATAGACATAGTAGGGGAAAAGGGTATTTAAAGCGATGTAATCGGGCTGACGGGGATCTTTCAAGTTCTGGAGGTTGGGCCGATAACACGTAAGTTAAGTACCTTTTACTGTTATATTATTTGCTATTGTTTTGTTAATTTTATTTTATGTGTAATGAGTAATAATAAGTAATTTACTGTAATGTAGACTTGAATTAATATTTCTGGATAGATTTAGGTATTTGCACAATTAAGTTCTTATATTATACAATTAAGTTCTTATATGAATATTTATTACCATTATACTATAATATGTTATTTAAAATTATATTTAATGGTTATGATATAATTAACCCTGTAAAATTTTGTCAAAGCTGATTTTGTATGTTTCCTTATTTTTTTTCCCTTATTTTTGTTTGTTGATTTTCCTATACCCACAACTTTTAAATACATAGTTTTGCTGATTTATAGGAAGGTACTCATAACAAACCTTAGTATTAAATAAACATTTGATAATTTCTATTTTTACAAAACAAAATTCTAACATCAGAAGTGGGATAAAATTCTGCCACATTTAATTTACTTTATTTTTAATGCCGATACTTTTTTTTTACACGATGGATGCTCAACGGTCTTCTTACGACGAGATGACGACGTGGCGCTCCCGCTGTTTGATCCTGATAAGACCGACAACGGAGCTACGAGTTGGTGCGACAGCATCGAAACACTCGCCAAGGACCTGGACTGGAACGACATTGAAACTGCAGCCAAGGCCGGTAAGGCCCTTAGGGGCTCTGCTTTATTGCTTTATTATGGTTCGAATACTGGGAACCATCGGAAGGAAGATCTTGGGACCTGGATCTTGCTTCAACTTCTTAGTAGTTTGCGGTGGTATTGGCGACGTCGATATCAAGATGTCTTCAACTTCTTTGCTGCTATCTCTTATCAACTTATGCTAAAGTTAACAAGCGACAGTTAAGTAATTCTAGGTATGCTGGTTCAGGGCCCAGTGCAGCTAAACGACCCAGATTTGGAAATGAAAAGAAATGTTTTTCTTGTTCTCAAGTTGGACATTTACAATCTCAATGCCCAAAAAAATTAATTTTCTTCGTCACCTTTAAATGACAAGTGGCACAGGTCCCTAAATCAACAGGTAGTCGTCAAAAATTTGTTCTTTTAGTAAAAAGGTTGGACATACACGAGTCCATTTGTTATCATAAGCAGCGAGTTAACCCTGCTTCTATAACTGTGGTGCCATCTCCAAATGTTAATTTTTTTAAACTGAATATTACTCCAGTTTTTTTTTTAAATCTTATTGACACAGGAGCTAATTGTAGTTTGATTAGGTGTCGTTTTTCTCCTACCTCTTTATACCTTGATGGCCTGGGACAAAACAAAATTCATGTTTTTTTTTTTTTGCCACTGTCACTGAGATTGTTCAGTTTGAAGGAATTTATTTAGAACTTGATATTTATGTTGTGCGAGGCTATGACTTTCGTTACGATCTTCTTATTGGCAGAAATGCCGTCAAATATCCAGAAGCTAAAATAATAACCGATTCATTAGGTTGTCGTATAGGCAGAAGTAAATTTAGTAACATCTGTGTCAAAACTGTGTGAATTAATTTCTAAACTAGAACATTTAGACTCTGACTTGCAAGAAAAAAATATATATATATTAACTAAAGAAATTACTATTACTATTGCAAACTTATTCAAAAAAATATCCTTCTGTCTTGGATGAATCTGGCGTTGTTAAGACTGATGAACTTAGTGTACATTTGAAAAATGATAATAATAAAATAATTATATTGTCGATTATAGACCATATCGTTTGGCTCCCAGTGAGAAAGAGAGGGTAGACGAGATAATTAAAGATCATCTTGCTAAAGAAATTATTCATGAAAGCCATTCTTCTTTCGCAAGCCCTATTTCGGTTATTCTGGTTACTCAAGCAGAGAATGTGGTTTCATTGGCTGCAAGTCAATACTTCTCAATGTGATAGAAATTGCTCAGCATAATTACCCCAAAACACAAAAATTAACTAGTCTTCTTTTATCTGGTGATCTTGATGAAAATCGGTATCTAATACGAAATAACTTGCTATTTTACAAGGTTCAACCTAATGAACTTAAATTGTTCGTTCCAAAAATATCTAGGTTTGATCTGTTACGACTTTTTCACGGTGAAAATTGTCACGTAGGGTTTAAAAAGACCTTACAAAAATTTCGAGAACATTTTTGGTTTCATAGCATGGCTGCTTACTTCAACAAATACTTAAGGCATTGTTTAGTTTGCCGAAAAGGCCGTGCTGGTCCAAAGCAAGGTTATTTACACAAGACACCTATCCCTTTTCACACAATACCTACATTAAAATTTGGATTGTACAGGCCCGTTTCCACAAACTACTGAAGGATACAAGTTTATTTTGCTTTAAGTAGATAGATTTACTAAATTTAGTTTGTTGAAAACTTTCAAAACCCTTGGCTCTCAGGAACTCGTTCCACCTATTAGTGATACTACTACAATATTTGGTAGCCTAGTAGTCATTACCGACAGAGGTACTAATTTCAGTTCCCAACAAATTAAGAATTTATTCAGAGAACTGCATATCGAACATCATATGGTTGCCACAAGAACACCAAGCGGAAACGGTTGGTTAAAGGTTACGTGTTCACAGTGGTCGATATGTAAAATACAACCTGCAATGTTTTGTCAGATTGGCCAAGCGGGTTGTGGGAAGTTCAACAGTCTATTAATACAATACAACTGTTCAAAAATCCACAGGTTTCGCCCCTATTCGATTACTCATTGGCTATGAAGCTAATATCCCATATATTTAGTCTCGTCTGAATGATGTAGTCCTACTAATACCTCCTAATATTAATGTAAGCGAGGATCGTGCTATAGCTCAACTGCGTTTACAATCAGAAGCAGATAAGTTTAAAAGTCGTTTTGATTCAGTAAGGCGGGATACCAAGCATTTTGAGATTGGCAATACTGTATGTCAGCCAAGATCACAAGCGTCTCGATAAACTTAGTCCTTAGTTTAAAGGACCATTTCATATTGTTTCTGTTCTCCCTCATGATAGGTACGTTCTAAGAGGCTTAGATAACGGTAGGAATACTATTGTAGCTAAAGATAAATTGAGATTATGGCCAGGTGAATGGATTGATAATGATGAACACGTAAATATTTAGAACCTTATGAGAAATCTATGTTAGTTTTAAGGAAAGATCTAAGGTACCTAATTGATAAAAGAAAAATGTGATGCTGACAGTACCTTAATGTGAAAAGTGTGACAGTAGCATTTAGTTAAGGTGGTGATGCTGACAGTACCTTAATGTGAAAAGTGTGACTGTAGCATATGCTGACTGATCCCTTAATGTGAAAAGTGTGACAGTAGCATTTAGTTAAGGTGGTGATGCTGACAGTACCTTAATGTGAAAAGTGTGACTGTAGCATATGCTGACTGATCCCTTAATGTGAAAAGTGTGACAGTAGCATTTAGTTAAGGTGGTGATGCTGACAGTACCTTAATGTGAAAAGTGTGACTGTAGCATATGCTGACTGATCCCTTAATGTGAAAAGTGTGACAGTAGCATTTAGTTAAGGTGGTTATGATGACGGTACCTTAGAGAAGTAGCATGTGCTGAATGAGTCCTTAATGTGAAATGTGACGGTAGCATTTAGGTTACTTACACTAATAATTTATTTATTTAGCTAACTTGGTACTTCGGGAACGAAGTACATGTCAGTATGGCCGTGATAAATAAATAATAATTTATAAATACTTGTCTTTGTAAACTAATGTTATTCAATGTTGCTTTAGGATTAATCATACCTGTCTTTGTAAATTCAATAAATTAATCATAGCTGTCTTTGTAAATTTAACTTAATGTAATTAATTAGTTTCGTATCTAAATAATGTATTTACTCAAAATATGTACTTTAAAATATCTTTATAAATACTACAATTACCTTGTAACGTTTTAAATTGTATACCATTTGATAAATTGTATAACTTCCATCTAGGTAATAAGCTTTTGATCATAATGTAAATCTTGCTCTGGATTGGTCCAATATGGCCCAATGTTATCACAATAGACATAGTAGGGGAAAAGGGTATTTAAAGCGATGTAATCGGGCTGACGGGGATCTTTCAAGTTCTGGAGGTTGGGCCGATAACACGTAAGTTAAGTACCTTTTACTGTTATATTATTTGCTATTGTTTTGTTAATTTTATTTTATGTGTAATGAGTAATAATAAGTAATGTACTGTAATGTAGACTTGAATTAATATTTCTGGATAGATTTAGGTATTTGCACAATTAAGTTCTTATATTATACAATTAAGTTCTTATATGAATATTTATTACCATTATACTATAATATGTTATTTAAAATTATATTTAATGGTTATGATATAATTAACCCTGTAAAATTTTGTCAAAGCTGATTTTGTATGTTTCCTTATTTTTTTTCCCTTATTTTTGTTTGTTGATTTTCCTATACCCACAACTTTTAAATACATAGTTTTGCTGATTTATAGGAAGGTACTCATAACAAACCTTAGTATTAAATAAACATTTGATAATTTCTATTTTTACAAAACAAAATTCTAACAGCTGAAAACACTGGCTGTAAGACTTTAGAGCTTTAGTCGTTGCACAACTAATACTATTTCACACAATATTATAAAATGTGAATCATATATTTGGATGTTTAGATGTTTGTTCCGCTTTCACGCCTAAACTACTCAAATACAGATTTGGACGAAATTTGGAACGTAGATAGTTTGTAACCTGGATTAACACATAGGATACTTTTTACCAGGAAAAGTCTTATTCCCACGGGAAAATCTTACATAGCGTAGCCGCGGGCGGACCGCTAGTATGAAATAATTCATTACAGGTATAGGGATACTATTTTTGAAAGTCTTCTGTAAAGGCCAAATCCAAAACGTATATTAGAATTTCCAAATCATAATAATGTGTGACGTACAATATTCCACATTAAATCGTAAAAAAAACACGTTGAGAAGAAATTCTAAAGTTCTGGGCTAATCGACCTAACTCAGGGTAGGCCGAGTCTTTCTCAGCTGATGAAGAAGACAAGATGATGAGGAAGACAATATTTAGTAGCCTATCGAAAACTTTAGCGCCGCGCTGGGAATGCGGAAAAGTGACAACGTGTATTTATATCTGCCGGCGGAAAAGACAGCAACACACCACTTTCTATTTCAGATTGTGTGAAAAATTGCTCCCGTTCTTAAAACCGGATGCTTGTAAATGGACCACGGAGTGGCCATTATAGAACTATCAATTAATAATTGTGTTTATATTGCGGTTTCCTGTTTTATATATTAGATATGTGTTTCTGGATTCTGGATCACAGCAGGTTGAAGATTTTGGCTAGAAAGAAGCGTGTCTTTCTGTGTGTTTGTATTTTGAGCTGTTGTCCCACTGTCCTTTGGTCTCCATTTTTTTTTCTCTACACAGGGATGCATCCCTGCGAGCCAAGTATGATTTGTATTATTGTCCGTGTCGGTCGCAACTTTCAAATTTTCCTTTTGGGAACTTAGCTAGACGTGTGTTTCACTCATTTTATACATAGACAAATTATATTTAACATAATTATTAGCCTATTACTTCTACAGCCTCCGTGGCCGAGTGGTCGAGATTTCGACGCCCATTACGGAGGTTTCGGGTTCGATTCCCGGTGTGGACACTGTCAAGCAAAAATCTCTTTGTGAGACTTTCCCCAGTTTGGTTAGAACATTGCAGGCTGAATCACCTGACTGTCCGAAAAGAAATGATTCCGTGCTTCGGAAGGCACGTTAAGCCGTTGGTCCCGGCTACTATCTAGTCGTTACATGAGCCAAGTCGGTGACTTCACAAACACTGACACCAGGGTTTGTGAAGTCGGTTGTCGACCTTACAACCCACACGATGATGATGATGACAATCATTCATCTAAAGCAATGAGATTATATTTTAGACAAACCCCATAAAATCGCGTTGACGCGCATCAGTTGCAGTGTCTATCGTTTATAACATGTCTCCGCGTTTTATTTCTTTTGGCAGCGCCGGCGCAGGGCGATATGTGCGTGCGTCACTTCATGTCATTAGAGGTCTCGGTGAGCGCGTGAGTGATGTTTCTTGTTATCGTGTGAACGTATAGATAGCGGTAGCCCTTCTGTCTGGAGTTTCATGGTCATTGCGTGATAAAAGTTGAAATGTTTATTTGTTTTTAAATTGTTTAATTTTAGGCACAGCAAACTATTTTATAAAGGCAGTTACGCAGATTGTGATAATTGCCTAGACAATATACAACGTGTTACAAAAAATACCAAAAAAAAGAATATTTTTATCAAAGGCATTTAATTAAAGTTTTCCCATCTCTAGTGATCAGCTGTGTCAAAGAATATTTGGACCAGATATGTACTTTTAGGTCAATGTGCCTATTTTTACCGCTATGGTTAAAAATGTTTACGTACTACTTGTACCATAACATTCACATTAGAACAATTAATTTCAAAATGAAAAAACCACAAATAAATAAAAAAGGCTTTGTTAAATAATTATTATGAAATAATAAATAATGAAATGATGAACTAAATATTTCAAAATAATATTTATATTTGTAAATACGTAAACAAAATAATTAAGGCAAAAAAGAAAATGTTTTCTAACATAAATTGATTCAAGTAAATCTCTTTTAAAATTATAGGCACGAATGGTGTACAAATACTTGTCCGTTCTGAGAATCGATAGTCTATATTTTAGATGTCAAATGACACTAGAGATGGGAAAATTTTGATTAAATACCTGTGATGAAGAATATTCTTTTTTTTGGTATTATTTGTAACACGTTGTATATGTTACGTTAAAACCAAACTGTCGTAAAAACCGAGAACCCTTGTATGATCAATTACACTTGTCAAAGTAAAGGAAACTTAACATTTTTTTTGCCGCAACTTTTCAATATGTCCTCCTGGTTGGGAAAAGGTTCAACAATTGTTTTTACTGTACTTTTCATACCTACGTCATTACTTTCTTTGTCTCATTTCTATTTGTTAATACGAAACTTCAAAAACATTCTTTGCCAAACTTTGTAGACAAACTGTCTAGAACTATTCCAATATTTAATACTTTTGTACCTTATTCAAATTTTTTGGACATCTGTCAGTTTTAGACAGTTTTAGAATTAATTGGTTTGGTACATGCGGATTCAAGACAAAAAAAGGTTAAGTATGAGTGAGACTTGTGCTCTGAGAGTTCCGTACCCACGATTTTCGTTTAAATAATAATTAATAAAAAAATAATTGTTTTTTTCTTTTTCTTTCTTTTTTCTTCTTTTTTTCTCCTTGGAGAAGAAATTCCCAATAACCCATCTATATAGTAAGTACAAACTTCTGTCCTAATTTGAATTTTATATACTCAGTAGTTTCAGCTCTGCGATGACTCAGTAGTTTCAGTCAGTCAATTAGTTTCTTCTTTTAATTATACAATATAACACCCCCAAAAGCGATTTTTCATTTTTTATTTACATGCGGACCCCTCAAATTAATAAACATGAGCTCGCCCCCGCCATTAGGGTTCCCTTGTACGTCAGCAGTGGGCGGCGGGGCGGCGCGGCGGCGGCGGTGCGGCGTGTCCACTGTCCAGCCACCTAGCGCGCGCATCGTTAGGGCGTTTGCGCACTCATCCGTATCCGATTCTCATTCGATTCTTATCCGTTTCTGATCCAGTTTGGCCATCCTAGTAATTGTATGGACGCTTACGCACCCAAACGTATCCGGTTCGTTTTCGATCCGTAAATTCTCACTCCGGATCGGTTTTTTTACGGATTAAAACCGAGTCGAAGTGGCCGCCATACAAATTGCCAACGCAAATTGCAAACGCCATACGCTTGCGCACTACACGATTTTTTTACGGATGAAGAGTTAGGTACGGGGAGGGGAAAGCTCGCGCTGCTAGTGATGTACCAAATTGACTATTTTTTGATAAACAAGTATTTTGGTACTCGTTACAAAAATAATCGAATGCACACTCGAGACTCCAGGATTCTATTTACGTGAAACGAACTATACGAGTAACGTGAGCGACTTTATTGCGGGATCTACATTACATAAGTAGATATAATTAAAAAAGATCAACCTAGTATTCGAATTCTGGGGTACTTATACCCCAAATCTATACTCGAGTACAGTCGACTGCTTATCAGACAGTGGTAAAGTGTTAACACTTTGACCTTGAACGCTTCTTGCTTCTATAGCATTATGGTCGAGATCAGCACAGTCAGTCAGCTCGACTCGGCACATCACTACGACAATATCATGCAATATGGTCTCAAATACGAATGAAAACCGGATCGGATACGGATGAGTGCGCAAACGCTGGACGTGAATTTACCGTCCGTTTTTTTTACGGATCAAAAACGGACCGGATGAGAATCGGATACGGATGAGTGCGCAAACGCCCTTAGGGTGCGTCCAGAATATGGCGAACGCACCACGAATGCGCCGCCGCGCCGCGCCGCTTGCGAGCTGCTGCTTGCTAGCCGCTCGTGAACTGCACGCGCGCAGTTACTGCAATTGTTTGGCGCGCCTCTTTAGCGCAACTCGTGCAAGGATCGCACAATGAAAGCGCGCGCGCAGCCCGCGCGCATGCTGTTCCGTACGTTTTAGTCGTACGTAACAGCTCATATACGTCCCCACCGAGGGGCTCGAGCCTACTCTGAATTAGAGCGATTAGGTCTTAGTCGACCACGCTGGCCCAGCACGAGTTAGTCAACTCCACAAACAACCTTTGAAATTCTTCTTAAGAAAAGAAAGTATTAGAGGAACAATTCCATAGCAGATCGGGTGAAGTGTGGTCAGACCCTTACCCAACCTACGGAAGCAGCCACTCGATAGCCGCTGACACGTATTACACGTACACGACCGCGGTATTTTACACGTCGGTGCGCCGATCCCACAGCGCGACACTATTTCTGTCGTGGCCAAGACTTGCCAAGATTCCCTGGCACGACAAACTACTATACAACCAATAGGCCAATTTTGTAGATCTGCGCTTGTTCGATTAGGATAACTGTAGATATGTTCGGCTTAAGTGGGTTGCGAGGGCAAAGACCGACCTCATAAACCCTGTTATTGAGTCGTCTAACGAGACTTATGTAAACCGCTATAATTTTTCGTAGAAATATCAACACCAACCGTTTAACAATACAAATATTCTTTTTACTCACCAATGATACGAAAAATTCTGTAGAACAGCATTAAACCAAAATACGTTAGCCCGGCCCATGCTTCTGAAACATGGGATCATCTTCATCATCAACAGCTCATATACGTCCACACTGAGGGGCTCGAGCCTACCCTGAATTAAGGCGATTAGGCCCTAGTCAACCACGCTGGCCCAGTGCGGGTTGGTCGACTTCACACACAACCTTTGAATTCCTTCGCAGGAGTGTGCAGGTTTCATCACAATGTTTTCCGTCACCGTAAGAGCGTCGAATAAACGTACGTATGAATTTTAAATTCGAAAACACATTGGTACGTGGTGGGAATCGAACCCGCGTCTCCCGGACGGGAGGCAGCGGCCCTAGTTACTAGACCACCGACGTTCATCGGGATCATCATACTTTTCGAGAAATCCTGCAATGTCTCAACCAAATTAAAAGTCCCACAAAGTGGATTTTTAGTGTCCCAACTATATAGGATACGAATCCGGAACCTCCGCAATGACAATGCTCTACCTCTCGACCACGGAGTAGAATAGTCAATTGAATCCGGCAATAATGTAAACGAACCAATTTTTAAATAAACGATTACTCCGTAATTACTTACATTTGAGCATCAATCCTGATCATATTCACGTTTCAAGGAACCATACATTGTTCTTAATCATTTCGCCGCCTATTAACTTCTTTATGATAGTTATTTTAATTAAAAAGTACTCGGACGACATTTCAATAATTTGTAAAACTGCCATATTAATTATTTTCTCATCAAAGTCTTGTTTGTGTTTGGAAAGTTAGTGTCAAAAAAATATCTTGTTTACATTATTGCCGGATTCTATTGAAAGGGACCTTACATAAATATGAAGTGTTTCTTATTAAATCTATAACTTGTGATTACGTATCTTCAGTTTCATTACAATCCATTGTAGTAAGAATACGTTGCCGTTGGTACTTAAGTACGTACGTACGTACGACACCGGGACAATTAGTGCGCGTGATTGGAGTTACTGATGCGCTTTTGCGAATATCAATCAGCGGGTCATACACTACGCTTTTATCAGTAAAGAGGTGACCAGCGCCGCCCACAGTAAAAACGAATTAAAGACACGTTTGGTAAAATGTATTAGCTAGGATTCGTTGTAAAACGCACTCAAACTAAGTGCCTTGTCACTACACCATCTGAGCTTACTACTATCCAAAGGCTTGAATACCTGGTTCAATTTTCAAGCCAGTTAGCGCGCATGTCCATACATTTTAAGAAGAGCTTTTTCATTACAATTCAGTAATTTTTTCGGTTCTGATCATAGAGCATTTTCATTTTGATTCCTGCTCAAATATCAGACTGATTTGCTTCTCACTCTTTGGTCCTCGATCTGGTTTCGCTGCATTTATTCACAATTTATGCACAAGAAAGAAAGAGATAGAGCATCGCGCTTTACTCGTCACGCGCTGCAGCGATATCGCTCGTAAGTCGGTTTCGCTTTACGAGTGATTCGCCTGGGATCTGGTTTGAAACCGAAATTCACCAGGTTAAAAAAATACCGGTTTCCAGCCTTGCTACCCATAGACGTCCAGATTTAGGGGCTATAACCTAACCTGGATTAGAATGATCAGGCCATTGATATACCAGGTAAGAAGGCGTAGATAAGTCATACGCGCTCAAAAAGCGGCACACCAAAAGTTGGCTAATTAGCGGAAATGAACTTAGTCACGCGTCGCTTTGTCTCTTTTTCGCACTTATGCTTAGACTTGCCGTCCTTGTGTAAGTTTTGTGCCATGTTAAAACACCGTTCGCCTTGTAAGTGACCTATCTACGCCTTTTTACTTATAATATCATTGGATCAGGCCGTATTTTTTTTAACAGACTAACTTTTCTAGACCGTAGTCGACTACGCTGGCCCAGTGCAGTTTGCTCAACTTCACACACGAACCAGGGACGTGATTCCTTTCGATGTTTTCGATCACCAAAACGTCGAAACGTACCTAATATGATTTCGGAAAACTGGTATATGGTTAGGTTCAAACGGGAGTCACTCGGCTGGGAGACAGCTGCCATAGCCAGAACACTAACCGACACTCTTGTTTAGTATCTTAAATAAATAAATATGTGGGGACATCTCACACACGGCCATCTGATCCCAAACTAAGCAGAGCTTGTACTATGGGTACCAGACAGCTGATGTACCTATACATACATAAATAGATAAATGCATACTTATTATAGATAAACAATACAAGGCAAACACAAGTGCTCATGACACGAATGTTTGCCCTGGACGGGATGCGAACCCGCGACCCTGTGCTTCGTAGGCAGACGTACTACCAACTAGGCTACGGAGCCGTCAAAAAATCATCGTCATCATAAAAGGCACTATGAATTGGCTTGGCGGCCTTGCTGCAAATGAAAGAATTTCTCCCAGACAAACTGAGATGAGAGCACAATTATTTAAATAGCTTATCCTATTCTGTTTTTCTTGTGTGCACCGTCCCACAGTTCCAATGCAGCTTTCTTGTACCCTAAGGTTGCCTGGAAGAAATTGCTACCTTAGCAATAAGGCCGCCTATCTGTACACCCCTTCATCTATCTTTTGTAGTTTCAAGATGTATCCTTGTGTGCAATAAAGTATATTCTATTCTATTACCTTAATAACTATGGTTGTTACCACCTGTAAGTATCCTCGCTGAAATTATTTCAGTACAACAATACTCTGCTAAAAATATCAGCGTCCTACGTGGTTAATAATAGCCTGTACTGTAAGTTTAGCAGTAGGGCGCGGCAGGGTCGCTCGCTACTATCTTTATTAACAACAAAGTAAACAGATAACTGTCAAGATTCCACATTCCTGCCACGACTCATACTGTTTACATACATTTTATTTTTGTTCTTTGATATAGCAAAGAAACCGTCAACAAAACAAGAATTCCGTAGTCAAAAAGGAACTCTTATAGTTTCGCCATGTCCGTCTGTCTGTCTGTCTGTCTGCCTGTCCCTCTGCGGCTTAGCTCAGACTAGAAGGCCGACAAAGCTGAAGAATAAAATCTTAAAGAAAATTTTTTAGGGTTCCTCTGGGACACGTGAAGTGAGGGTTATTTTTTTATTCATGACTATCTCATAGTGCGAGGTATCGTTGGATAGGTTTTTTTAAAAATAGTGGGGGTTTGCTTAAACGATGCTAGTGTACATTTCAGAAATATTTCGTAGTGCTTATTTTTGATACAGTCAAATTTCCTCCCTCCCCTACCAGCGAAACCGTTGTATTTGGAGATGTGGAAAAATTCACGGTAGTAGTGTATACGATGAATTTAAAAGGAAAACTATCAAAATCAAGTAGGCTTTACAGGTTATTGAATAATAGACCAACTTATAAAATGTACTTGTACAAGTAAGAAATTTGGTACTACATATCATCGAAAAATATTTTGATGAATGTTAAATGTCTGAAACGGGTACTTAGGTACTAGTTTATTTATTTATTTAAGGCTCACAAAACAAGTTACAATCACTTATGAAATAATATATCAGTTTTATGTATTTAGGCTAGATTATAACTCAGGTATGTGTGCACAGAATGAGTTATATATAAACAGTTTACGTAATAAATGTTAGTATTACTTACTATGGACGTTAGTAAATACAGCCAAAAACTAAACCTGTCATGAGGTTATACGATCGGTGTAACCGACCTCGCAAATCCTGATCTAAAAGTTAACGAGCCGACAATGGCTAACCCACAAGGCATGAAAGTATTATTACTAGTATTAGTAGTATTGGACAGTTGTCCGGAACCCTACACTTTGCGTGACCCGACACGTACTTCGCCGGTTATTCCTGAATAAAAAGGACAGAGTTCATCTCTTAATGATCTTTGTCTGTTTTACTAGTAAATCATTTTGCCACTCAAGATGTGGTCATGATATGGCAAACATCGTAATTTTCCGTGATAGACCTTCAGATACGGGGCGATTAAATTGTAGAGTTTGTAGAACATTGCCGATAATGCAACGTTACATTTTATTCCATTGAGGAAAATCGCGTACAATCCGAACACCAATAAATTTTGTTAACATCTCAGACAACCTATAATTTCAATGTCAGCCCAGTTTCCTAAAATACTCTTCATTAATGTGGAACAAATGACAAACACGATATTCGACGGAGTTTACGCTAAGTGGTCTGCGAGACGCGAGCGAATCCGCCGGAAACAATTAGTTGACTTTTCTACGTCGTGTTACGTAATGTCACGTAAAATTAAACGTGTTTTAGTTGTTTTTAATTTGGTGCATGCATTACAAGCTAGGGTTGCTGCTTCGCCGATTTGAACCCCATGACGTACCAATGTGCTTTCGACGTTTATTCTACGCTCTTACGGTGAATAAAGGCCATCGAAAGTGGTAAGGGTAGCCTCTTCGGTGTACGTGTGCTAATGGATGCAGGTTCAGGTCTTCTCCAAGATCGACAACATTTTACATTTTCTGCTTTATAATTACGAATTTCGTTAACAGACATAATCTGTATCAACAATAAAACTATTGTAAGCCTTAGTTTGAGGATATATTGAGAATTTATCAATTAATTCAACCTGAATTATATAATTAATGAATGTCATCAACAGCTCATATACGTCCCCACCGAGGGGCTCGAGCCTACACTAAATTAGGGCGATTAGGAAGGCCTAAGGAGTCAACCACGCTGGCCCAGTGCGGTTTGGTCAACTTTACACACAACCTTTGAATTCCTTCGCAGGAGTGTGCGGGTTTCATCACGACGTTTTCCTTCACCGTAAGAGCGTCGAATAAACATACATAAGTATGAATTTTAAATTCGAAAACACATTGCTACGTGGTTGGAATCGAACCCGCGTCTCCCGAACGGGAGGCAGCGGCCCTAGCCACTAGACTAATAAATGTGTAAGATCTAAATTCGCAAATTTTTTTATGTTTCTCTTTTGTCAATTTTTTCCCTAAATGATGGGAGGACGGACAAACCTAATCTTAGGTTTAGAGTGTACTTAATATTAGTTATAGTTATAATATCAATGTTGCCAGGTTTGTTGACCTCGGACGTTGAGAATTAGTCACGGTGGGTACATGTACTTGGCAACACGCTACGTGTTTTTTTATCGGACGCTATTTTTTACTAGAGGATTTCCTACAGAGGTGGGGATTGAATATGTCTGTCTTCGAACAGTTTAGATTTTTTGTGGCGTATCACCTGATGCTACCCGTAAATGTTTATGTTTATTTAGTCTGTATAAATTAAGTCAATTGTCACACAAGCATTGACTAATCAGAATAGGGGATCGAACTACTTTTTTTTAAATATTATAATTCCAAACTTAAGAAGTTTGGAATTATAATACTGGCTTCTGCTATCGAACACGAAAAGAATGTTTGCTCTATCTTTAAAATTTACCGACTTATAAAGGTTTGAAATTTAAGATTAGACAGAGAGGCACATACCCACTTGTGACGTCATTTGTTAGTAACGCCATATAATATCCATACAAAAAATCGTTTTTGAAAGAGACAGACATATTGAAACTTTAAAAAATCACTGTAAATTCATTTTTCAACCAATTTTGTTTTTTTCTTCGCGAATCGTCTGCTACTAATCTATATTTTAAAAATAATTCATAAAATATGGTAAATTTAGAACCAGTCCGATCCCCTATTGACTAATTGACTAATTAGTATTTTTGGGTCATAATGATGCTGCCTGTTCTGGGATGTAAATTTCATTTTAAACAGAACCACAACACTAAAATTATACGTTTTTGTTCGTTAAACCAAAATAATGAACAAGAAAACTTACTTTAATAATACGAACTCAGAATCTGTTACACCTTTGGGTTAGCCTACGCCGTAGTAGTCATGCTACGGCGTAGCAAATAGCTACACGTGCTACGTATCAGAGATATAACAATGGTCATTGGTTATGTCAATAAAATAGTCGTTGAAGATCTTACAGATATCATTTGGATCTTTATAGTAATGTAGTATTTTTGGATAATATTGCATTTTTGCGTAAGTTCGAATACCATTTTTTTCTTTTTCCTGCAACACAAACTTTAAAATTGAAAGTAAATCTGGATGCAGACTGTATGGTATATTTGTAATATAAAAATAAGATCCAAACATCCGTAACGTTGTTTAAGCAATAAATACATCATCAACGAACACCGCTTTAAAAGATTATTAACCTGCCGAGTGTAAAAATGCCGTAAATCAGCGAACACTACTCTTACATTAGGCTGGTTATACAAACATGAAAGAAAAAATACGTAAAAACATGTTCTAAAGTAATTCCTTGCGCATAGGTCTTGCGTAATGGTGAGCCTTAGAATTTAGGACAATCTCTTCAAGTGGCACATGCCATTTTGACCAAATGGCGCATGTGGCACGGCGGGGTCCCACGGGGTATCAGCCGTTATCACTGCGCGTGAATGTAAACGACGAATTCTCCTGACGAAAAAACAGCTGACGTTAAAATACGTCAAAGTCAAAATTTTTTATTCGATTTAAGATTTTTACAAATCATTTGACGTCGAAAAATGATTTGTAAAAATCTTAATACGAATAAAAAATTTTGACTTTGACTTTACGCAAATGATTTTTTTACCGTTTTTGGGTAAATAGCCCAATAATTTAAAAATAAAACAAGACTTCTACCCAGGCACGGTATTTTATCCAAATTTCAAACGAAGAGACCGAAAACCTTGCCGAAAACACAAATTGGTTCAAGCACTTCCACGGTGTCAAACTGGATGCGTCAAATGTTACATCCTCTTTGCGTCGACTGCGTCGTACTGATTGACAACAGAGAACATTGTTTTTTTTTTCAAGCCTGTCAGCAAGGTGGTGATCGCGTGGTGATTTATTACACTGTCTCATTCATTAGTTTTCGTTTAGCAGGTGTTAGAAGGCGACAGCATCAGTATGTTCGTCAGAATCGTCGGAAAAGCCGGTCAATCGACACACGAGGGGCACACCGAAACCAACCGAAAAAATAACCCAACCCTTACTCCGACCCTAATGTTCAATTAAACTACTCTAAAGGGCCCCGGCGACGGTCAAACGGTTTGACTCAAACCTTACGTGTTTAATCAAACCGTTTGAGGTCGGTTTGAACGGTTTGTCAAACGGCTCTGCGCAGTCTGATTCTGTACGCTGTCGTAATTACACTTCTGACGCGTCAAACACAACAAAATTTATTTATTTATTAAAAACTAATAATTACAAAAGACGTCATCATTACAGGATTGCTCTCAATACGATGACGCCAAATATGAAATTGCATCAAACATGCTTCAAACACGTAAATGTTTGACAAACCGTTCAAACCACCTTTGTAAACGATCAAAATGGTTTGAGTCAAACCAAGCTTTCCGTGTTTGAATCAAACCGTTTGACCGTCTACGGGTACGGGGCCCTTTATGTAGTCAACTGACTAGTCAAACAAATCGGCTTCTTTTTATTAAATGTTAATTAAATGTTATCAGGTTACGAAATATTTTGCGATTTGTTTTATATAGGAGATGTCCTATTAAGTTGTTCTGTACACAATACTCAAAGTTTTTATTGCTTTCCATAAGTGTTCTCTATGGACCTTGTCAGGCACGCAATACAAGAGAGAGACACTACTTTTTTATACTTAATTATTTGTTCCTAGATACCTAACAAGTTTACCTATAACAGAATTTGTGGTATCGATAGTAAATAATCTATTAGTACAATTAAATAGATTGTATTAGGATTAAAAAAATGTTTGATTGTTTTATTATTATTTTTTACTGAATGGATTGAAATTGAATTGAAAAAATGATTTTATTGTATTATTAATTACATTATTATATTATTATTCGTAAAGTATCTATGTAGCTTATTTATTTCTTATTTTAATTATGCTTTTTAGCTGTGATGACACCGTGGTACGATCGTTTATGTTTTTAGCTTGATTTGAAATCATAATTTGGTGTTCAAATTTCTAGATAACACAAAAACTACTGCCTAATAACAACATTTTGTTTTTATAAATATTGTATATTTAATTCATTCATTCATTTAAATCTGTTATTTACCATATCACATTCTAGTTTTTTTAATTCAAATAAAGTAATAATTACGTTACTTCCTCAAGCAGTTCAAACGCACGTTTATCCACATGGATGTGGAACCAGCCTTATAAAACATTCGTATTATAAATCTCGTTATACGCTCCGGAGTCCGGATACATCTTTCTTTGTACGATTTATCATTTCAGTGGATTTTATTTTATTTTATCGATATTGTTGTGAACAGAAGAACTTAGCTTCGTTGAACTGAAACAGTGCTGCGTGGAAGAAAGCGTTCATGCTTCATCAGCTTGTGGCCCAGTAGCCGCCACAAAGCTGCTGAGCACCACACGAAGAATGTTGTAGAGGATGATGGATAAAGTGTGGCAAATAACCAGGGCACAGTCCGAAGGTATTTATGTATTTATATATTATTTATTATATAACTAACGTAGGAAATAGTAACATGGGTAAGTTTACTGTCGGAGATCAGGACATGAACTGAAGAATTTGGCCGAAAAAGACAAAATCGAAACGTAAGAAATCTAAATTTGAAAATGAATTTAAAATTAAAGATGAAACTGCCAGCAAGAAAGGTTGCCAGTCATAAAACAGGAAAGAGGACGAATGCCTCGTTACAAGCTTATATACGTCCCCACTGAGAAGCTACTGATCAAATGTGAAAATGGTTCCGGCAGCCGTGCTCCCAACCAGTACCGGTAACTGTTCCGGTCCCGCAGCGGAGGCTCTTCCTATTAAAAAATTACTTAAAGTTCTGTTGAGTCGTGATATAATATATGTCGCCGTAAGATAGTTATAGCCGTGATATGATCATATCAAGTTTTATCAACCAAGCCAAGCAAGCAAGTACCAAGATTTGTTTTTAGTTTTTTAATTTTTCAAAATTCATGCTTTACTTTTTTATTGCAAAGCAGACGTTATTTCCAACGCCTGAGACACCCCGGTGGTAGCTTGATGTGCTGCTTACTGTACTTTATCCATTTTTTATAATAATGGGCTGCTTGGTACAGCCATTTCGATCATAACTATTTCACTAGATTAATTTAGTGATATGATCATATCCCTAGTAAGATAGTTATTAAGATCTTTCGTATGACTATCATCCGGTATATGATCATATCCCTAGTGATATGATCATATCACGGCTACAACTATCTTACGGTGACATATATATATTAAATTTAAGAGCAAGGCTCTTGTCCGTGGAGTAATCGTCACCTCTCTCTGTCCATAGCTAGTCTCGAGACGTCCTGGTACGACACGACATAAATTTTTTCCTTTTCTTGGTCAATAAATGAACGTCTCGGTCTTCCACATCCTCTTTTGCTTTCTATTTTTCCCTCCATTATTGTCATATATATGTCATGTCGCATCAGGTATCCCAACATATTTCCTCTACTATTTTCCATGGTCCCAATCAAACTTCGCCTTTCTCCTACCATCCTCAAAACTTCCCCTTTGGTCTTCCTTGAATCGTGATATCTTTCACATTTACAATAGTAACATAAACATTAACAATTCAAGCACATTATACATAAATACAATCAGATTAATGAGTCTTGTACATTTGTTCGTTTGTCCATTAGTCAGCGCGCGCGCAGCAGACTATTCGCCAGTCGGTGACTCAGCTCGTGTGTATCACGCCTTATTTTAGGATGTCACACACCCGCGTTTCTGTTGCTTTCATTTTAAAAGCCCGCGTTTTGTTTTGTCTGTCTGGTTATACTTATCACACTAATAAATAAATGTGAAAATATATTTGCACATTAGATGTTTGGATGTTTCTTCCGCTTTCACGCCTAAACTACTGGACAGATTTGGACGAAATTTGGAATGAAGATAGTTTGTAGCTTGGATTAATACATAGGATACTTTTTACCGGGAAAAGTCTTATTCCCACGGCCGTAGCCGCGGGCGGACCGCTAGTAATTACATATGTGCCTACTATATGCCTATATGCTTACTTAATATACGTTTACAAAAAGTGTATTGTGCGTGTGCACACCCTCTCTTCCCCCACTACTTAAACTTTTGTTTAAGTTATTTGCCGGAGACAATACACAATATCCCTACTCTTCCCGTGGGTGTCGTAAGAGGCGACTTAGGGACTACACATTGAAAATGGAACGGGCAGCAGCGCTCTCTGATACAGTAACCTTTTAATCTGCGATCTCCAACCCGCCTGCCAAGCGTGGAGATTATGGCAAAACCCTCCTGGAGGAGGCTCATAGTCCAGCAGTGGACTGTAACGGGCTGTTGATGATACACAATGTATATTATTCTATTCTATAGTATAATGTAGCCGATTGTGCTTGCTAATAGCAAAATCATTGTTTTCAAAACATTTCCTACTCGTCCACGTGAATGAGTCTTTATTATATAGGTGCACTGTATTATAAACAATAGTTTTATTTCAACTCTGACGCACGGCATTTCTACTTATCCGATATTGAGAAGCAAGTGAAGGTATTATTTAAATCTATTTGACTACGAGTCGTGTTATATTAGTCGTTATTAGATAATATGAAACGGAAAAAAAATATGTTCATGCAAAATACGACGTGAGTACAACTGTAAATAATAAGACAAACCTATCGGGTTATTTCCACGAACAACAACCGCGAAAACCAAGTGTTTCTACTGTGAAAATGTTTAAGGAAACACTCTTGCAAAAGAAGGCCAAAATCTACTCCCGAAAGTTTTGTACTTAGTGTCTTAATCACCCTAATTACTACATAATATCTCTAAAATGTTTGTATCTTTTGTCTGAGAGGTGGAGGCCAGGAGCTCCATAGCACGGGGTCTACCTAGTTTGGACTCCTGACTCCCACTATAAATAATGTAACTATTGCCTTTAGTAAGTATTACCTTCAGTCTCTTGTTTTTGTATTAGGGAGTATAATTGACCGAGCGAGCGAAGCGTCTCTGTTTCAGCTTGGCCAAATTTGCTTTTGTATGTCCATCTGTTTGTTTGTTTGTTTCACTCTACAGGTCGCGTTTCTCAACCGATTCTCGTGAGATTTTGTGAGCAGGTTCCATAAATTTACCTTTTTTTTTTATCGAGTCAGTTTTTGGAAATTTGCAAAATTTACGGAGTTATGGGGGTTGCCAGCTTACAAGGTCTACCGCTGAGGCTGTTTTCATCTACAGGTCACATTTCTTAACCAATAAAATAAGATAAAATACAATAAAAAAAAATAAAGATTAAAAATAAAAAAAAAATCAAGGGGTCGGGAATATTTGTGGAGAAAAAATAAAAATAAATATGAGAAGATATATAGACGCGCGAGGTCTACAGCTCACAGAGCCGCTAGTAAATAAATTTATTATGGGGAAACTTGTTCAGTTCACCTTTAAGGGGAATTTTGACGACACGAAAATTATTATTATTATTATTTACCACAATACCGCCTTGACCAGATTATTACAGTATAAACAATAACTTGCTCTCTCTTTGAATAAAGAGGCTTTTTCTTATTTGTTACCCACGACGCGACGGACGGAACAGAACGGAGGCAGTACATGCGTTTGGGGTTAGAGGTTGATTGTTTGTCTGTTAATAACAAACTACCGGACTAGGAGACCACGAGCTTAAACGTATAAATAAAGGCGAGCGCTCATCAATCAGGCCGACCGCGGTAGTGCGGTCGCGTTGCATTTAGCGCGCTATTTCAATGCGCAGCGCGCGAAGATAATGCATTTCTACAATTAGCTTGGCGTTTGTAGTTTGTACTACAGCACTGTAAACACAAGCCCAGAGGTCGCTCTGAAACTGAAATAAAGTTAGTTTTTTTTTATGAAAAGGTTCCACTAGGAGCTTGTGCCCTTCGGTGGAGACGTATTTGGGCTATTGATGGTGGATGTTTGTTCGTAACGGCTAGTATGATTTGCGTGAAATTCGCTAAGTACATAGATTAGATTAGGTATTGGCAGAGGCTCCTTTTACCTGTAGGAAAACCTCTGAAAAATGATCCTGAGCAATGCAATGCTTCCTATACTACATGGGTAGACTTACCACCCGAGTTATATAGCCATTAGCTTCATATTGCGCCAATGTCAAAATGTACAAAATGCCCTAGACAATGTCTATGTAGACCCAACCCTGGCTAGTTCGTTCACGTGTTGCTCTTTCGGTCGAGGCCGAACACGTGACAAGTGCTGGTCTGCACCGGGTTTGTCAAACAAGCAGTTAACGTCCATCAATAGAAGCCAGTCGAACTTCGATTCCGCACCTTTCGTTCGCTTGCACTTAGAACATTTAAGGGTCGCAACTCACTGTTATTTACCTAATCTTTATATCTTTATATCCGCCTTGTGGTGACGGCAGAGTAGAATACATTTGTCACCAACCCCTACACTTCCCGTGGGTGTCGTAAGAGGCGACTTAGGGACTACACATTGAACAGGGAACGGGCAGCAGCGCTCTCTGATACAGTAACCTTTTAATCTGCGATCTCCAACCCGCCTGCCAAGCGTGGAGATTATGGCAAAACCCTCCACTTAAGTGGAGAAGGCTCATAGTCCAGCAGTGGACTTTAACGGGCCGTTGATGAACCGTCTGTCTGTGACGCCCTTAAGAATCCAAATTTCGCAATTTTCAAATTCACATCTACGTGCCTGGAAATAGAACCCGGATTGCTTACAAAGCAGGATGCAATTTCGACGGGTACCATATCTGGATACGTCATCATTTTACACCTAGCTTTTTCTTCGTGTCAATGATCCAATATAAAAAAGCCCAGTGCGGGTTGGTCAACTTCACACACAACCTTTGAAGTTCTTTACAGGAGTGTGAAAGTTTTCTCACGATGTTTTCTTTCACCGTCGAATAAACGTATCAATAAAATCGAAAATTGATGCGAAAAGAATATTGGAGAAATGCAAAAATTCGTATAAACGCATCGAAGTGTGGCGAGACTACAGGTGTACTTGCACTTGGCAACTACTTTCCTTTCAGTAAACAAACATTGCTAAGGTCAGTACGATGCGCAAATAACTTCCCGGAGAGTCGCCGGCGCAGTAACGTGACGGAGAGCGAATGTTACGACACTGATCTCACTAACCGGTAATATAGTATCTAAAAAAAACTGTGTGACTTATATGGCCAAAATAATGCTTTTGATTTCCAAAAAAAAGATAAAATCACTATATATTGTTCTATTTTTTAAAAAGTGTCTTTGGAAAAATGGGTCATTTAGGAATTTCATATTCAAAATTATTCGGAAGCGCAGGTGAAAAGAAATGCATTCTGTGCAATAGCGGGAGTTAAATACTACCTATATAGGTATCAGTTAAGGCCATGTGGTGACGGCAGAGTAGAATACATTAGTCACCAACCCCTACTCTTCCCGTGGGTGTCGTAAGAGGCGACTTAGGGACTACACATTGAACAGGGAACGGGCAGCAGCGCTCTCTGATACAGTAACCTTTTAATCTGTGATCTCCAACCCGCCTGCCAAGCGTGGAGATTATGGCAAAACCCTCCACTTAAGTGGAGGAGGCTCATAGTCCAACAGTGGACTGTAACGGGCCGTTGATGATCAGTTAAGGTCGCAGATAGGTGGTCTCAAGTTAGTGGTTTCATTTTAAGCATTGTCCTTGCTCCGGAAGACACGTTAGGCCGTGCATTCTTGAAACCTCTGATAACAGGGTCATCATGATAGATTATATAATATGCCGATAGGATATCTATGCAACGACATTCAATATTTTAAACAAAAGACTATTGTTTACCAATACCAACAGGCGCTGGACATCATCTAATCGAAGGTCCCGCAGCGGCTACAGTCTCAGAAACGTTTTACGATGTCGTAAATAGAATGCATTGGGATACTGGTACACACCCAGTGTAAGCGGGAGAATTGTGGCGGGCGAGCGATTTTAAACGCAGAACATATTTAGGCAGTGGCGGATTTGCCCTAAGGCCCAGTAGGCCCGGGCCTAGGGCGGCCAGATATTAAGGGCGGTAAATCGTGCCAAAAACGTCGCTGACGAGAAATAACTCAAATGCAAAGTATCTTAATACATTATATTAAAGGCTCGCGTATCTTATGATTATAATCTTCCTAAATCACAATTTTTACGTATCAAAGTATAAATAACCAATGTTCTGAATCAAGTAAAAGTGGGCAATAAATTAAATTCATTAATTTTGGTGAGAAAAGGGCGGCACATGGCCTGGGGCTTAGAGCGGCTAGGACTGCAAATCCGCCACTGTATTTAGGAACAAAATTCTACAAGTTACGAGACAGATAGCAATATGTTGCGGAAGATAGTCTTCTTTTTGATAAAATTTATAAGAATCTTCATCTTTACTTAATGAAATTGTTATCAAATTGAGTAGGTATTACAATTACGACATTTCAATGGACTAGTCCACATTGCCCAAAAGCTTCGTGACTTTGTTTGAGTGGCGATTATGGCATTTTCGTTTTAGGATAAAATATATATTTTTTTGCTATTGGTCCTTGTAAGACTCGTTATCCGAATAACAGTTTTATGAGACGTGCTTGTCGTTTCTATAATTATAACTTGGCTGACGTTGATATCATTATCAGTCTTTAAAAAAAAAAGTCATGAAGACAATTTCTTGTACCGGTTAGTTCTTTAGTTATTCACATTTTG